>JAGFMF010012118.1:746593-865826 GCA_019455555.1 Galemys pyrenaicus
TGATGGTGCACGGGTGAAATGGTGGTGGGTACCCCCTGGGGACTACAAATGATGTCAAATATAACTAATAAAAAAAAAAAGATGCTAAAAAAAAAAAAAAAAAAGAAGAGCCTTCCAGGCAGAGGGAATCCAGAGCAAGCAAACAAGCAAGAGCCTTGAAGTAGTCTTAGAGCTGTAAGAGGTGAGATGAAAAGTTAGCAGGGGTCAAATTGTGAAGCTATGTTTTGCCATTCTTACGGCATTTATTCTAAAGGCAGAGGAGGCCATTGTAACTTTGTAAGTGGAAGAAAAACTGTCATTCCGGTTTTAGGAAGGGTGCCCTGGCAGCGTGGAGGCTGCATTGTGAGGATTTCTTCAGGAAGAAGATTGTTGTCCTGATGAGACTTCCTGAAGCACATTAAACAGTGTCGTTGGCCTCATCAGTTAGGATGCTCATGGCAGGTCACAGAAAATTCGGCTTGACTGTCTTAAGACGAAAGTATTGTCTTGTGTGAACTAAAAGACCCTGTGTTAGAACTGGCTTTCAGTGTCCTTTGAGGTGGAGACTCACAACTCATCAGCCTTTAGTGCTGATTTTCTCTGTTTTCACATGTCAGGGTTCCTTTTGAACTTGGCTCTGTCCTGTGACTGCTCTCCTGGAGGAGCAGCAGAGTTGGCAGTCACAGATAACATTCCACTTTCCATTATGGAGAGAAGGAGACAGTGTCTTTTCTTTTAAACGCTTCCTTCACGCCACCTCACGAACACCCTACTCCCTAGATTCTTCCCACCAGTTCAGCTTATTGGTGTAACCAGTTCAGTTACATTTTAATGACCTGAATTAGGATACATGCAGTGGTATGGGTAGGAAGAATATGCTGATTAATCACTGTGGAGTTGAGAGTGACTCCCAAAGGGAAATAAAGGTGTTGGAGGAAGGAGTAAGTGAAATGGGAGGCTGTCAACATTGGGCAGGAGGGAATAAAACAATTTCATGAGACATTTTAAAATAGAAGTGGAGGTAGAGGGAGAAAGCAGCATTTTGGATTATTCTTAGGTTACTGGTTTAGGTCAAGAGATGGTTAAGGGGGGGTAGGAGATGATGTGGGCAGGTATTGAAAAACCCTCCTGAAATCCTTTTGATCTTCATTTTTTCTGATGTTGACATTCTAAGCTTTCTCACCCTTTCCTCATAAGACAGTTCCAGGTAGCTGAGCACAGAGCCCTCTTAGGAGGTGAATAACAGCACATGTAAGCAGTTAGCTCATGGGATAAGTGTGTTGTATATCCCCCTCCTTGATTTTAATCTACCAGCATGTCTTGGTAGATCATTCAGAGTATTTTGAAAAAAAAAAAAAAAAAAAAAAGTATCAGTCATTTTAAACTGCAATAGGGTTGAATTCGTTTCTTCATTGAAACCTTTTTATAGAGTCATATACTTAGTTGGTCATTTGATTACTTTACTTCCCTTTATTCTGCCTATTTTAACCATGGTTGGCCAGCTTCCTCCCTTCCTGATGCTCTTAATGTATAACTCTCTTTCCTCCCCTAAGCCCTCCAGTGGCCTGCTGACATTGTCAGATTGAAAGACCTTAAGTCCCTATGTGACCTCCAAGGCCCTCATCGATCCTTTTCCCATTGCCTTCTGTAATAGGGTGGTCCCCAGGAAAGGGGGAAGTTCCAGAATCCCCATTCCACCCTAAGTTGGTAGAGCTGAGCATAAATAAGAAGATGCTTGAGAGAGGAGATAGGAGGACAGAAGGAAGGGAGGAAGAAGGGAGCAGGATGGAGAGCAGCAAGGAGGCGTGGAGGAGCCATGTGGAGCAGAAAAACGTGAAGAAACTGCTCTTGCTTTTTAATCTTAAACTGGTTTAAACAGATGTGGGTAAAAAACCCATAGGGAACTTAATAATGGCAGCTTTTATCTTAATTTTAATTTTGCTCTTTTCCTCCCAAATTTGTCTGACTCTTTCTGACCCTTTTCTATGGGTCTCTACTAAAAGTTCCTTTAAACTTGTGGCAGGCTTTTGGGCCTTGCTTTGGACCAATCCTATTTAACTAAATTTTTACCCTCAAGGAGATGGGTCACTTTAAATGCTTAACTTAGTAACTATGTTCTTTATCCTTTCTGAATTGTACACTAATTGTATTAAAGTTCCTTTCCATTAAAAGCCATATGTATTTATCTTAATGCGGTGGATAGCAAAACCCAACAAAGAGGGCAGGTTTGGGGGTTCTGGGGTGCCCCTCTCCCTGGCCTGTAACACTTCTACTTTCCCTTTCTGCTATTCTTTGAGCATGATAGACATGTTCCTGTTTCAGGCCTTTGCATTTGCACTCGCTTTCCTGGCCTGAAATGCTCCTTCTTGGTTATCTGTGTGAATTTCCTTCATTCTAATGAAGTCTGGCACATCCTATCTCCTTTGCCTGCTTTGTTTCACCCCTCCCCCCACTGTTAATTGTTATCTTTTTAAATCTCTTTTCCTGCTTAGAAAAGCCCCATAAGGGCAAGGGTTCTTGATTGTTTTGTTCACAGCTGTATTCCAAGCTTTAGACCAGCCATGCACAGAGGCAACCAATATTTATTAATAAATGAATGCGTCAATTGAGTCCTGAGGAATAACAACATGTAGAGGTTGAACAATAACTTAAAGATAAAGTAGGATTGAAAAATACTCCTTAAGGATACCAGAAACAATAGTAGATATTCTTTATGGAGTGGTGGTAATTGCTATGAACTATTCTAAGTATTCATGTATTACCTTATTTACGCTTTGCTTGAATAGAGGAAGAGGGAAATCCAGTAAAAGACAGTGGATGGAAGAGAAGGTTAAAGTAAGCCAAGTGTGGGATGTCACAGAATCCAAGAAAATGTTGTCTCAAGAAAGAATGATTGACTTTTGGCTATTGCTGAGAGGCTAAATAATAGAAAGATAAAAGAATGTTCTTTGATATGCCAACATGGAAGGTGGCTGCATTGGCAAGAATGGTTTCAGTAAAGTGAAGTCTGGAATGTAGATTGAGTGAGCTGTTGTAATTATTATATTCTTTATGGTACATAAATCACTGCATCCTAGTGGCAGAGAATCCAATGAATTATGTTTATGAAGAGTTTTAAATGATGTGGAAAAATAAGCTATCAGTAAAAAGTTAAAGATACTAGAAAGAAATAGGTAAACATTTTAAGTGTTTTTTTTTTCTGGATTGTGAAATTATAGGTGTCTGTTATTTTATACTTTTCTGTATTTTTTCAATTTCCCATAGGTATGCATTTCTTATATAATCAGAAAAGCTAGTTTTTCCCTCCCATATCATTCCATCAAAAAATAAAACACCCCCAAAGAACAAAAGAGGGCCTCCATTGTGGCCTAGGGGTTAAGTCTCAGCACTGTCACCCCTGTGGCCCAAGTTCAATCCCAGGCCAGGGAGGTGACCCACACATGGCACAGCAGACCTCTCCTATCTCGCCTGCTGCTCCTCTTAGCAGTGTATTTCAGTAGATCTGCCCATTCTGCTTCCCACTCTGTCGCCTGAATCCTCTTGAATTCCTTACACCCTGGCCTGCACCGCAGTTTTTCTATGCATAAATAAAACTTCAGAAAAATAAAGAATAATTTTAGAATATAGTCTTAAGAACTATGACGTGTTCACTGCTCTATAGTTGGAAAGTTTACCTTAGTTATCTACATTCTTTCAAGATTTCTCTTCATCAGCATAATTTCTTAAACTTTTAAATTTAGCAAGTTTTAACAATATTGTGGTGAGAATTTTAATGAATTGACCTTATCTTTATCACTCACCTTGTACTTCCCTCCATTTTTAAGATTGCTAATTCTCTTCTCCCCCCCCCAAAATTCTTTCCTTTTGATAAAGTAAATAAAAGCACAGTAGAGGTTGGGAAGTTCTGCTTTCTCAGCGGTGTATTTGATCACCAGGCAAAAGGCCTTTTTGCTCTAAAAATACCCTTTTTGCTTTTGTTGGCCTATTTGGGAATCATTATTTTGGACCTTGGCCACCTCATGTGGTTCTCCCTGGGCTTGCCATTCTTTCATGCTGATTGCTTAGACTTTCTATTCAACTTTTGTCTGTTCTTTCAGAAAAGTTACCTACACATCTCCCCTTTTCCCTCCATTCTAACCCACTTGAGAAATTTTCAAATGGTCAATCAAAAATGCTTTTGTAAGAAAGGGAATTGTATCTTTCTGTTTGTAGAACTTCATTTTCTCTTCTCAGTGCCTGGGCATACCGTTTCTACTTCATCACAACAGATACTGAGATGGCACAGTCTCTTTCTCTGGTTTTCTTTTCATTTCACCAATTAGTTTCTTCTTTGACCAGAAGAAACTTTCCCCTGTTTACCTTATATATCCACAGTACATGCAGAAAATCAGTACAGGAGGTCAGGAACTCCTGTGGGTCAGTGTTAGCTGAGATTGATCAGGTATGAGGGTAGGTGAAGCCCTCTAAGATTAGTATTAGTATTCTAGTCCGCTTCAAGACCTGTGGTATTCCCACAGTAACGTCATCTTTGGCACCTTTCCTGATGACCCTGCCTGCCTGTGTTTTTCACTGAGTGTCTTACTTTGAATTCCTCTAAGTAGGCATTTTTTTTTTTTAAACCACCCCCTTCCTCGCAGTCCTATTCCCCTGGAATAAAATAGAATCTTTATTACCATGTTGCCCTCAAGTGATTCCTGAGTTTTGAGCTTTCTGAGATGTGATAATACATATACACATGGAGACATACGTGTGTATGTAGATATACTTATATAACGCATGTATACATAATTCTTATTTTAAATTCTTTATGTGTTGGTGTATAAGCACCTAAGGACAAGTGTATTACTTTGACCCCTTATCTTTTCTCCTAATGAAAACAAAAGTTATCTACTCTAAAGAGTGTTCAAAGAAGAGACAATTTGAGAGTCAGTGAATGCATGTAAATAGGCCCTTTTCAAGTATAGAAACTTAAATGGTAGATGTGGGATATCTTGATTAGTCACTTCAATGCCATTTTCTACTCTCAAAACCAGATTGAAAACATTCAGGATAATGAAGTAAACAACCTTAGCCCTGCACATGGCTGGGTTGGGTCTTGCGATCCTCAGGCACTGGATCCACAGGCACTGCGTGAGCCATGGAGGTCGCTCTAGCAGAGTATGCTGCAGGCCCCACAGCATGCCCTGGAGGACCCAAGTGTAAAGAAAACAATGAACTTCTTTTCAGGAAGCTCTGAATCTGTCCTCCAGCTGAGGACTGCCAGGAGCATACTTGTAATCTAATAAGTTGAGTTTATTACTTGTTGCAGTGAGGGAGAATGTATACCTGAGGGAAGCTTGCAGCATCTCAGTAAGAGATCATAGGACCTGGGCATGAATTAGGTGATTTTGAAGGTTTAAGATATGGGGTTTTGACCTGCATTGGATACTGTCAGGAAGCAGAGATTATCTAAGAGGGGGCAGACTAAAGGAAGAATATAGCTTTTCTGAAGCAGCAGTCATTATTCAGGAATGAGGACTATTTGGTTTTGTTTTTTTTTTGGTTTGGACATTGATGATGCTTTGTATATTCAGACAAATTTCAGAGTGGTCTTACTTGTTTGTATTAAACTGTCATGGTCACAAAATGGCCTTGTATGTTAGTGATATTGTAAAACTGCTGTGTTTAACAGGACAGCATCAAGATTTAACTAAGTGCCATGCTGTTACAGGGCAGGGAGAGGAGCACCCCAGTACCCCCAAACCTGCCCTCTCTGAATGGGTTCTGCCATCCGCTGCATTAAGACAAACATATAAAGCCTTTAATGAAAAGGAACTTTAATACAACTAGGGTACAATACAGAAAGGACAAAGAACATAGTTACTCAGTTAAGCATCCAAAGTTACCCATCTCCTNGAGGGTAAAAGTCCAGCCAAATAGGATTGGCCCAAAGCAAGGCCCAAAAGCCTGCCACACGTCTAAAGGACCTTTCAGTAGAGACCCATAGAAAAGGGTCAGAGAGAGTCAGACAAATCCGGGAGGAAAAGAGCAAAATCAAAGTCAAGATGAAAGCTGCCATTGTTAACCTCCCCAAGGGTCTCTCACCCACATCTGTTTTAACCAGTCCAAGACCAAAAAGCAAGTGCAGTTTCTTCATTGTCCCTCTGCTCCACGTGCCTCCTCCAGGTCTCCTTGCTGCTCTCCATCCTGCTTCCTTCTTCCTCCCTTCCTTCTGTCCTCTCTGTAGAATCTTCTTTCCCTGCTCAGCTCCACCCACTTAGGGCAGAACCTGGATTCTGGAACTTCCCCCTTTCCTGGGGACCACCCTGTTACAATGAGAGCTTAGAATAATACCAGTGCCCAGCTGGTAGTACAAACCAGTTTCTGGGTATCAAAGGCTATTTCTCTTGTTCTCAAAATACGATTTATTAACTTCAGTGAGCTCTAAATAAATTTGGGTAGAAATAGTATTTTGTGGAACGTTACCCATTTCTATTTTCTGACTCATTCAAGACACATAAATGTAACTCTTGAATAAGAGCAGGTATAGTAAGTACAATTAGAGGTTCAATATCCTAAGTGCATAAGGGTTATATGAGAACATACTTTGGGGTGAAGGCAGTATTTGGACTGGCCTTCAAAGATAGGATACATTTAGATATGTGGAAATGGCGAGAAAAGCAAAACCAATGGAGTAAGCAAAGGTTTGGAGGCAAGAAATCCCAAGGCAGGCTCATGGTAAGAGGTCTAGTTCGGCTGAATTGGGAGTAATATAATGGGGGGAAAGTATCAAGAGTTACTTTGGGGCCAAATTATAGAATTCACTTGTTTAGGAATTCAGCTTGCAGAGCTGGAACATCAGAATTTGTTATATACCTATTATGGTGCTTTGTGTATGTTACAAGGATTACCTATTAACATCCTTGAGAGGGAGATACCATCTTAACCATTTTTGTAAATTATGAAATGAGTTCTGTAAAAGTTAACTCCATTCAAATAGTTGGAGATGTAGCCACGATCGTAATAACTCTGACCTGAAAGATGGTACCTATTATTTCCCTCTTCCATGTTTTCTGTAACACAACGACTTGTCATCAGTGGGGACCACTGAAACTTTTGTCCAGATTAATGGCAAGATCCGTTAAAATTATACCTTAGGAAGATGACTCCGGCAACAAAATAGTAATAGTTAACATGTGTTGAGTATATAAAGTAGGCCTATATGCTAAGCAATGTAGACACACAAATACCGCTTTAAGTAATATGTAGAATGAATTGAGAGTAGAGGGTTGGTAAACAATGAAGAAGAGAGCTGCTTAAACTAGAAGAAAATACAGCAGTGATCAGCAAAGTAGAGTTAGGTAGTAAGATGAGTTCCTTGGAGTAGACTAGGGAAGAAGAAATAGAGCTGTCATCCCAGCCTGTGCACTGAGTGATGCTCAAAGGCCTCTAGAACATCCACAGTATTTAGGAGAAAACTTAAGTATCTTTAGGAACTGGCCTGTTAAGATCTTTATTGAACTGTGGTAATCAGAAATATAAACACATCCAGTACTTTATTGATTTATTTGCCCTAAGAATGAAATGCTGCAGATGGTTTAATGTTGCTTTCAGAAAGCTCTTTTGTTAACAGTGCTAGAGTTTGTTTTTGTTTTTAACAACAGGCATGGTTATTAACAAGGGAAAGTAGACCTTCACTCTGTAAAATCCATTAAGTTTTTAGTCAAGCTTAAATGATATGCTAAGTGAAATTTTAATAATTAAATAAACCTAAATATGGGGAAAGCTTTCAATAAACAATTAGGATTTAGTCAAGTTCCATTTTATAGAATACTTAAGTACATAGAGAGATAGTGAACACAGCTGTTTTCTATTTTGAAAGTCTGCAGTTTTAATGTTCTAATATCTTTAATGTTCTGGTGTCTGTAGTTGTTTTTTAAGCAGTTAAAAAAAACACACCACAAATCCTGGGTGTAATGTAGCTATAAAGTAGAATGTTTGTAGTAGTGAAAAGTGGAAAATAACCTTCATGAAATAATGTTTATCACCTGGAGTACAGTGGGGAAAATAAATTATATTTATATACATAGAGATTCTCTATGGCAACTTGAAGTGGAACTCTATGTATCAAGATGGATTAATATTTAAGCCAAAATACTGATCACGGACCTCCCTGCTGATCTAGGGGTTCAGTCTCGGTATTACGGCCTCAGTTCGATCCTGGCCAGAAAGCTAACCCACATAGGTGCAGCAGATCGCTCCTGTCTCACCTGCTGCTCTCCTAAGCAGATCTCCCCACTCTGTCTCTGGTGAATCCTCTTAACCCCTGCACCTCTGGCCTAAACCTGTTCAGTTATTTTGTGCATAAAGAAATCAAATCTTTTTAAAAAGGAATTATCACCACCCAGGAAAATGGGAAGTTGCAAAAGCATGAGTATAGGATGATACCATAATACGGATCTATAGAACATAAAATTGATCATTATAACCATTAAGTGAACAGTTCATTGGAATTCATTACATATTTATGCATTGTTATACATTGCATTGCATTGTTACCTATCCATAGGTAAAATCTTAAAACATTCATGACAATATTATGTATTGTTTATGGATGTATACTTAAGGTGTAAAAAATTCTTTTTTTTATTGCAAATATTAAATAAATTTTATTTTATTTTTTAAATTTATTTAATTATATTTGACATCATTTGTATTCCCCAGGGAGTTCCCACCACCATTCCACCTGTGCACCATCATAAGATGTAAAATTCTAAAAGCATACATTCTAATACTAAGCATCAAATTCAGAGTTGTGGTTACCTCAGAGAGAGTAGGAAAAAGGGCACACACAGGGTTGTTACAAATGCTTGTATACACATGCATATGTATTATTGTCTATTCTGTATATTTGGAGTATTTAAAATTAAAAAAAAATAAATTATATGTTTCCAGATATTTTAGTCACTGACTTTTTAAGACATCCTGCCATGTTAGTCTTAAAAATGGTGCTACCAAGATCCAAGAAGTGGTTTGTTTCATGTTGAGGAAACGTTTCTTGACAAAGACGTCTCTTCCAAATTCAGCCTTCTGATCCCCTGTCATTTCGAGTGGCCCTTGGTCACAGGTGGCAGAGATTATGGTCTCAAGTACAAAGGTCAAAGAATGACTACAAAGGAAAATACAAAAGGAGACCAAGTTTTGGAAGGTAAAAGTTTTTTTAGATTTGAAGACAGACATCCCAAAGGACCTGTGTACTAATGGAATAAGACACAAGAGCTCGAGGGAAAGGACAGAATTAAAACTATAGATACATTTTGGAAATTACAGTGGATGCCTTGAGGATGATTGATTTTGCCAAAAGAGAAAGGATAGAGAAAGAACCGCTGGAGACAGAAATTTTGGGTAAAAGAGATTAACGAAGCTGAGAAGGAAGAGGTTGCAGGACCAGTCTGTGGGAAGCGAAGAGCTCAGGAGAGTGATGTGCCGTAGCGAAGGCGGGAAAGTCTATTCAGATTAGTCCAGTGTTTGCTGAACGACTAGTGCGTGGTGATCACTTTCCTGTGTTGCAGAGGAGTCTTAAGAGAACTGAGGAAAAGCCACTGGGTTTGTGGTTAAGGCTCAGTTGCTCTGATGATACTTCATGTCTGTAAACTCTTTAAAGCTAGGGACTCTGTTTTATTTCACTTTAGTCTCAGTGTCTGGCACAGCGACTGGCACATTTAAGTGTTCAGTGATAAATATGTAAACTACTACACTGCATGTAAAATGCTCAGATTTCTCCTAGGATATAGAACGTTATTACGGTCTCTCCTTTGTTTCCACAGCATCTCCACTTGGCCTTTTACCTTTGAGAATAGTGTTCTCTGCGTCAGCACCCCTTTTGACTCTAGTCTACAATGTCTGTATCATTAGTTTTCTAATCAGTTATAATGTTTCTCTACTTCTTGCCTTATGATTCATTCAGTGTTGCTTTTGAAACCTTATTTAGTACTTCCTTTCTAACTCCTATTACTCCTTAACTTACTATAAAGAAGACAGTTTCAATAGATACAGGGAAGTGCCTGAGCTTCCAGGGGTAAGTACTGGGTTTCTTGTTTGATAGTGTTCAGCAGTCCGGCCCAACCAGTGGTTTTCAATAGAGTCAAAAGTTGTGCAATCATCACCACAATCAATTTCAGAACATTTCATCACTACCACTCCATACCCATTAGCAAGTAGTCATTCTTTCCCTAGCCCCTCTGCCCTAAGCAACCATTAATCTACTTTCTGTCTATAGATTTACCTGTGCTGGACACTTCATAGGAATGGAGCCATATAATAATGTGGTCTTGGGTGGTTGGCTTCTTTTTCACTTAGCTTAATGTTTTCAAAGATCATAGTATAAAATGTTCATTCTTTTTTATAGCTAAATACTCCATTGCATGCATCTACCACATTTTGTTTATCCATTTGTTAGTAGTAGACTTTGGTTATTATGACTAATGCTACTGTGAAAATTTGTGTACAATTTTTATGTAAGCATATTCTTCTTGAGTATATATCTAAAGAATTGTTACATACTCTAGAAGATGCTCGTTATATAGAAATGTTTACCCTTTCGGTTAACTACCAAAACTGTTTCTCAAAGTTGTTGCACTATTTTATATTCTCTTCAGCAGAGTATGAGGGGTTCCATTTTCTGCACATCTCTGTCAACATTTTTCATGATCTGTCCTTTTGATCATAGCATCCTTGTGGTTGTAAAGTGGTATCTCATTGTGGGTTTCATTTGCATTTACTTGATGTTGAATATATTTTCATGTGCTCTTTTTGGCCATTTATGCCTTTTTTGCTCATTTTCAGTTAGTTTTCTTTTTTTTTTTTATTGTTGGGTAGTAATAGTTCTTTTTATATTTTGGGTACTTAGATCTTTATCAGATATATGATTTGTAAACATTTTATACTAGTCAGTGGATTGACTTCATTTTTCTAATGGTGTCCTTTGTAACACAAGTTTTAAAATTTGATGAAGTCAGACTTACCTATTTTTCCTTTGGTTGTTTCACTTTTGGTGTCATCTAAGAAATCATTATCTAATTCAAGGTCATGAAGACTGTTTCTCTGAGTTTTATAGTTTTAACTCTCATTAGGCCGCTACTTCATTTTGAGTTAATGTTTAAATATTGAATTTGGTATGAGCTAGAGATCCAACTTGTTTTGCCTGTGGAGATTTATTTGTTTCATGCTGTTTGTTGACTCAATGGCTTTTTTTAAGGTCCTTCTCACTCTGAAGATTCTATAATGTTTTGTGGTATATTGGTTCATGTCATTGTCTAAACAGATAAATAGTCAGAATTTCATGAGATGGTCATTTATTTCCGTGAATACATTGTGTCTAAAAATAGATATTGTCATTAGTCTTTTAACAGTTTCTTCTAGACTTCTCATTTGCTTTTTCTTCCTTTGACTTTTATGGTTTGACTTTTTACTGGTTTGCTCTGGTTCTCTTTGGAGGTTTTCTTCCTCTTTTCCACATAAGTAAGTGTGTGTGTGTAGATAGATAGATCTCCAGCCTTTTTGATATGAAAACTATTGACTTAATTTTAACTAGCTTTGTCATTTTAGGTAGCTTAGAGTCTCTCTTTTTTTTAATTATTTATTTATGCATACAAGTACTGTGGTGTAGGCCAGAGGTGCAGGGGGTAAGAAGATTTGCCAGAGACAGAGGGGAGAGCAGAACAGGCAGATCTACTGAAATACACTGCTCAGCAGCTGGTGAGACAGGAGAGGTCTGCTGTCTTCCTGGCCGGGGATCAAACTCATGCTTCAGTGGCTGGTGACAGCTTGACAGTGCTGAGACTTTAAAAGCCCTGTGCCACCAGGGTGGCTCAGCTTAGAGTTTCTTAAACCTGCCTGTAGTTAATAATAAAAACTTCCTCTCAATGTGAGACTGACACCTGGAATTTAGTATCTGAAAATGTGTATTTAATCTTCCCAAACCCATAAGCTCTCCCAGTTTCTTCATTGTCTTCTCTTAAAATCCTAAACTTGGAGTTTCCTGATCATTTGTATTCTGCTCAATATTAAATGCTGCTGAACATGATATAGTAAGAACCCCTGGACCTACCCTTTATAGCTGTAGCCAGCACCCTAGGCCCTTGCACCTTATGGCTGAATCATTGCCTTTTTGCTGATTTATCAGGCCTTAATTACCTTCTGGTAAGGCTCTAAAGTCAACTCCTAGCTTAACCTCCCTCCAGAACCCTTCTGTTAAGTCACTGCTTGACCTTAGAGCCCATGGTATCAACTTTATACGCAATGGATTAGTATTTAAACTCCTCCCCACCTGCTCTTCCATTTCCTTAATCTTTTTCTTCCCTGAATGGTGCACCCTAATGCCAGTTAGATTTTCTTATTCTTTATTCTCAGCCCTTTCTCATTGCACACACCCATCCTTCTTTGTGGTATGCCTTTCTTCTTTGCTCTGCTGCATCTCATTCTCCTCAATTATTAAAATCTTTTCACTCCATCCCCCTCCTGTTTTCTTTTTGCATTCTTTCAATATTTAGACTTTTGTTTGTCTAATAAAAAGGTTCATGATACCCTGCACTTTTTTGTTGTATTGGTTGTGCTACTTCTTAAAAGCATTGTTCTATGGGGGAACTATTTCTATCTCAGTTATGCCTTTTTCCCACCTGTAGCACAGAGCCTTGGACATAATAGCTGCCAATAAATCTTCTTGGCTGACAGATCAATACAAGTTTTGGGGGAAGATATGTAATGTTCAGCATCATCATTTTTCAATTTTAGAAATGCAAAATAATGCCTTTGTGCCATTACTTGGTTTTAATTTTTTATTTTTTTTGTTTTATGCCAAGTTTTGAAGACCATGTTCTTATAATACAGTGAAGTTCAACAGCACATTACGACAAATATTAAATCTAGTTTATTGAACACTAGCCACCTGTTATTTCAGAGTCTCTCAAGAGGAAGGTTATCTTCTTGGATGCTGGCTGGGCATTTTTTTGAAGGTGTATTATAGCCTTAAAGCCATACTGCCTTTTAATGTTAAGGTTCCCTGACAATTAATAGCAACAAAGTCACAGCACCCACCATAGGAGTGATGGCCTAATTTCCTTCTACTGTCTGAAGCTGTGCTCCTGTTGACAACTTATGCTTAAAAAGAAGCATTTCCTTCTAGAATTTCCATGTCATCCAAAGTCAGTACCCACAGGGAAAGGAGGACATAGTAGTAGAGTATGGCTGAAAAGGACATAGGACAGAAGGCAGCTTCCACATGGCTTGTGGTCTTTCCTGCATACCCACCTGCAGCCTTTCTTGCCTTAGAAGCAGAATGTTGATTAAAGCTAGTCCTTAGTTCATAGTTTCTTCTTAGCACCAGCAGCCCACACTTTATTTTGTTCTTTTATTTTTAACCTTTAACCTTCAGTCTCTGTGCGACAGCCCACTCACTTCCCCTTTCATATGCACTCCATTCTGAAATGTTTGTTTCAAGCCCTCAGGTATTTGCCTAAAGATATGTGATATAATTATGGTGTGACTTCAGTTTAAAGACTGGTGTTTTCTTACAGTACTGTGTTTTTATGATATATTGCTGTCAGTAGATCTGAAGTGTGATTTCTAAAAACTACAAACAGTTCCATATTTTATATATATTTTATTTTGAGTTTCCATTCTTTGTTGTAGAACTCAAAGTTACTGCTACAACATCATCACAGCAAACATTCTCTCAGGTCTATAAAATCTGTAATTTGGATTTGGATATAGACAGTTTTATTTGAAAATGTCTTGGGGTTTATCCTCCAGCATCTTGTCACTGGATCACGAGGCATAGACAAAGTATCACTAAGCATATAGCCAGATCATTTAGCAGAACGACCATGACAATTTGTTCTCCTACCCCCAGTGCATGAGAGTTCTTGCCTCTTCCCATCTTTGCCAACCCTTGTTATCCACCATTCTCATTTTTGCCCTTTTGATAGGAATGTGTGACCTCATTACTTTAATTTGTATTTTACCTGTTGGCTTCACTTTGAATTTAATCATCTCTTTATATTCTTGTTAACCATTTAAACTTCTTTTTCTGTGACTTCCCTACTCATTTCTTTTGGCCATTTTTCTGTTGGATTGCCTGTAAAGTTCATATTATCTTACAGGATCCTTGTCCATTCTAGATACTTGATCCTGTTACAGGGCAACCCTAATATAAAATGGGTTTGCCTGACTGGGTCCTCACCCACGTGCTTGAAAGGCACTTATAATGCCCCAACTGCAGGCCCCAACACAACAAAGGTTATTAATAAAGGGTTTTATTTACGAGAGAAGGGGAAACGGTGTAGTGAATAACTCAAGGAGAAGAGAGGGATACAGATCCATAAATGTCCTACCAGTTCCTCGGAGCTGGAACCCAATGGTGTGCTGAGAACTGGCTCCTAAGGAAAAAGGGGCCCCCAAGGTCCACATGTCTGCTTTAATACCCAGCCTGGCTGCTTAACTCCACCCTCATGTCCCAGTGACCCGCTCTTCAATAATGACCTTATGGGATTTGAAGTTCTTGGATATTGTAGGTCTGGAATGGGGGTCGAAGTCCATAACCTCTTTGTGTAATCCATTCAGGAGGACCTTTCCCCCTAACAATCCCTTGCCAGTTTTAGATTGTGAAAGCTGCTACAATCCTATATCTTATCACTGTTCGTGATATTCTGTATTAAACAGATATTCATAAGTTTTTCAAATCCACCAGTTTTTCACTGTATAGCTTGCATTTTTAGTGTGTTTATGAAGTCTGTTTTCCAGAAAGTTCTGTCCTATACTGTTATCTTCCAGTGATGGTTTTTTCCCACTCAACCCTGCGTGCATGGTCTTGTGAAAGGAGATCTTTCCTTTCTCATCTGTGGCTCTCAGGAGGCTTGGCAGTTGGTGTTAATGTTTGGCTGCTCATGATGGAGGGAAAGATGGCAAGAAAATCTATGCACTCTCTTTAAGTTGTGCTCTTCTGCTCACATAGATGAGCCTCTGTGACCCTGTTTGTACTGCACAAGTCCTGTCCGCTGAGCCAGAGGACTGCAAAGGGGTGACTATCTACCAAGCAAGTACTCAAAATCTTCCTCTAAGGAATTTGGAATTACTGATCTCTGCTGCCTCTTGAAGTTCATACAAATTGAAGGGTTTAGGGGTGACCATCTTCCTCCATGTTCACAAAAAAGGAATCTTATAGAAATGATCTACAGAGAAGAAATGAGGGAGATATATGCACAGAGGGGGAAAATGCCTTATTACCCCCTAGAGATGAAAAAGGATTGAAATAGACCATGAGAATAACTGTGCTGAATTCTGTTACTTATACCTCAGTACACAAAGTGTTTTAATAACTACATTTAAAACAGAAGAAATAGTCTGATTAATTTTTTTTCTCAGGGAAGTTGGGTCGATTCCCACCTCTGATGCATCATCACCAGGCACCCTCCGATGGCCAGACCCCTGGGGCTCGTTTCCAGAGGTCTCACCTTTCAGAGGCCTTCACAAAGGCCAAGGGATCAGTTGGAGGAGCTGGAGGAGGAGGTGGCGGAAGAGGCCTGATGGGACAGATTATTCCAATCTATGGTTTTGGGATATTTTTATATATATTATACATTCTATTTAAGGTAAGTGGAATCACCTTGTTTATATTACATCAGTGAAATTCTGATATTATAATGGAAATCATTTTCAACATTGAAACTATACATTTAATAAAGTCTTCACTAAGAATTAAAATGATTTGTCCCAGAGCTCAGAATTGAAAATTCAAAAGCAAGACTTGAATCTGATCTTATTTAGTGAGCAGCAGAGTTCTAAGCCTATCCATACCTACCCCCGATTTTTCTTTTTTGGCTGGGTATCCTTGCAAGCTGAGAAGACACAAAAATAGTCTAAGGCCTTTTATTTTTAGGATTGGCACAGTGATTTCTAAGTAGCCACCATGAAACTAAATAATGGCTGTACCATTTGCACTCTGTCCTCCCCAAGGACAAGTGCTGTTTTTATCATCTCCAGTAATTCTCTTGCAACAGAACCACCATGTGCTGAAACCAAGTCTCATAGTCTCTAGTTCTGGGGAAGCAGATTCCAAATTAAGATTCACTTCTGGGCAGGCTGTGGCAGGTCGTGGGCCTAAACACTGAAGTGGAGGAAGAAGTGAGCTCCTTCTGGTGCAGGCAGGTCTCCGGCAGTCCAAGTGGAGTGTGCGAGACTGCACTGGGGGCTGCGTGTGCTCTCTTTAGAGAAAAATTTTCCATTTGTCTTATTTTTCTTACTTAGATACCTCCCATGGGCTTTAAAAATTTTTTTTGAACTGTTTCTCCAATGTTGTTTGATTTCCGACTTAATTTTTTTCAGTTTTATGAGGGGTTCCATGACTTTGAGGTTCTGAGTTGCTGTTGATGTCTGTACTCCCTTCACTTCTCAGCTCTCAAAGGGGAAAGCTGCAGAGGATCGTAACTGCTCTACTACCACACCTGGAAATGCCCACAGGAAAATTAGTAAGTGCCTCTTTCAAGGCTTGAGTCAGACAGCTCTAATAAAGCAAGAGACAATCTGTGTACATCTTGAAGGCATTTCTCAAAAGCTGTCCCAGGTTAATCTAATACCATTTTTACCTTAATTCCGGGAATTCTCAAACATTTCCATATTGATATTGGGCTTTCACAGCAAAGACAGCTAGAAAAAGTATAAGAATGTGTATTTACTTTTTCATATAAGCAAAATAATATTTATATTTGGATTGGGTTACTTTTCATTTCAAAAATTCCGATTATTTGTAGCAAATATCTTTATTTCATAGAGGAAAACAGAGAGATCAAGTCCTTGCCAGAGTCAGTAGATGTACGGATAGAGTTTTAACACTTCTGACACTTGAAAGTGGTCATCAAATATTTATTGACCAATGAGAGTATTCTTTGCTCTCTGGAGAAATGTATGGCATGGCCCTTCCCATCCCTAGGGTGGATGTCAGGAAAAGAAACTTGTGGGAAATTTACTACTTAGAAAGAAAGGATAGCTTCATGGAAATCACAGCTAGCTGGCTGTCTAGGAGGAGGCCTGTCATAGGCAGGTCTGGGTAAGTATAGCCTGACACGGGGTATAGCTGTGAGAGAGAAGACCTGAAAAACAGGTAGGTTAACTCGTAGTGATGAGGGTCTCCTCGGAAGTTAAAAGAAAGACATGAGCAAAATGAAGTGAGACTTATTCCCAGCTCCTCTATGAAAATAAATATCCCAGTCACATTTCTGCATCTCTAAATATTCAAGCAATTCTTTAAGAAGGATGCTGTGTTCTTAAGAGATAGTGTCTAATCATTGGTCATGATAAATGCATCAGTAAAATATTTTCAAAGATTTGTGGATACTTTAAAGAGTAGCATATTTTGAATGGTGTCACTTAAGTAAATAAAATGAACTCCTAGGAGTAACTTCTTTTATAATGTAGTAGCAGTTATTTCAGCTTCTTATCCTTCAATTTTTAATCACATTGGTAAGGATATTAAAAGGCCTTTGAAATACTACATTTTGCAATGACCCTCTAAATGGGGAGAAGGGTGCTTTGGTATAAAATAGAAAAAGTATTGATTATCTGCATAGTGAACATTTTTCCTATTCTCTTGAAGTTCATTTCATGTGATGACTGATTTATTTTTTGTCCCACTTTTAGGGTCTTAATGTTAGTTTCAATGAATAGATGTGCTTACTACTGACCCTTTTGAGACATCTCCTCTGGGAGGCAGGGTTACCCCATATTACCCCACATGATTTGGGTAGAAAGCCTTGGGCAGGGAGATCTTAGGCATAGTCTAAGGTTTTGTCCTATCATAGATGTTTAAAATTTAAACTTATTTTTCAGGTACTTTTTTAAACCTTTAGCTGTGGGTGAAATATTGCTTATTTCAAAATCTTTACTCCTTTTCTAAAGTGCCTTTAGTTTTGGTAGTTTGATCTTAAACATCATCTGGATTAAAAAGGGTTTATTTCCTTCAGTTCTTTTTGGGTGACTGGGGGGGGGGATATGCTTTTATTTTCATGTCTTTAGCTGGTCCTGTTATATTTCCACATGTGTGAGAGATGTGTACACCGCTAACTTGCATTTATCCTTCTTGGTGCCCATACCTCACTTCCCTTTCCATTTGGTTAGTGGGACAGACTCTCAGTCTGAGTCTCACAACCAGTCTGTGTTATTGTAGTGTCATAACCAGTTGTGTTGGGGAGTTTGACATATTGTGATCTTAGATTGATGCTTATTTTCCAGCCAGTTTTGAACTTGTTCAACTGCAAGAAAAACTGAAAGAGACAGAGGAAGCCATGGAAAGATTAATCAACAGAGTGGGGCCTAATGGTGAGAGGTAGGCTATCACATAACAGAACTCCCTCCTACTTGAGGAAAGTCAATTCAGAATTGCTTTTCTTTGGTTTATCAGTCACTAATATTTTCACTTTATGTAATTGACAGCTTATTTACTTCTCACTTGTGAAAAGTATATGTTCAGGGTCATGGACATAACTGTGAGAGTGAGTAAATTTATGAGCAGTTCCTGCAGGGCAAAATGACCATGTTTTAAGGAAGACACTGTCTTCTTTTAAGTGAAATAAGATCATTAAATATTGTGCTTTCTATTTGAGACAGAATGAGAGAAGAGAGCAAATATGGCTATGCCAGCACAAACTTAGGCGTGTTAGGTGTCAGGACCTAACTAGCCTTCTGAATACCCAGCAGGGAGACATACTTCTCTTGCTGCAGTATCTAAAAAGGCAGCTTTTGGAGGTTGATGAAGTGGTAGCAACTAAGAAAACATGGATGCAGGAAGTCAGGGAGGAAACAGGATGTGAGATTAGAATTAAGAGGGATTTAGTTTCACTTAGGCCTTCTACATGAAACTGGAGGAAGAACTGGGGGTGAGTGGCAAAGCCCTCTGCAGGAGGCTGTATTATTGAAAGGCCCTTCCTGAATCCTTGCCCCAGAAAAACCTGCTCCCTCTTGGCCTCTTTATGCCATTCTTGGCGGTTACTAGCACCCCATTCCCTTTTCTCTGCTAACTCGCCCTTGCTGATCTTTGGCTCAATGGGAAGAGTGTGAACATTTCATCCTCTTAGCTTGGCTTCTCACTGAAATGGCCATGCATGACTTAGAAGCCTTGAACTTTTGTTCAGAAAGCAGGTGACTGTCTTTAATGTTCCTCAAAGTGGTTTAGATATTTGTACATATCTATATATGAATATATTCGTGTGAATTTGATAGTTTATACCTGTTTAGTATTTACTAAGGACCAGACTCTGACCTAAATACTTTTTATGCATTGCCCAATGTATGTGTGACTACAGTGTATATGTGACTAACCCAATATGTACAACTATACTTTCTAGTCTTTTCTACCCTTACCCCGTAGTTGCCACTCACTGTCTCAGTGGGAAACGACCCAGGTTTTTAGAAGCCCTCATGCCTTAGAAAATACCTGTATGCTGGCCCTGGTCTATTTGAAGCCTCAGGCCATCCCTAAGGGTCATGAAAACCATAGTTGTATTCCTGTGAGCACAGCCTTTGACTTGGTAGACCCAACTCCGGTAGACAACTGATCTTATCTGTTTCATTTTTGGGTCTGTTTGTAGTGATTACTTTTTCTTGTGAGTCCCTCTTTGCATGATAAATTTTGATTTGATAATGGATATTGTCAATATATAAATTTCTTTCTCTGGGCCTCAGTTTCCCCAATTTCTCTGGCCTAGATGATTGGTCACAGTAATGTAATTGTTACTGTAGAATATATCTTTATTTCTGAACATGTAGATTAAGCCTGGAGACTCTAAGGTTGGCCTCATAGCATATTTTTCACTAGTTGAGGCCAACGGCCCAGCACACTTTTTCTTTTGATGGCCTTGCTTTAGAGAAAAGCGCCTTGTAGTAAATGAAGTAATGTAACAGTGAAATTGCTTGGAGATTTGAGAATCCGAGCAGAGAGGTGTATTAAAAGCACACCGGAAACATCTGGGGACTGGTCCCAGTATTGACGCTCACTTGTTGCGGGACTGCAGGCAGTCACTTGATCTATTCTGGGCCTTCATTTTCCCATTTATGGACTTACAGCGTTGAACTTAACACAGCTAGTTACAAACTATGCAAATCCAGGATCAGTTTCTGCTGCTGTTGGACTTCTAGGAGACAGGTCATAGTGATGTTTGTGTTCGCTGCCTTTGACTATTTACACTATCTGGTATCTCTAAGCAGAGCACACACTGTGACTTCTGACCAAGAAAAACGGTTGCTGCATCAGCTCCGAGAAATCACCAGGGTTATGAAGGAAGGAAAATTCATTGACAGACCCACTCCAGAGAAAGAAGCTGAGGAGGCCCCTTACATGGAGGACTGGGAAGGTAAACTATCTTTTCATTCCATTGTCAGCTCAGAAAAGAGATCTTACACATATTTTAAAGAAATTTTATTGCTGAGATATAGTATATATGAGAGATTTCACCATATTTAAGTATATAGTTAGAAGACTTTTGACAAGTAGTTGTGTAATCATACCAGTCATACCATATGACTATCACTTCAGGAAGTTCCTCCCCCTTTGTACCTATTCTCGAGCGCCTGGCAAATGAGCTGCTTTGTGGCCCTATAGTTTTGCCTTTTTCTATATAAATGGATCATATGGCACATGCTCTTTTGTTTTTGGTTTCTTTGATTTTGTGTAATGCTTTTGAGTCATGTGTTGAGTATATCATGTGTTGAGTCATGTCTTTTAAATATTGCATAATATTCTGTTGTATGGCTTTATCATTATTTGTGTCTCCGTTTACCCATTTGGAATCATTTGGATTTGATTCTAGCTTTAGGCTATTATGCATCAAGCTGCTATAAACTTTTATGTGCAAGTCTTCGTTTGGATATGTATTATATGTATTTGGATATTATAATTCCTTTGAATATATACCTGGGAATGGATTTTATGGTAAGTATATGTTCAACTTTATTAGAATTTTTTAAAATGTCTTAAAGATTTATTTATTTATACGTACAAGAGCTGGGGTACAGGCCAGAGTCACAGGAGCTGAGAGGATTCACCAGAGTCATAGTGGGGATCAGAACAGGTAGATCGACTGAAACACACTGCTGAGGGGAGCAGCGGGCGAGGCAGGAGAGGTCTGCTCCGCCATGTGGGTCCCCTCCCTGGCCGGGGATGGAACCCACACTGCTGTGCTGAGTATGCTTCACAGTGCAATGCTCAACCCGCCATGCCACGAGGGAGGCCCCTATTAGAAATTTTTAATCAGCTTTCTAGAGTAGCTCTGCCACTTTGCCATCCCATCAGCAGTGTTTGAGAATTGCAGTTCTTCAGTATCCTTCCTAACACTTGGTGTTGTCAATCTTTTAAATATTAGCTCTTCCAGTTAGTGTACAATTGAATCTCAATTGTGACTTGGATTTGCATTCCCCCAGTGTATGATGATTTTGAATATTTTTTTTGTGTTTATTTGCCATCCGTATATTTATGGCAAAATGTCTGTTCACATTATTTGCCATGTTTCAAATTGGGTTGTGTTCTTATTGAGACATGAGTACTTTATACATGATGGATATAAGTTCTTCATTGGTTGTGTATTTTGCAAATATTTTTTGTACCCTATAGCTTACCTTTTGATTTTCTTACTGTCATCTTTCAAAGGTCAGAAGTTTTTATTTTGGTGAAGTCCAGTTTATTGTTTTATGATTCGTGGTATCTCTGCCTAACCCAGGTTTTGTCTGGCCTCTGTGTTTTCTTCTTTCTTATATTTTGACCTAGCTTACCTTTTCCCCCATATTGTCCTTGGCTCCAGGTGACTTTGTTTTTAATTACCTTGGCACTGTTGACTGAAAATCATTTGACCATGTATGTGGGAGTTTATTCTAGATTCTTCTGTTTCATCTGTATTTTTCCAATATCAGTGTCTTTAATTTGTTGTGTCATTATATTAAGTCTTGAAATCAGGCAGCACAAGTTCTTCAACTTTGTTTCCTTTCTCAAAATTATTTTGATTATCCTAGGCACTTAACAATTGCATTGAATTCTAGAATCATTTTGTCCATATCTTCAAGAAAACCTGATGGGATTTGGATGGCATTATATTGAATCTTTAGATCAATCTGAAAAGAATTGACATAACAATACTGAATCTTCTAGTCATTGAACATTTTATCTCCATTGATTTTAGATCTTTAATTTTTCAGCAGTGACAGTTTTCAGCACACAGGTCTAGAACATTTTTGTAAATTTATCTTTTAGTGACATTAAAATTATTGCTACTGTAGAGATAAACATTTTTGTATTCTGATTTTATAGCATGCAACCTTGATAAACAGGATTTTCTACATAGTGAAATTACATGGATGAAGAATGTTTTGTATTCCTCTCCAACATATATTTTACCTGTTGCACTGACTACCCTCTAGAACAATATCCTGAATAGGTATAGTGAGAATAAAAATGCATATTTTCCTAATGATTTAGGGGGTAACACATTCACACCTTCTCCACTAGAGTGATGTGAACTGTTGGTTTTTCATGGACACCCTCTTTCAGGTTGAGGAAGCTGAGTTTTTAATCATAAATGCTTTTTAATCAACTGAAGATTATACTTTTGTT
Organism: Galemys pyrenaicus; assembly: GCA_019455555.1. Lineage (NCBI taxonomy): Eukaryota > Metazoa > Chordata > Mammalia > Eulipotyphla > Talpidae > Galemys > Galemys pyrenaicus. Next base: position 769,200 of record JAGFMF010012118.1, read on the forward strand.
TGTCTGGTAATATGATTTGTGTTGGTTTTGACTGTTTCAACAGCTTTGTATTACTGGAATAAATCCTAGTTTTTCATGATGTATATGGCTAGAGCCAATCTGCTAAGGATTTTTTGTGTTTACAGGAGTGGAAAACCACACCAATGTCCCTGATTTTGACTTCGGGGTAATGCTGTTCTCATAAAATGCATTGGGATACGGTCTGTTTTCTGGGAGAGTTTGTCTAGAATTGCTGTTCTTAAATGGTTAGCTCTGTCTCTTCAGCAATACCATCTGGGCCTTGAGTTTTCTTTGTTGGGAGACAAGCGTAACTCAGTTGATGTTCTTAACCTGAATAGCACTGTTATCTGTTTCTTGAGTTAGCTCTGGTAGTTTTCTTTCAAGGAACTAACATGATTTCTCCAAATCGCCAAATTTATTATTAGTATAAAGTGAATATATGAAAGATTTTATGAGAAATTTTCAGTTGTAGCTGTGATATTGGTAATTTTTTCTTTAAATTTTTTTTTGTCCTAGCCAGAGGTTTATCAACTTTGTTATCAAAGAACTACCTTCAGTTTAATTTGATGTTTTTCTAATCTTCTGTTACCTGTTTCATTGATTTATTATTTCGTTTCTTTTGCTTTGGGTTTGCTGTTCAACATTGTTTTTCTAGTTTTCTAAAGTGGAAACTTTGATCTTCAAACTATTTTTTGGTCTTTATTTTATTATTGATCTGTCTCTCATTCTTGGCTATATCTTCAAGCTTGCTGTTTTCTTCAGCATATAAATCTACTTTTAATCTCTTCAGTGTACTTTTTATCCAGATAGTGTATTATCTCTAGAAGTTCCTTCTGGGTCATTTTTTAATCTTTCATTTCCCTTAACATAATCAAATTTTCTTCTACCTTTTTAAAAGGCATATTTATAACAACTTCTTATTGACTTCACTTTTGGATCTATTTCTAGTGATTACTTTTTCTTGTGAGTCCCTCCTTTGCACATATGATAAATTTTGATTGGATTTCGGTTTTGTTGTATTTTAAACAGTGCTGGACTTCTTTGTTATTAGTTGGACCTTCTCAAGTCATTTTTAAGATTTTTTAGGGTGAATCCAGAATAGCCTTTACTCTGTGGCTATTTTAAAAACCCTACTAGTAAGGCATACAGGACTTGTGAGCTGAAAACTATATGTACAGAAAGAAATTAGAGATGATAAAAATAAAAGTGGGAGACATATTTTGTGTTCATAGTTTAGAAAACTCAACATTAGGAAAAAGTAACATTTACACTGAGTGACGGCAGCCTTAACATAATCCCTATTGAAATTTCACCAAGACACTTCATAGATACAGAAAAGATTATTCTAAAATGTGGAGAAACAGAAGACTAAGAGGGAAGAGCCAATCTGCCTATCTGATTCCAGCATTATATAATATAGTAATTATTATTTGGTATTGGTATAGGAATATAGATTATTGAAATCAGAACAGAGAATTCCCCCCAAAAAATAAACCCACAGAAATAGCACAATTGACTTTGACAATAGTGCAAAAACAGTTCAGTAGAGGAATCTTTTCAACAATTGATGCTGGAACAATTAGACATCCAGTGCAAAATGTAAAGTTATAAACCTTTTAGGAAAGAAATGGAAAATATTTGGGATCTAGGGTTAGGTAGATCTTAAATTTGACATCAGAAGCATTTTTTAATGAAAAATTGATAAATGTACTTGATCAAAATTAAAACTTGCTTTGAGAAAGATTATTAAGATGAAAAAGTGAACTACAGGGGGAGAAAATATTTTCGAATCACATCTTTAACAAAGGCCTAATAATAAAATAGAAAGAACTCACAGAACTCAACAATAAGATAGACATTTCACCAAAGAGGACATATAACCACAAATGAGCACATGAAGACATGTTCACATTTAGTCACTAAGGAAATGAAAATTATGATGACATGATCACATACCTATCAGAATTGATAAATAGTAACCCTGCCAAATGCCACGGGGGATGTGGAGAAACTGGATTTACTCCTCTTTTGCTGCTGGGGATGTAAAATAGTACGCATGCTCAGGCACTTTTTAAAAAAAAAAAAAATGAAACTTGCAAATGCTACACAAACTGTTACATTCCCGAGATTAGAAAAAAAGACCTAGTTCACACACAACTTGTGCATGAATATTTATAGAGGCTTTATTTGTAGTAGCCTCAAATTCCAAACCACCCAATATCCCTCAGCTGGTAAGTGTTAAACTATGATAATCCTGTGGTATACTAACTCACCAGTAAAGGACTGACTGCTGATAAATGCAGCAACCTAGATGAATTTCCAGGTAACTATGCTGAGTGATGAAAAAGCTAATTCTGAAAGATTATGATATACTGTGTGGTTCTATTAAAATGTGGCATTCTTGAGATGTCAAAACAGAAATAGAGAACAGATAGTAGTTGCCGCCATAAGAAGGGGTCACTGTTTTGATAGAAATGTTCTGTATTAATATCCTGGATGTGATGTAGTTTTGCAAGATGGTTACCATTGGAAAAAACTGGGTAAAGGCTACATGGTATTGCTCTCTCATTTCTGGAAACTACATGTGAATTCAGTTATTTTAAATTAGATTAGTTTCTTAAAAGCAATGCAGGAAACAGATAATGTGGCTTGCATACACAGAACCACAGTTTAAGAAGCAGTATTAAACTGGAAAAAATATTTGTAACATAAGAACAAATGTGTGTGTATAAAATCTACAACTATTTAAAAAACATTTCCTCCTGGATAAGAAATGCACAAAAGAAAAAGCACAATGGAATGCAAAACATTAAGTATTTCAAGCTCATTAGTAATCAGTAAGATAAAAGTTGGGATACCTTGTTTCCTGCAAATCATAAGTCATCATATAGCCTTGTTCCCAAGTAAGGTAAAATCATTATCATGTTTATTTTCTACCTACCTTTTGTTGACAAATTTGTGGAATTTTAACTGCAAGTGATACTAACTTTTAAAGATATTGAAGATATCACTCTTTTCCGTTTTAAGTACTAGCAATGATATTAAATTTCTAGCCATTTCAATGATTTTACATTGATAATTTTTGAAGATTGTTACCACTTTCTTGTATTTTTGTCATAATACTTAAATACCACCACCCCCTAATATAGAGTGCTGTATTTTTTTAGTACTTGGATATCTATACATAAAATTTTTTACCTTAACACAGACCATTGTTTGGACATAAATATTATGATCATGCTATTTTCCCTTATAAGCCTGAAAGCATTGCTTTGTTTGCTTTCATTTGATGATAAAAAGAAATCCTATCCTAGTCTGACTTTTTCTCAATAAGCAGTCTGTTTTTAGCTAGTTTTTCTTTTATAAAAATTTGAATTTTAGCAGGTTCATTAGCATTTGTGAGTATGTATTAATGGACTTTTCATAGTATCTTTGCCTGGCATTTAGTGAACCACTAGACATTTTTTTTCCACTTGAAAATTAGTCTTTCTTTGGCTAATGATATTTCCTTTTACAATTTCTTCGATGATTAGTTCTATGTAACCTACTCTGCCTTCTCATTCTAGAATTTCAGTAATTCTGAGATTGGATATCCTGAAAATTATTTTTTCTTCTCATAAGTTATTTTTTTGTCATTTGTATCTTTGTCCTAGGATAATGCCTAAACTTGGACCTACATTTGGTTTTCAGTCATGTCCATTTCAACCTTTTTTTCTTCTAAGTTTATTTCATAATTATGATTTCCTTATCACTTATATCATTTTCCTCCCTTGTATTGAAGTTTGGTTGAGCTTTAGCCATGCAGTGCTCTCTTTAGTATTAATATCAGTTATAGTTGACATTAATCCCTGTTCCCTATATTGACTACTTTTCAAGGCTATTTGCATAGAAACAATTCCTTGTTTTGTTGATTTCCTTATATGACCAGTGAATTTTTGTTGCTTGCTCATATTTTTAATGAAGTCTTCGAGTAACCATTAATATTGGCGGATACAGGCTACCTCAGCAGGTGTTACTATTTGATTTTCTACAGCAAGTCATCCCATCTTAAAGCAAAAGCAAAATAGCCATGGAAATCCAAAGGGGTATGGTTTGTTACTGGTGTGAGGAGAAGGCAAGAACATGTCAGAAAAGTAAGTCCTTTTAAGCATTCAGTGGCTGAGGGCCAACTAGCAAGTAGACTTTCCAGCACCTGCCCTTGGAAGCACCACGGAAGTTGCCTGAGCTCCATTGTACCTAGCACTCCATCTGCAGAAAATTAAGCTTTGCAATTCCAAGACTCCATCGGCAGGATTCCTGTCAGTGCTGGTAAGGATGCAGGGTGACGGGCAGGTCTTTACATCACTGGTTGGAATAAAAATGCATACCACTCTTGAGGAAAATAATTTGGCAGAGTGTAAAAGAGGCCTTTATATGGCTATTCCCCTTGGTCTATTTTTCATATTTCTAGAAGTCTAAAGAAATAGGGACATGTAGGTGGATATTTATATTCAGAGATCTCAACCTCTGTGCTACTTATAGAACAACAAAAAAAATGGTTAGTCTTGAAGAGGCAGGGTATCATTATCTGTATGAGGGCATATTTTGCAGTCAAGTTTAGAATACCTAATTACATGGAGAAATGCCCATGAGAACAGTGTTCATACAACATTTTATGTAGAATATGATCTTCAATAGGAAAAATAAAAATGTTTACATATGATAAAAGGGCCAAAGTAATACAATGCAACAAATATTAGTATTTTCTTTTTAAAACTTATATTCAAATTCTCTTACAGTAAGTCTACATGACTTTTGACAACAGAAAAAACAAGGGTAATTGTTGTAAAAATGTCTCTCCATGCTCTACATTTCACCAAAAATGATTCCTACTCTTGAGAATTTGTTGGCAAAAAGTGATTTACATTAGGACTGAATCTGCCAATTATCACAACGTGCAAATGGAATTTGAGTTCTCCAGCTTTTCACATTGCGCTGTGGGCAGCGGCTGCTGCCAGCCCTGGCGTGGGCACTCCAGTGCGGCCCATCTGCTGCTCGGCTTGGCTGACACAGACTTATTTCATTTCCTTCTTTAATTTGGCAACATTTTCTCTTTCTTCATTATCATAGCTGGGATTCAGTACCAGTATTACTCATTGTGTTTACTAGCTTGTTGTTTTCTTTTGTTCCATTTTGTGAAGACGAGGAAGCCAACAATGGGAACGCTGTCTTCTGAAAATGCAGTGCTTGTCCTCTGGGATCTGGGCATGTCTTGCTGAAGCATTCTGTTTCTGACACTTGCAAGTCATTTCAATTGTTTTGATAACTAGAAAGCTTCATGGTGTGTTTTTCTCCCCCTCCCTCCCCTGGCTCCTAGGAAGATTTGGAAATGGTTCCAAATAGAATTATAAACATTAGCCTTGAGCTGTGCTCTCTCCATCTGGTGTTTAGTACTTTTTTTTTTTTTAACTGAGGCTCTTGTTTAATCTTTGTCACTACTGCAGAAGCATGAGGTGTGAGACTGACACTCTGCCCCCAAGTACCCTGCACGTTAAGGAGGAATTCTCATCTGAATTGGTTTGTATTTTAAAGAGTACCAGCATAGTCAACGAGATTTTTAAGAACTTTCTCAAATGAAATTGAAGTGTTGTCTTGGAGATTTCGTAAATGGATTTGTTGGGCTAGGATAGCTGCTACGCAAGAATATTCTTTGAGGCTGGTATTTTCTCTTGAGAACGTCTTTATGAGACTTTGTACTACTTTTCTCTCTAGGTTACCCTGAAGAAACTTATCCAGTTTATGACATTTCAGATTGCATCAGACATAGGCACAAAAGCATCCTGGTGGATTACCCTGACCCAAGAGAACCCTCTGCTGAAGAAATAGCTGAAAGAATGGGAGTGCTCACAGAAGACTCAGACCACTCGGGTTGGGAAATGCCCACTGACCCCATTGCCCAGGAAGATCATTCTGTTCCCTCTTCTGACTCAAAGCTAGAAACATGTTCCTGCTGTTTTCATGAAGAGGACCCTGCTGTCTTGGCAGAAAACGCTGGATTCAGTACAGACAGTTACAGTGAGCAGGAGGAAACCACCAAGGAAGTATGGCCCCAAGACTTCAGAGATGAAGGCCTGAGCGTCAGCACCAAGATGGCATATAGAGGTAGCCTTTTGAGGAAGCGGAACCCACAGGGTTTAGAATGACAACAGCCAGCTGGTGAAATCCATTACTCTAGTTCTGGGGTGACCTTTCTCTTCTCTCTGATTTCATCCTTGACCCAGTGCCCTGTACTTCATTCCTGTGTTCATATATCATAGTCACAACCACAGCTATCATGTATCTTACACACCTGTCACCTTGTAAAACCATCATAGAGATCATTGTGAACAAGACAGCTTCAGTCTTTCTCTCCCTGCCTTTCCTCCATCAGAGTTGATCCACCAGGGAATAATGTTTGATCTGTTGTGATTACAGGTGGGACTACAGGGGCAGAGAGAGGTCTGGCTCTCCATTCTAGGAGTAACAGGTGGCTTACCTGTGGACAAATATCAGCTTACACACGATGGGGACTTATGGTTACAGGAATGAAGATTTCAATTCCAAGATGCCTTATTCTGTGGGCCTTGAGCAGGTTAGTTATCCCTGGGTTTGAGAAAACATTTTTGTGGGATAGTAGGTCCAGAGCAGGGTAAAACTACTGTTTGGGCTGAAGCCCCTTCCTTCCTAGTGAGGGCCTTGTTTTTGTTCTAAAGGAAAGCTGAGATTGCCTCAGATACCTTTTCTCCAGAGTAGCATTTCCCACCAACCTGATAATGAACAGAGGCCTGCTGGGGCACTGTTTGGCTCAGATATTGCCTGGATCTCTAGCTTCTCTCATCCCTGCTCTGCTTAACTGAATTGCTAAATCCAGAAGCATCATTGTACCTCTAACCTTAAGCAGCCAGAGGAAGCTTAGATCAACTTAGTTGTGGCCCTGCAAAGATTTGGTGTTGAGGCTGCAGGAAAGCCTGCCCTCGGCAGCGGTCCTGCCATAAGCGGCGCAGAAAGTCAAAGGGCCTGTGACAGCGGAGAGAACCGTGTCCTGATGGACTGTACTTACCTATGTGTTGTGCCAAAAAGTTTGTTCTTACAACCACACGAGCTGAAACAAGTGAGGCGGTCTGAGCGTGTAGAGTACACCAGCCCAGCAGGGAAGTCGCAGAATTCCAGTGCGGCTGTGCCAGAGGAGGAGACCATTTGTTTTGACATTTGAATAGCTGGCTCATTTGGTAGTACTGGAGAAAAGAAAGTAGATTAGAACTGGACGGATTCTTACCGAACTAAAGGCCTAGTCTCTAAGCTGCTGGGTCTCTTCTTGAGATAAGATGGCATCCATGAGCCTAAGAAAGATGAGAGGATTCAACTGAGCTGTAAGACCTGAGTTTAAAGCAAGTACACTCCTAAGGACAGTCCCAGTCATAAAATGTGGAAAGCCTGAAAATTATGTAAAGGCATATATGGTGTTTAGAGTTCCATCATGCCTGGCACAGTTGATACAAATGAGATGCCTGGGAAATAGTTTTTAATCACATGAGCTTACCAACTGCTGTCAGGTATGAAATCACGTTAAGATAATGCTGAATTCTAGGCATTCTTGTTAAATAACTGGAAAGTGAGTCTATAGAAAATATTTTTATTTGCATCTATCGCTATGTGGAACATTTGATTCACTTATAAAGAATGTAGTTTAAAATGTACTGAAACAATGTAGATAATCTATAATGTAATGCTAAAAGTAAACAATAACATAGGTGCTCTTTACTGCTATGATAAATTGTTCTCCCACTTTTTCATTCATAATGGGTATATTTGAGGAGAATTCTGGCTCAAATTTCTTAGGATGATACCCTGACTGGAGATGTATGCTAGGTTCCTGTTAGCTTATTTACTGATTAGTACACACTGCTTAGAGAGGGACTGGAAAAAGGAGGCTCAATTCCCACCTTTAAAAAGGTGCAGTTTAATATGGGAGCCTCGTCCAGTTTACTTTTAAATGAACTATGAGTGGGTTCAAGATTGTGAATTTTGCAGGCAGAGAGATACTGCTTGATTCCACCCAGCGTATTCTATTTGTAGAAGTTTAAGTTAGTTTCTTAACTTTGAGCCTTGATTCTTCTCGTAGCTAAGATAGGGGAGTAAGTCTAGCTCTTACAGGCTGGTTATGAGAATAAATGAAATAATCAGTGCCAATAAAGTAGCATCGGTCCTATCATCAGTGATAACTACTTAAGTGGTAGTTAACTTACAGCATAAAACCTTATATAGTAAAAGTAATTAATATATGGACCCAGAGCTACAGGAGATGATGTTTTTACCAAAGTATTTCCAAAAAAACTACAGAAGAGGTGCACAAGGATGAGAAAGAACATTCTTGACAGAAAGTACTGTAGAAAGCATATTCAAGTATTTTGATGAGGCTGGTATGTAACTATTTGAATGTTAATCTTTGGAGAAAATTGTCTAATATAAGTGGCTCTGCTTGACTAATATATATCAGGAATATATTTATATATTTAAATTTCAGAAATTTTGTTGTACTTTTCAATCATTTTGAATTGAATGACTAAAACCATGGGTCTGGTTTTTGTATTTTTGCCTGCTGCCTCTTTCCTCATGGTCTTCTTTTCTCTGAACTGTCTGGTTTAAAATTTGATCGGTCCCCAGGGAATAGCTTTGGAGGCTAGAAAGTCATACCTCTGGGAGCAGGTGATTGGTCTAGGAAACAAGTCCATCCTCTGGGGCAACAGTTGGTAAAGTAGGCTCATCTCCTTCCCTCGTAATGACAGGATAGTGCCTCATCTGCTCAGGGCTAGTGACGTTTACACTCTAGAAGTTGAGTTCAGGGGTGGAGGCCTGTGAGAACCATATTCTGTGCCTTCCATTGCTTGGGTACAGTTCAAACTGGGACATGCTGGAAAAAAAGACAGCTCTAGTAATAATTATGCAGGGACAGTGGTTGTAAACCAGAACTATCTATGTGATCATTTAAAAGATTAGCGAGTTGGTTCAAGACAGTAGCACAGGAAGATCCTGACCTTACTCCCTCCCATGGACACACTATCTGCATATACTCGTTCCTTCTTAAAGAATGCATAACTAGCTGAACAATGAAGAAAATACTCACATCCAGAATTGTAGGAGAGGCAGAGACATGGGCTCATCAGGAACCTCCCCACATGCCCCTCTGCCCCTTCCCCAACACACATTGCAGCCAGCAACCCGTAACCAGGAAAAAATGTCACAAACATTAAATTCCTCCCTGTGGAGTGAAGGATTTGTGCCATGAGGGAAACGGGGAGCCTACTTTCAGAAGAATCAAGATTCTCAAAGGAATGAAAATAAGTTTGAAGAGGGCCTAGACCATCTGAGAGGTATGTTTTGAGATTAGCAAATGGATAAGCCAGAGGGATAGGAAATGCTGGTGGAAGCCATCTGAGTTTTCCTTTATCCACCTAGGGCTAGCACTAACAGGCACCATCCCTGCTAAGTAAACCTCATCCCTGGAGGGCAGACCAGAGTGTCTCGGCCCCCTGAACCTCAGCAGCAGGTACAGGCTATGCCACTTTCCTGCATGACTCTGCTGGCATTGCCTTTCAGGACCCCACAGATACATCACTGGAAGGACAGTTCTTGGCACCGTCAACAAATCAAAAAGGCTGCTTAGCCAATCACAGACGTTCCAGAGACAAGACCACTAACACAAGGTTAAACAAAAAGGCTCATCTCCCATAAAAGGCCAGTCCTTTGAGACTGGGAGGGTAAATGTTCACATGAAGAAAGGAAAAAAAAAAAAACACTACTGAAACAGATAAGTAATTTACTTGATAAAGTTCCAAAAATAAGCCACAGCTAAACAACACCAGAGGGGTTCAACAGAATAGATGAAACAAGAGACAGAGTCATGACTTGGGAAACAGGGCAGTGGAAATCACAGCAGTAGCACAGCAAAGGAGAATTTTAAAACGAGATAGCTGAAGGGGATGTATGGAACAACGTCAAGGGTTATACTACTATGAGGGTATCAGAAGGGAGGACAGGGTAGAAAGAATAACCAGATCTAGTAAGAGTCCCAGATAAGACTCCAAATAGACCCATATTATAAAAGCGGCAAAAGAAACACCCCCATGAGACTGTCAGCACATTTCTCAACAGAAAATTTAAATGTATTATGCCACTACCTTCTGGTCTGCAATGTGCTGAGAGGAAACTTCCAACCAAAATACTCTACCTGGCAAGGTTATTGTTTAGAACTAAAAGTTTCCCAGACAGACAAAAGCTAAACAACTTTATCACTCAACCACCCTCACAAGACTATTAAGAAAACATAGGAAAGAAAAAGATCTCACTGCTAAAATACAAAGAGTGAATAGCAAAACCTCAATAACCAGTCAAGGGATACATGACAAATATTTTTAAAATAACATTAAGAACAAAATGGGATGGGAGGAATAAAAATACTGTTAGAATGAACTCAAGTTTATCAACTTATAAAGGACTTAACAATACAGAGGCTGTGAACCTCCTGGTAATCACAGAGCAAAAGTCTATAGTAGAAACAATGTAAGTATAACACTAAATTACTAGACTTCAAAGGGAAGAGAACAAGAACTATATAATAACCAGAAAACAAATAAGTATGTACCTACTGATAAGTAATTGTAAATGGACTAAATTCTCCAAAATGCAGAGTGGCTTAATGGATAAAACACGAGACCCATCTATATATGTGATGCCTATTGCCAAACAGATACCCACTTCAGAGAAAAGGATGCACACAGACTAGAAGGGAGGGGATAGAAAAAAGACAGCTGGTATACAGCAGGAACGAAGTGGGACGAGAATAGGTAGAGGGGTCGGCTGGTTGGTGTGCATGATACAGAGTTACTGAGAAGCTGTACCCCTAAAACCAAGTCAGTGCTGTAAACTAATGTTGCCTCAGACAACAACAACACTACTATCATGCTCACCTGCATAGTCAGTCTAACACAAGAGAGAAGATACACATTAGACATTATTAACAACAGAAGGGTCAGTCTGCCAAAAATTATTAGACCTAAAGGGAGAAATTGACAGCAACACAAGTCAAAGTAGGGGATTTTTAAATACCCCATATAAATCAATGGATGGATCATCTAGACAGAACCATCAAGGAAACATCAATCTTAAATAATATATATAGAACAAAGAAGGATACATAGTCTGTCTAAAAGGATACATAGTCTCAAGTACACATGGAACTTTCTCAAGGGTAATGCACATATTGAAACACAAAACAAGTCACAAATTTAAGACTGAAATCACATCAAACATCTTTTCTACATACGACCAGAAATCACAAGAAAGCTGAAAAAAAAAAAGGCCAATAAGGAAATTAAACAATATCCTGGAAATTTAAAAATTTGCTTAAACAGTATTAGGTAAATGGAATCAAGGAAAAGTACCTGGAGACAAATGAAAACATGACGTACTATATGAATGATGGCATGCGGCATAAATGGCACTCAGAACAGTTTACAGCAGACAGGCCTGGCTCAAGAAATAAGAAATCCCAGATATACAATCTAATCTAATACCCAAAGGAACAAGAAAAAGAAAACCTAGTCAGTGGTAGGAAGTAAATAAAAATCAGAGCAGAAATAAGTGACCAAAAAGACAACAGAAAAGATCAATGAATCTTTGAGAACAAGGATAATTGACAAACCTTTAGCCAGATTAAGGGGAAAAAAGGCTCAGATACCATCAAATAAGAATTACAATGGACATTACAAAAATAAAGACTGCTATCAATATTTATAGGTCAACAAATTAGACAACAATAAGAAATGGATAAATTTTTAAAAGCAAACCACTTTCCAAGACAATTAGAAATCAGGCTAGACCAATCACTAGTATGGAGATTGAAACAGTACAACCACAAACTGCAAATAATAATTTAAAAAAAATTGGGGGGGTCTCTTTGGTGGTGCAATAGGTTAAGCAACACTATGAAGCGGACTCAGCCACTGCAGTACGAGTTCAATCCCTGTCACCTAAGAGGTGACCCCATGGTGTGGCTACTTCCTCACCTGCTACTTCCTTCAGCGGTGTATTTCAGTCCCTCTGCTGTTCCCCACTCTGTCTGTGGTGATCCTCTCACCCCCCACACCTCTGACCTATACCCTAGTTCTTGTATGCATAAATAAGTAAAACTTAAAAAAAAAATTGGCCAGGCTAGAACTTTGACAGTGAATTCTACCAAATTTTTCCCAAAAATTGAAAGGCGGGCATGCTTCCTAACTCATTTCAGGCAGCCAGATTTTGCTGATGCCAAAACCAGATAAAAATACCATACCAAGGAAAATTAGAGGCTTGTATCCCAAATATACATATGAAAAAAAATTTTTTTGATGAAAAATTTAACATTTGCAAATGAAATTTCAACAATACACTAAAAAGATCATACACCATAATCAAGTGAGATTTGTTCCAGGGATGCATGGATGGTTCAGTGTATAAAAATCAACATGATACACTACAACAACATGAAGGGTAAAAATCACGATCACCTCAATAGATGCAGAAATGACATTTGATAAGATTCAACACTGATTTATGATAAAAATGCTCAATATAGTGAACAGAGAAGGAACAAAGCTCCAAGAAGCTATGAATATGGCCATATATGACATGTACAATTAACATAATGGTGAAAAAATGTAAACTTCCTCAAAGATCTGGAACAAGACAAGGCTACCTATTTGGACCACTTTTATTTAACATAGTTTTAGAAGTTCTACCCAGAGCAAATGACATGATTTTATACGTAGGAAACCCTAAAGATACCACCAAAAGACTACTAGAAATAATAACTACAGTAAAGTCACAGAATACAAAATCAATATACATAAAAAATCTATTGTGTCCCTATATGTCAACAATGAAGTATCAGAAAAAGAAACCAATCCCACTTGCATTGAAAATAATACCTAGGATTAAGCTTAACTAAGGAGGTAAAAGACCTATACAATGAAAATTGCAAGACATTGTTGAAAAACATTAAAGTGACACAAAAAAGTGGAAAGACATTCCATGTTCATGGATGAGAAGAATTAACATTGTACAAATGTCCATATTATCCAAAGCAATCTACAGATTCGATGCAATCCTTATCAAAATCTCAATGGTATTTTTCACAGAAATATGACCAAAAAAACCCCACCACCCAGGGAAATCTTGAGAAACAACAAAGCTGGAGGCCTAATAACTCCATGATTTCAAACTGTATTACAAAGCTATAGTAATCAAAACATGGTACTGCATAAAAACAGCGTCAGTGGAACAGAACGGAGAGTTCAGAAGTAAAGTCACAAATACATGGTTAATTAATTTATGACAAAGGATGACAAGTATATACAATGGGGGAAAAGTGGTGTTGGGAAACTGAACAGCCACCTGCAAAAAAAAAAAAAAATGAAAATGGAACACTATCTTACATCATCATCAAAAGTTAACTCGACATTAGTGCAGGACCTGAACCCATTGATAATTAGGGGAAAAAAAACCAACATAATAAGCTACTGGTCACCAGTCTTCATGACTCAAACAAGGGAACAAAAGTAAAAATAAATAGCAAGATCATACCAAACTAATATGCTTCTGCATAGCAATGAAAACCATTAACAAAAGGCAACCTATTGAACGGGAGAAGATATTTGTGAATGATATATCTGATAATCAGTATCCAAAAATGCATTAAAATAAGTATTACAACTCCAACAACAAATCAAAAACAATTTAAAAATGAATAGGGAAGCTGAACACCTTTTCCCAAAGACATACAAATGTCCAACAGACATGAAAACATACTCAACAATCACTATTACTAGGGAAATCCAAGTCAAAACCACAATAAGGCATCACCACAAAGCTTTCAGAATGACTGTCATCAAAAAGACAAGTGTCAGTAAAGATGTAAAGAAAAGAAAATCCTAGTGTATCATTGGTGGGAATGTAGCTTGGGAAAGCCATTATGGAAAAACAATATGGAGGTTCTTAAAAAATAAAAGATAAAGCTACCATATCTTGAATTCCATTTCTGGGTATTTATCAAAAAAAAATGAGAACAGTAATTTGAAAGGATAAATGTACCCCCATTTTCTCTAAAGCATGTAATAACCAAGATATGGAAGTAAATATCCTCAGTGGATGAATAAAACTGGTAACACACATACATCCACACAGAGGAATACTACCAGTCATGAAGAGTGAAACCTTGCATTTTCAACAACATGGATGGACCTTGAGTGCATTGTTAAATAAGCCAGACAGAAAAACACTGCACGATTTCATTTCTGTGTAGAATCTAGAGAAAATCAAACTCATGGAGACAGAAAACAGATTGGAGGTTACCCAAAGGAAGGGAGATGGGGAGTAAAGTAGGTATGAAGAGGAAGAACAGGCACAAGCTTCCAGTTCAGAATACATTGGGGAAACATGGGGAACAGAATAAACAACATGGCATTGCAAATTTGAAAGTTGCTAAGATGGTAATAGACTTATTATGAGTCATTTTGCAGTGTATGCATATGCTGAGTATGCTGTACACCTGAAACTGAAATGGTATGTCAATTATACTATAATAAAGGTATCTCAACCTCAAAAAAAAATCAAAAGAATTAAAAACAATTGCCTTTAACCTGACCTCTAAACAACTGACCCTCCTTTCTTTTTAGTATCACACTCTATGTAGAGCTGCAGGCCTCAGGCAACGCTTCAGGCTGGACATGCCCCAGCCACAGAAACTCAAAATCTGGTGCAACAGACACACCTTACTTATGCAGTCCCCCAGAAGCCAGAAAACACTCCCAAGAAAAATCTAGTATTTCAGCTACCGAGCAGTGCTCAAACAGTGTCCATGTCTTTGCCGTGAACGTTTTTTATACACACTTCTCAACCCAACCTTCATTTTCTTACACAAATAGGACTAATTTCTCCTTTTGCACTAGCTCATTCCTTAACTGCTCCAAGCACCAATTTTTCCTCATTTATGAATTTGAATTAATACCTACCTTGCAAGGCTGTTAGGGTTAAATGAGATACTCTGAGAAAGTGCCCCAGGGGATAGCTTGTGGCAGGTGCCTGTGACAGCATCCTCAAGAGCCTCACCACTGTCCAAGGCCTGGCTGCCGGGCTCTTACCCTGTGCGCCAGCGGTCCCCTCCCCGGAAAGGGCCTAACAACATGTAGGTGCCTGTGGTCTCTGCATGACTTCAGTCTGGACCTCCTCCTCCATCTTCTGCTTCTGGTCACAACTGTAGCCTTCTTTGCTCTTGGCTTCAGATCTGGCACAAGCTGAAATGAAAATCCCCATGCATGGCCACAGTTACAGGTGAGGCTAGCGGAGGGTCAGCAGGATGGAGTGACTGCATCTTTTTCTGCCAGCTGGGCCTTTCCTACCTTTCCCAGCCCTATGACTTGTTTTGTTCTTAAAGGCCAGGCCCACAGGATACAGTGTACTTAGGAATGACAGCCCAGTCTTCCGGCTGGCACAGCTGAATAGGCAGAGGAGTGCTGTGATAAATGCCTTACCTCACAGTCTTTCCATTCTTCTGGCCCTTCCCAGCCTCTGCAAATCCTGCCCTCCCTGAAACTGGAAGGGCATGGTCAGGGCACAGTTTTGACTCACCTGCCATGAGATCCCCTTGTTACCACCACCCTCCTACCCCGTTCTGAGAGTTGCGACCCAAGGAATGAATGACATAGGAAAAACATTCTACGGAGCTTTTTTCCATTTTATGCGGGCAGGGTGAGGATTAAAAAAGCGCACAGCAGTGTTGAAACAATTCAAGTTTAATTTGTTGATATATGTTCTGTACTTAGACAAACACTAAGCTCTACAACATACATAATGTCAACATGGGAAAATACCAACTTTGTCGTTGCACATACCAATAAATAAATACATTTGCTCCAGAATACCAAAGAGTTTATTCAAAAAGTCACTTAATAAAAGCACAGTTTTGCAAGTTTGTCTAAAACTCCAGATAATTTTGAACAAAAATAAAATGTCTGACCACTCCAAAATAGGAAAAGACAACCTTGTGCAAATAGACATACACATTCTAGGCATGAATGAAACTGGCTAAATGTATGCTCCCAGCAAGAGAAATGTCGCCTGTCTATCCTGACCAGGTCCCCTTTCTCACCAAGCACAGGATTAAAGAGGCAAGACATGGCCTTCCCTTTCTGAGTCACTGAGTTGCCCTCAAGGAGACTCTGGAGCTCAGCCTCCTCTCCAGCTCTGCCTGGACCTTGATGGGGGGACCGGGAGGGGCAGGAGAAAAGGAGAGGGAGTGACATCTGTCTTAGGAAAGGGAAAAGGCACAGTGATGAGCTAGAAAGGTTGTGATGAAAGCAAGGGTTAACTTTCATTCACTCTGAACCCTACAAGCTTGACAGTCGAACCTCATTTTGCAGATGAGAAAACAGACCTAAAAACATTACATGGTTTGCTCAAAACCTTAGAGGCTGCCAAGTGCAGCAGAGCTGCCTGTAGAACCAACTTACCTCTCTTAACTTGGCTGGAAAATTCAAAAGCCAAACCTGTCCCAGTATGCCCGCTATGCCTCTTCCCCACTATCCTGCGATGGCAGAAAACTGCAAACTGGAGGTATGGAAGGACCGACCAGAGTCTGTCCCTCAGCCCATTCTCAGGGCAGCTGCAGGCCGAGCAGCCAGGACCCAGGGCAGTGGAGAGGGTCCAGGCTCTGGACCCAAGTAGCAGGGGAGTCAAGCCCACCCCGCTGGATAGCCCCAAGAAAGCTCAGTCATCAGGAAGAATGTGCTGAAGCCACCTGGCACCCTCACGTCACAGGGACGTCATGACGAAGGCGAGGACTCCTAGAGCGACGGCCGATGCTACTGCAGAAAGGGAAAACCAGGGCCCCCACTTGGGATGGGGTTTGTGCTTGCGGAACAGCCATGGACACGGCTGGCCTAGCCTCTCCCCTCACTGCAGACCCCACTGCGAGGGATGCAAGGACTTCTGCTTCTGTATTTTGCTAACTTTCTTGTTCCTGGAGGTGAGCTCCGAAAGTTCTCTTCTGTGTTTATCACATTCCTTGGCTCCCAGCCCGTCCTCAGCATGGGTTTGGATTCTACATGCTGCTTCTGAACTAGCGTCGTGATTTTAAGGCACATTCACTAGAATATGTTCAAATTCACCCAAAAGCATGCTGTGAACACACTGACTTCTTTAGGTAATGCAGAGTGGGAACTGAAAAACTCAGTGAACAGTGTCCTCCTGATCAGAGATGCTGGGACAAAGTGCTGGCGCTTTCCCAGCTATGCTTTCCTAGTAAAGGGCGTGAAATGCACTAAAGCCACAGGTGATCGAAACTACATCCTGTTCCTTCCCTACTCATCCTCATAACGTGGTAAGAAACTTCAGTTGATTGTTTGCAGATTGCCCTTTTCCCCAAGTACACACAGACACATACAGACACACAGACAGACACAGAGCACCTTGAAGCCAGAAGGAAAGAAAAGCTAGAACTGGGGAAGTGAAGGTCACCACTCTGCGGGTCGTTGGGGGCAGAGGGTGCAGAATTTCAGGGCCAGCTCCAGGAGGAGTCGTGGGGCCAGGAGCAGTGACAGAGGAGCTGCCTCAGCCCCCAGCTGCCCAACACCCTTAGGGACCGCTCACGCCATTGCGTCCCTGCTTGACCAAGGACCATCTGGGTGGAGGGTGTGAGGCAAGACCTCATCCTGCGGGGGAGGCTGAGCCCAGGTGGTCTCCAAGGGCCTGGGTAGCGGTGTGTCTTTGGGACCATGGCTGTGAGACCGCTGGTCAGAGGGAATCAGCATCACAGGAATGGGGTTCCAAGAACAGACCTCGCGAGGCTACGTCTCGAGCAGGTGACTCAACTGTTTTGCTTGTCACTCAATGCCCAAAAGGGGTTTTGATGCCAAGGCTACCTTTCTCCGAGCCTTGGCTGGGAAGCTCAGTCCACATTCCTGACCTCACTGCAATTTCCAGCCAACCCTTCTCCCAACAACTAGGGGAGAAAGGAGAGGCCAAGAGTTTTCCATTGTGCTTCTGATTTCTCCACTCTGCCACTGGATCCCTCTCTCATTAGGATCCAAACCAGCCTATTCATGGGAAAGAAACAACTTGAGCAGCCTTTAGAGACACTTCTGTTTCCATCACCCCAAGCGCCAGCAGGGTGCTTCTTGAAGTCAGGGAAGGAAGAGCTAAGCTGGGGCTACAGAGAGGAGGACGGCACCGCAGTGTTTCACTGGGAAATGGACCCACCTGTACAGAGTCCCATTGCCCTCAAGATGGCCCCAAATTTAGAGTTGTGCGAAACCAGATCATCATGTGAATGACAACTAGATCACTGGAGGGGCTTCTCAGAGACACGGGCCTGAGGTGCCAGCAGGTCCAACCTGAAATAGGTATGCCTGTCTTCAAGCACTCAAGGTACAGCACAAGGAAATGGGAGCACACTACCTCCACCCAAGCTCGAACAACCTCACCACCCACTACAGAGCCTCACTAACATGTTTCAAATATGGATTTTATTTTTTAAAAATCCTACGTAGGCTGTCCAAACAGGCTGAAGGAGAATGAAGAAGTGAAGAACAACTCCTGCCTGCTTTCCACTGATTTCTGATCTCCAGCTAGGTGAGCAGCCTCTGATGGAGTAAGTGACAAACAGGAAGAGCTTGGACTTTCCAAGCACGCAGGGCAGCTGGTGCCATCTTCGGGAAGGTGTGGTGTGGGGCAGAGATCAGGCCCAGGCCTGGACACGCTCACCCCACCATCACCTGCAGAGACGGGCCAGCTGCCTTGCAGGACCTGCTCAGAGGGAGGAACTGGACACGGTCAGCACTGATCAGACTGGCCTGTGAAAAGCCATGCAGCTTTTCAGCAGGGAACTGTCCAGATCCCCATGGAAATGGTTTCAATTTCCTGCATCAACGCTGATGTTCCTAATTCTGTGGACTGGGGGAAAGGAAGCGGATATGTGAACTGGATCTCAGGAAGGCCAGAGAGCCAGGGATAGCTGTTTCTTGGGGGATACTGTGGAACAAAGAAACCAAGGGAGCTGGGTTCTGAACTCTACCACTAATCAGCCAGGTGATCCGCTTTCCAAGCATGACCCACCAGAAATGACAGGGCGGTTCTGGCTGATCTCTAAGGGTCCTGCCACTTCTGATCCCTTGGGTACAAAACATTCCTTGCCGTCTCCTCTTGGTACTATTCCCACCCAAGAAGACCCACACACAGAAGCCTCAGCAACCACGATCTCAGTGGACCGTAGTGGGAGCTGAAGGCTGGAAAGAGTACCTGAGGCTGGGTCTTTCCCGAGACCAGCGGTTCTCTCTGGAGCAAGCCATGGCTTAGGAACGGTGCCTTGCCAACAGTGCCCCCGGCGCACCGATCTGTATGCGATCCGGGTTGGGGACCTGGGCCCCATCTGTTTCCTGGGGGCTGTGCAGGGGCTGTAGGGCAGAAAGCTCCAGGAGTAGCCAACAGGGCTCTCAGGTCAGTCCCCAGCGGGGGAGCCTGTATCTTGCAGGCTCTGTCCTCTCAGACGTCAGGCCTCAAGGGCCAGCTTTCGGCTGCCTGAGAGCACAGAGAAAACCTAGAGACACCAGCTGAGCAAGAGCCTGCAGTCCACTCACCTAAGCCAGGTCTCTGCAGTCCTGGCAAGGCACCCCCACGCACCTTCCCCCTCCCCAACCTGCTGTAACCTTTCTCGTCCAGCTAAGGTTTTCTGGCGTTGGGAGAACTTCCCGCAGCTGGAAGGGCCAGCCTGGTCAGCACGTACTTTGCCGGTTCAGGTCGCTGGGCACCCCCCCTCCATGGACACGCACACTCACTGAGTCCCTCGCCTTGGGGTCCTGCTGTCTTCTGACTCCTGGGCCGCAGGGAAGGTGGGGCCCCAGCCCTGCATTGTGCTTCCTCTCCCTCTACACCTCTTCCTGCCTTCCCAGTTGAAGGGGTCACCCTGCATGGCAAACACCATGGCAGCAGGACCAACCCGAGTGGGGGTGTGTGTTGACCTTGGGGCTCAGAAATCATACTCTGGTCCCTCCTCACACACACCCACTGACTCCTCTGCCTTGGCAGAGGGGACCAAGGAGCCAGGTCCTGGCTGGCTGGGCCAGGGAGCCCGCTGAGAGCCAGAGGTTCACCTGGCAGGAGGCCTATGTACAGAGAGCAGGCAGGGCTGTCTCCACGGCAGGCAGCAGCTCCACTCCAGGCTGGGCAGCCCCAAGGGGCACGAGGAGGCCTCTACTCGCAGGCCAGCTTGCTGTCGAAGCTGGACAGGGCAATGGCAAAGGCCTGCAGCGCACACAGTGGGTAGTTGTAATCCATGGTGAACACATCCTCTGCTACCCGGCCAAACTGCATCACGATGTAGTCCGCTGGAGCCATGGACAGGGAGAGAGAGGACCAGGGCAAGGATGGTGGAGATGTGGATGGACAGACACACAAACCACGAGAAGGAAAAGAAAGTGAGGCAGAGAGAAGCCAAGGAAAGAGAAAGCAGGTATAACGGAGCAGTGGGCAGAGTGGCAGGGGAGAGGGATGACAGAGGAGAAAGATGTGTACAAGCAGGAGACAAGGGGAAAGAAAGAACATTCAGAGGGCGCCTCCATGTACGCAGGACTGCCGAGTGCACAGGGAAGGGGGCAGGCTGCAGGGAAGGTTCTTCCAGGCCCTCCCAGGTGTGGTTAGGCAGTTCTTCCCATCTGCTCTAAGCCACATAACCCGGGTCTTTAATCTCTGGTCAGTATGGGCTGGGCTAGGTGAGCTTAACCTGCGCTAAGGGTCCCAGGTGTCACGTGGACAGGAGAGAACAGGGGCGGAAACTCACGGTCATTGCCATGGATGATCTGGAAGTTCTTCACAGAGGCCTGAGTGACACGCCCGTGGAAGTTGAGCACGTAGGACTGGGTGTCGTCATTCCAGACAGGCGTCTTGTTTTGCAGCTCGATGATGCTCTCTGTGTTCTTATTCTGCCAGCGTGCTAGCAGCGTCTCATGCTCCTGGGAGGGCAGCCTTACCTGAGCCAAGCCCAGGCTGCGGCACCACGACCACCCCAAAGAATTCTGTCCCGGGGGTGAGGGTCCTCAGACTTCCCGAGACCCCCGGGCTTCCTCATGCTGTGTGTCCTTCACTTACACACACCAGCTGGAATTCTGCTCTCAGAAGCAAAGAGAGGCTGGGTGTTGGGAAGGGGTGGGGCAGGGCAGAGACTCACATTGCGGGGTCGGATAGAGACTCTCTCGTGAACCATGTTCATGCCTGGGACAATCACACTCATCTTCCGTGGCCCCTTGAAGCCTAAGACATTGGTCTCCTGAGAAAGAGACAGACAGAGCTCAGCACTGGCCATGTGACGACTCTGTCTACTGGAGACTGCGTGAGGGGATGGGCATGACGGTGAGGAGGCCCAACAGGATCTCTAACTCACCCTGTACAGAACGGAGGCCCTGAGTCTCCAGCTGCCAACCCGCTCTGCTTAGCGTCCTCCTTGCCTCTCCCAAACTACCTGGAGTCACTGCCGGCTCCTCCCTCTCCCTAGCACCCCACTTCTAATTCATCGGCAAATGCTGTCAGCTCTACCTCCAAACTACAACCAAGGTCTGATCACAGTTCATTGGCCCCACCGATCGCAGACCACGGTGAGAGCCTTTAGCTGAACTCGCCTCCCTCCACGGCCCCATCCAGCCTCCACTCTTGACATCTGACCCGCACACAGCAGTGAGTGGTCTCTGAGTCTGTCCTCCCTGGTTCACTCAAGGTCAAAGCTGACATGATTTTGGCCCAATCAGCTCCCTCTGCTCTCCCCTGCATTCATTCTGACCTCCTTCTCTTCCCCCTACGTGCCAAGTGCCCCAGACTTTCGTGCTTGCTCTATTCTCCCCGACACCTAGACACTGGCTCCCATTTCCTTCGGAGCTCTGCCCAGGTGACAGCTGAGCGAGATGCCCCCACCTTCCTTCCTAAAAGCCCTAAACATGCCAGATCTTCATCCCTGCTTCATGTTGTCCTTCTTAGCATTTATTTCATTTATTTATATGGTTTATAGCTTGTCTCCCAACTCACCCCCTAAACGAGAAAATGGATGTCTGCTTTGATCACCCCTATATCCTCAGTGCCTCCTGAAACTTGGAATGCATCAGGGCTCTGTTGGAGATTCGAGTTGCCTTTCCAAGGTTGACCAGCAGGTGGCATCATAGGTCCATACAAACAACTTTGAACTCCCAGTCTGCCTCCAAGAAGTTCCCAAGCCCAGATTGCTGGGGGTACCAATCCCTCATTTTAAAAATGAGGTGGAGAAGTCCCGAGTTTATATTCCAGTTTGGTTATTTATGAGCCGTGTGACACTGGCAAGTGACCCAACCTCAGTTTCCTCATCTATGTAATTAAAACAAAAAAACAGGATTGAGCTCATGTTGAGCATGCAGTGAGACTCTGCAGAGGCCTGTAGTCCCCGAAGGACGTGGTGCCCAGGGAGGACTGGAGAGGCACCAGCGAGAACGGGCTCCTGCTGCCTCCTTTTCCTGGAACTCCCAGGCTGGTTCCCAGAGCTCCCCAGGCAGACTGGAGTCTGAGCTGAAAGGACAGAAGGAAAGGCCAGGGCCCCTGTCCAGGCAAGGGCCGCCCCACAGAGGGCAGCCCACCTCTGATGCAGCCTTGTCTACCTGCTAGGTTAGAAGGAAGAGTCTCCAGATCAGGCGGTCAATCTTGGGCGTCATGTCTAACCTGCAGATGAGAGACCCGGGAACCCAAGACTCACATAGCAAACAGCTGCCAATTCCTGACGCAAGGTTCCGCTTTCCAGAGTAGAGGAAGATGCCTTCTGAGGGTTGACTCCATTGTCATACACCGTGAACTTGGTGCCCATGAGGTTGGACCTGAAGGACAGGCACAATCAGGACGGGGTGCCACAAAGAGCCTCAAAGCATTGTGGCTAAGGAGGAGCAGATCTAGAGGCACGCTGCTCACGGAGTCCCCATCTTTGAAGATGCTCATAGGCAGAAGGCCCAGCTGGGACCTTTGACTCTGCGTTGAGTCAAAGGGCCTCTCAGTTGAGAGAAATTCAGGGAGGTACATTTGGGTTCCACAGAAATGGGGTGCTCCTCTAATGGGAGGTGACCAAGCAGAATGGCACCTGGCAAGGCTGTAGCAGGGACCTGGCACCCGGTGGAGATGGATGGGACGGGCTCCTCTCTCCCATTCAGCCTGTGATCTTGGTCCAGTTCTATCACCAGCTTTAGCTCCTTTCCCCTAAGCTCTTGACCTCTGCTTCCCAAGTCTGCCCATTTCTCAGCAAGGCCGCCCTCCTCCTGCGGTCTTTCCCCAGCCCCAAGGTCTCTGTGGCTCTCTCCTCTCAAGCAGGGGGAGCCCTGGCAGCTCTGCATGGTGCCTGCACCATCGGTGACATCTGCGTTGGGCCAGTCCCTCTTAGGGGACCTGCACCTGCTAGGCAGGTGCGCGAGGTCTGTCTCCAAGTCTGGCTGTGGCTGGCCCAGACCTGGGGCCACTGTTGGAGCTGACAGACACAGCGGCCCTCGGGGACAGGAGCTGCCCTGACAGAGACTGCCCTGACCCTCCCCTCCCCCACTTCTGGGAAGAGCAGGTACCGCAATTTCCCGATGTAGCTGTCCCCTCCTCGAGACAAGTCTGTTGGGTCCACAGAGATGAGGTAATTGGAGGTTTTACTCTTCTTTCTCTTCCTTCCCGCCAGGAGGAACACCTTGGGGAGTGGAGCAAGGTCACTTTCCAGACCCGCCTCTGATCTGCCCACAATCACAGGTGCTACTCGCTCCCGCAGAGAGAGACTGCCTTGCTCCAGCTCCCAAGCACACCTGCGCACGTGTGCACTGGCTAACACAAGCGTGCACGCTGAGCCCGCAAGGAGGTGCTTGTCCTTGGGGCAACCGAAAGGTCAGTGTGGGACCTGGCACTTCCGGGCTCATCCTGGCCCCTCAGACCAAACCTGCCTAGGTGACAGCGCGCGTGCAGGCCAGCCTCACCTTCTTGCCATCCTCACGGTCCAGGTGCAGAAAGTAGGTGGGGTACATCCCCCGGTCCATGCCCTTCTTGTCCCGCGTGATGCGGCACTTGATGGTGATACCCTGGGGGGCAGGCCTCAGTGCAAACTCCTCGAGGTCCTGGACCTCGACTTCCACCGATGGCTCTGGGGCTGTCGGGCTGGGGGCCGAGGCAGCCTCCTGCAGGGGAGAAAAGGCACCCTAAGCCCCAGGGACCTTCGGCAGCTGATGTGGTGGCCCAGGATCCAAAACTGTCTTGTGACGTGTGGGAGACAGGGCGGGTCACTGGGATGTGGGCCCGGCAGTCCCGTCCTGGCCTCCGCAGTCCCCGGTGGAGATGGGCTCGCGGCAGATTCTCAGGTCGTCATGTCCATCCCCAGCTCCTCCAGCAGCCCCCTCCTGGCCTGGCCGAAGAGAACGGGCGGCGGGCCTTCATTTCTCTAGTCACTTCCCTTCGGCCTGACGACCTTGAGCACTGCCGTCCGCACCCCTGCCGGCCCGAACACCTCGCTCACCCTGTTGGACTTCCTGCTAGTGGCGGAGCTGGGGCGCGTGTTGCTGTTGAGCTGGGAGGAGCTGGAGCTGTTCTCTTCCTCATCCTCCTCTTCCTCTTCAAAGCTCATGCTGCTGGACATGCCTGAGCCAGGAAGAGGAGCAGGAAGGGATAAGTGGCCACCTCCATGCACTGGGCCAGCCACACGCACAGCCACGGGCACACGTGCAGTCTCACACATTCTCTCTCTCACACACACACACACACACAGCGCCACACAAATACAAGGGCACATCACAGCGTACAGTGACAGGCTGGTCACCATCCTCAGGACGTGCCCTTCGGCCCCCCACCTCCAGCCCAGCCCCTCCTCTCTAGCAGGCAGGTCCTGTCTCCTCTCATGTCAGGCCTGCACTGGCCTGATCCTGTGCTGGGAACTTCCACTAGAGGCTTGGCTGGCACAGACCACGGAATCTTCCTGCAGAGGTCCAGCTCCTTACTCAGTCTGATATGTGGGCTCACCAGCTCCTACATGTTCCACCCGCCCAGAATGCTGTGCCCTGCCTCGTGTTGCCTGGACAACCCCTTCTCCAGGAAGCCATCCCAGATGTGACTCCTCTGAGTGTGTGTGGCGCTGCTGGGTCCCTTCTGCTACCCACACAGGGCTCCCTGGGGCAGGGCTTACAGGGGGACATCATCAGAGCAGCAGGCTTCCTGGAAGTTTTCCTGCCTCCTGACATCCTGCCCTGCTCTCCCCCAGTTCATCAGATGTAGGGAAACTTTCTGCAAAGGGAGATTTTTCAAAGGAACAAAGGGAGGGGTGATCAGTCCTCAAACCCCCAGGTTTGAGGAGGAAGAGCAGGATATGAGGGTAGAGGTGGGCAGAAGTGAGAGCTGGTTACTCTAGTGCATATTTCTTTCCCTTTGGCCTGGAGGAACCCCTATCAGGCGCCCCTACCCAAGTTTCTTATTGGTCTCCAAGTACACCCCCTACCAGGGCCTGGAGGGGCTGGTACGGATACAGGAGGGCCTTGACCCTGAAGGAGGATGCATGTGAGAACCTGGGACTGAGCTTTAGGGGATGTCGCTGGACCCCCATGGGGCTCACCCTTCCTCTGCATCGCGGCTCGGAGTTCCTGCCCGCTGGGCCGTGGGCCCCCACCAGCTGCCGTCTCCCCTGCGTCCTGGGCACGGTCCAACTGGCCCCCAGTCAGCGTCTGCTCCGGGCCTCGGGCCTCGGACTTGTCTTCTGCCAGTGCTGCTGGCCCACCGGTGCCTGCGGGCCGGGGACGTTCCTGAGTCCCCACTTGGGGCAGAGGGCAGTTCGGAGGGAGGGGCTGGATCCTCAGCTGTCCAGCAAGTCGGTGAGGGATGAGTTGGGGAAACCCTCTGAAATACTTGATTGACAAAACTGATTTTTAATAAACTAAAGACTGCTGCCAGCCTCTGAATGACCTGTATATTATGAAGGAACATGGGCTTCGTTTCTTTGAAATGCCTTACCTCCCTAGGCAGACAGCGGCCGTCTACAGAGCCAGCTGCACGTGGGAAAAAACAGGCTGACAGCTTAATCCAGACCACAGCAGAGGCCACCATGCGTGCACAAACAAGGCAACTCCACGTGCCAGTGCGGGTCCTCAAGCTCTCTTATACACACTCTCACACATGCACGCACACACACACACACACACATGCATACACGCACACACACATACAGTGACACACATGCTGTTAAAAACATCTGGGACCTCCCGAGAAAGCTTGCTGGGACATACCCACTGCCCCGGGGAGGCCCTCCACCCCGTGTGTCTTTCTGCTCAGGCCGGCAGCTTCAGCGAAAGGACACAGGTGGCACCCTCTGCTGTGCCCCAGCTGCTCAGGTGCCTATGAAGCCTGACACCACACCCAGCTGTGACCCAGTGGCCTGGAAATCACTGTCCAAGCAAAAGGGTTCAGCAAACGAGACGTCCAGTCAGCAGAGACAGGACGTGGGTGGGGTGGCCGTACCTATCCTTGACCTCTGGGAGTCTTCTGGAGAGAGAGGAGCGCAGGGAACAGAATGGTCCATAGACCCACAGGGCAGGGCTGGGGCTACAGCAGAGCTGACGAAGTGTGCGTAAAGACGGAGCTGCACGGCAGGTGCAGGCTGCCTAAGGCAGTGAGCGAGGAGGGCGTCCGGGCCCAGGCTGAGTGAGAGCCTTACTCACAGGGAGCTCAGGCCAAGCAGAGGGGCTCCTGGGTCACAGCTGAGCTGGACTTC
Organism: Galemys pyrenaicus; assembly: GCA_019455555.1. Classification (NCBI taxonomy): domain Eukaryota; kingdom Metazoa; phylum Chordata; class Mammalia; order Eulipotyphla; family Talpidae; genus Galemys; species Galemys pyrenaicus. The sequence continues at coordinate 796,024 of JAGFMF010012118.1, forward strand.
ACTTCCAGGCAGTATGGAGAGCGTGCCTATACCCAGAAGCCAGCCTGGAGGGCCCATGAGCCAGCTAGGTGAGGGCCACGTGCCATTCTGTGCCCTCACGTGCCGTCCCCATCTCCAAGTCTGGAAGACAGGAAGTCCCCACCCCCCTCCAACCAACATGGGGCCAGACCTCCGGGGAGGAGCAGTAGTGAAGATGAGCCAACCTTTATGCTTCCCCTTCTTCTCTTTCCTGGAGGCCCCACCCTGGCCCCCCGCTGCAGCTGCTGCCTTGGTTCTCTTGGCTGAGGCTGGTGCCGCTGGGTGAGCAGCTCCCAGCTGCATGGTGGTGAGTGAGTCGGCCTCTTGAACTGCTCAGGAAGGAGCCCAAGGTTGGGGTGGGGAGAAAAGAGAGGGAGAGGGGACACAAGGTGAAACCAGAGCTCTAACTTAGCACACTTCTACCACAGCACTCCCAGGCCCCCGCACCACTACCCAAGCCCCCCAGGGCCTATGAACCACCTCTTGGGCCCATAGAGTCAGGTCTGGCTCATCTGCACCAGGACAACCGAGCATGGTCCAGCATGACAAAGTCAAAGTCCTGCTCAAGCTGAGATCAACTGAGGAGCAGAACAGCCCAAGCCCTGCACTGACAGGCAGCTGAGCCCAGTCAGGGAAGGAGGGAGGAAGATGTGGGTCACTGCAGATGCTGGGTGGAGACAGAAAAGGCTGCATCTTCTGCAAGACCACAACTAGGGAAGTGCTCCAGGGCGCCTGCATAGGCCCTCTGGGGATGAGCCGTGGGCAGGAGCTGAACTAGGGGATACAAGAAACCGCATCCACACAGTGAGGTCTGGAAGGTCACAGCTGGAGGAGTCCTTGAATGGCTCGGTCTGTCATTTCTCTCTCTCCTGATGATGAAGACCAGCATTCTAGGCATGTCTGGCTCCTCCATCTCCCGCCCCAACCTTGCCCTAACCACACCCCTCCACCCCCAGGTGCACAACTCCCCGCCGTTCCAGGGTCTCTCAGCGCCTTGCTCATGCTGGACTCCCTCTGTCCACGGGGGCCTTGCTCTAGCTGTTCCTGATGCCTGGGATGCCCTCACTGCGGTGCCACCCCCACCCCAGGCCCCTTAGCTCCCTCTCATCCTGCAGACTCCAGCTCAGGTGATCCCCCCTCAGGGAAGCTTTCTCTAATTCCCATCCAGGAGCAGGCTGTGGTTCACACAGAGCCCAGCTGCTTCATGCACCTGAGCCGACGTGCTTCACTCCCTCTCAGCTCCTAGACCTTAAACTTCAGCAGAGACCAGAAGCCAGGGCCTCACCCTGGATGCCCAGCTTCTAATCCAGAACCTGATACAAAGAAGGTCCTCAATAAATATTTAAGAAATGCATGTAACTAGGTATGCTGGCCAATGCTAACTAAACTTACTGTGGCGATCATTTCAGAGGCTATACAAATATGAACTCATTTCCTACTACACCTGAGACCAATATATGTCAACTATATCCCAGTGGGGAAAAAAAAGAAGACTTCTGAACTTACTCTCAAGTTAAAAAGAAAAAAAATTGGGTGACTATATAACATGACACTGATAGCTAAAAGGTGGAAAACTGTTCACAGGACAAACTTGAGTCATGTCCAACTCCCTCAGCATCCTCTGGGAATGGTCCCTTGTACTTAGCACCAGCAGCCAGCAGAGGGCGGTGCAGGAGGCAGCTAATGTTTGGAGGCAGCAGGGATGCTCCTGGAATCAGCAAGCACAGGTCACCAGCCACGTGCTCAGCAGCATCTCCAAGGCTCTGCTCAGAGCTGGCAAAGCCTGGGCCTGGAGAAGCAGCGCCACCAGCTTGCTCTGCAGTCTTGCAAGGAAGAGCCTTTAGCTAACTGGACCCTGGACACACCATGGCTGCTTCAACTTTCAAAGCCAAGACAGAATTTCTCACACTGGAGCACCTGAGCCTACTCAGCAGGTAAAAGTGACTTGCTCAGTCGCAAGGGAGCAGGGGACCAGTAGTGGCAAGACCAGAAACCCTGTCTTCTGACTAGGGTGGTGCTCCCATCAGAGGCACTAGTTTCTGAGGCCTGCCTCTGCCTGGCACCATCAGCGCTTTTGAGAAAACTGCCAGAAGGCCCCACACAGCGACACGTGCAGGCTCAAAGCCTGCCGACTCCAGCCCCTCCGCACACTGGCAGCAAGGGCCCGAAGTCACAGGAGCTTCTTCCAGTCCAGGTACAGCTTTGTCCACAGGGCAGCAGGTGGCTTCTCTGCAGGGCACCAGCCTTGGGCACACCACAGAGGAGCACGAGGAGGCTGCTGGGAAGGGTGGGGGTGGGGCCCGTCCCATGGGCAACAGCCAGCAATGAGCCAGGAGCACAGGCAGGGGATCTACCGTGAAGGACGGACCCCTCAGGGAGCTGGAGCCAGTCAGGCCTGGGTCCCTGGGCTCACCCAGTGCTCTCTAGCAGCCCACCATGGGCAAGTTCCTGGGCCTCAGAGCCATCTCCTTCCTGTTCATTGGGACTTGCGAGTGCCTGTGAGGATTAAACAAGACGATGCAGGCGAAGCAGCTAGTGCTATGTCCCGCCGCTGGGAAATGCCCAGAGTCATCCTTTATTATTAGGGGTTTCCTCAGTAGGGGCCCCGCTGGCATGATGTGCTAGGCCAGGATGGGCTGGAGGAGGGTCTAATGCTGCAGACAAGGCGCCGCTGTCTGCCTGGGCAGACAATGCAGTGGGTTAAGGGCTGCATTAGTGGAACCTGAGAGGCTATGGGACAAGGGAGTAGATGAACGGGGGCACCCAGCAGTTAGGTGATAAAGATGCCTGCTCTAAGGCAATGGTCAGCAGTTCACACTGGCTAGAGGCTCCAGATCATGTAGCTGCAGAATGAGGGCACCAAGGCTGCTGAGGTGCTTCCCAGCTGCAAAATCCACTGGAGTCAGTAGGTGACGAAGAAGCTGCCGGGATTACTGGCGCCCACAGGGGCAGTGTGGACTGGGTCTGAGCCCGCCTTCAGGCTCACGGAGACCAGCCCTCTGTCAGACCGAGCAGGCGAGGGTCTTGAGCACAGGGAAGCAATGGCGTCCATGCCTCCCACGCCCACCAGGTGGAGCTGCAGAGACTCGCCCCAAAGGGGGGTTTGCTGGGGACCCGAGCACAGGACAAGCACAGGACGGGACTGAAGACTGCAGGTTTCCATGGCGCTGTGAAGGGGCCTGCAGGTCAGTGGCAGGTAAACCGAGGGCGTGGAGAGACCACGGAGGGAAGGGAACAGGGGTCAGCTGGTGTGGGGCAGCATGCTGAAAGACTCCTCTCGGGAGGCAGAACCCTAGCAGGAAGCAGACCTCTGCTCCTGGCAGCTGCCCCCTGCTCGCAGGGGCTCCCCTACTCAGAACCACAGACTTCCAACTCCCAGCCCCATGAAGCTCCCCGCCCGCCCTCCTCCAGCTGTCCACCTGGGCTGGGAGCCACCTTCAGCCTGCCAGGAGCCCCCACCAGCTAAGGTCAGCAGGAAGTCTCTGAGGGCTCCCTAAAGCGTGCAGGCGGGGTGCAGCCACACACAGGGGCCCCGCCGGGGGGTCCCTGGGCAGCAGGCAGGGTGTACCTTGGTAGCTGGTGCTGCCACTGCTGGTGAGGTAGGACTCCACCAGGGGGGCCTGCTCCTCCGACTGCCGGGCCCGCCGGCTCCGGGGCCGCCCGTCGGCATTGGCCTGCACCATCAGGGGCTCCTGGCGCTTCTTCTTCTGCTTCTGCTCCAGCAGGGCCCGCTACGGAGACAGCATATGGCACAGGTGGGGGTGCCCGGACAGGGCAGCCAACCACCTCCACCTGGAGAGACAGGCCCCAGGTGGGACTGAAGGCAGTGGGGTCCACAGCCTACTGGGGGCCAAGATCTCATGTCTTTGGGGTCTCATGATCCAGGGCCCAGGAAAAGGAGGCGAAACAGCCAGGGAGGCTGCTCACAGCAGACATCAGGCCCCTGTCGGCAGCCACCCCAACTGCCTGGCAGGCAGAAGCCCCATGAACCGGGGCAACGTAAGCACCGAGCTGACAAGAGAGCACACTTCTCTCTTCTGGGGTCCTCCTCTCACCCTCAGATAAGATCACCCCAGACAGTGGGACAACCCCACTCCCTTCTGCCCCGGGAACTCTGGCCCAGGCTCTGGCCAGGCTGACAAGTGCTGGCCGCCCTCCGCCAGCCCCAGCCTCACTCACCTGCCGGTCAAGCTTCTGCTGCCTCAGGTTGCTGCCCTCATCATCTAAGACACTGCAGAGGAGAGAGGGTGTTCAGGCCCTGCCCGCCAGGTGCCCGGATACAGCCCAGAGTCCATCCTGCCCCAACACAACTGGGCCCTTTAAGCCCTCCCATGGCTCGGGGAGCCCACGTCAGAATGGGAGAAGGGGGCGCTACTAGCTGGACGTCAGCTCCAGACAAACAAGCTTGAGCCACATTTCTGTGACTTTGGGAACTTATCTCCTGCTGCGATATCTGCTGCCCCAGGGACTCCCCAGTGAGAACGGCTCCAGTACACAGAGGAGACTTTCCCAGGGGCCCGTAAGTGGGGCCAGGCCTGATCCAGGGGACCCTGTCCAGAGGCATTAGGTGCAACCAGGTCCAAGGCCAGATCTCAAACCCAGCGATCTCACCGGATCTTCCCTTTGTCTTTCTATCATTTCTGGAGGAGGCTGGGGCAGACCCTCTCCTGCTGTATTCAAAGCATAACCCCTGGGTCTCTAGGTGGCAATGAGTGGTGCTGACAATGCTCCCTGAGGCTGAGGGTCCCCTTCTTTGGCAGCTAAGACCAGCCAGTCCCTCAGGCAGGGCTAGGGCTTGTGGGGATGTCTGCAGGGGTGACCGTTCATCCATGCACACCCACAGGCCACCAGCCAGCAGGCCCTTCTCTGCCACAGGCAGGCACAGGAACACCGGGGTCTCAGACCCTTGAGTCCTGAGGTCTTGGACACACCGCCCCAGGTCACACAGACTGGCCCTGCCTCCCTGGAAGACGGGTAATAAGCAGGGAGCTGCTAACTCAAACCACTTAGCTTTTTACTAGCCCAGGATATGCAGAAGACCTGCACCCACTTTCTGTAAAAGCCGAGGTCCAGAGATTCCAGTTGCATGGGGGAGGGGAGGTGGAGTCTGAGGCCCTGAGTTCTGGGAACAGCCCCAGGCTGGCCTAGCCTGGTCATGCTGGAGTCTACGCCTGAACGACACCCCAGGCCTAAGGGAGGGGTGGGGTCACCTGCACAAGCATGTCCGAGTGCACTGGGTTCATGTTCGAGGCTGAAGTAGTCTAGGAGCTCATCTCACGTACGCACACGGGGGAGAGGCCCAAGAGTGTGAGTGCATCTCCACCTATGAGCAGACCTGGGCACGTCTGCACAGACACCCATGTCAGAGGCACAGAGGGCGTGCTCGTGTGTAGGGAAGCAAGGCACATGTGTAATGGGAAAAGATGAGATCAAATCACCATGGACACAGTGAAACCCTGTCCACCTCCCCCGACAGCAGCAGCCCTTTTGCAGCGAGAACAATCAAGCTGAAATGTCCCTTTTGCTCATCCAAACTACCCGTGTTTCTGTGCTGGGGAGGCTGCCAGAGGATGGCACGAAGTCCACAGGGGCAGTCCCTACCCCCTCGGGCCTCACCCACCCTGGCTCCCTGGCTGCAACCCATGAGGACACTGTCTGCACTTGACGTCAGCTGTCCTACCCACTTGACAGCAGAGGTGACCTTCCCCGGTACCCTGGGCTGCTTGCACTCAGAAGAGCCCTACTGGGATCTGGGCTTTGCACACAACAGCCTCTCACCAGCCCCTCGGCAGCCAGAGCACGGGAGAAAACACCACTCGACAGAGGGGTCACTATGTCAAGGCCCAGTCTTCTAAAACAGAGGGTGCACCACTGCATCTGGGGCTCCCCGCAGGCACCTCCAGAATAGAGGACAGGGAGCCAGCTCCTGTAAATTCAAGCTTGCTGGTTTGGAAAGTGTCTGATCACAGAAGGCAGGCATCACAGCTGGAGGGCAGCCACGAGACTTCCAAAAGGAGGGTGACAGTACCAGGATGGGCAAGGCGCCAGGGGCTCGGCCAGGGCATATGCGACAACTCTCACGCCTGTCTCCCGACCTTAAATGAAGCCCTAAGGGAATGATCAAGGGCAAGATGTCTGCTCCCACACTGACTTGCGAAGATTAGTCCCCAAACCACTATGTGCGTGGTCTGCTGCAAAAGCAGTGTGTGCCTGTCCGCTGTTCCCAGGATGGGGATGGAACTGCAGGCTGGGCTGTGTGTGCACCCGCTGACAGGAGCAGCAGGGCGCCACAGCCAGCTGTGCTCTGTTTGCCCAGCTCTGTGCCGGGCATGCACAGGGCAGCCGACCTCTTACAGTCACTGCTAGCGGCCTGGCCACAGCAGCCCACATGACAACTCTCCCCCCACCCTTGCTTCGGCCACACGAGAGGGCATCTCATGGCTTCCTAGGAGGACACAGGCCACTCACACTTTCCCTGGGCAAGACCCGGGCAGGACGAGGAAGAGGGCTTCTGTGGGGCTGACACTCATATCCAGGGGCACTTGAAAACAGGACATCTAGCTGAACGGTGGGGCCCGTCGGCAGAGGCGCCTCTGGGCTGCTGGGTCGCTCAACTGTCAACAGGTGATCCCCACATTGTGATCTCACTGCCTGGCCTCCCCTATGTTCTTATCTGGGCAGTGGAGGGCATTTCCTATCCCCCACTGTCCCACTGCCATGGACTTTGCAGTGAGAGCCAGGAAAGGAGGCTGCTTTCTTGAAAACATGACTCCCTGCTGGGGGAGAATGACAAAGAGCAGCAGGACCTAGAAACAATGAATGCCAGTGAAATTTTAGGTAGAACGGAGTTAACCACTGTCCTTCAGAGAAAGATGGATGAATGCAGGGGCTTCTGAAAAGAGGTTCCAGAAACCTCAGATGCCCTGGAAGTGCCTTGAGAGCCGCCGCCCCCTCAGTCACCATCAGGTGCTGGAGCCATGAAAGGAAGGAGCTCGCCTGGGGGGGGGGGGGGGGCAACTGGGGGGCGGGGGAAGCAACCTGTGCCTGGTGAAGAGGAAAGAGCCTGGCTGAGCAAGACCCACACAGGAGGGCTGACATATCCAGCTAGTGAGGAGGCCCTGGAGGGGGCACCTGTGCATGGAGTCAAGCAGACGCCTGGCGCAGCCGCATTTCTGCGAGAACCACAAAGGACGGTGGTAGAGACGCCGACTGCTTGCACTGACAAGCCTGCACGGGGTGGGTGTTCCCACCTGACACTATGTACCTGGAGCGCACAACTTCTGTGCTGCTGAACAGCAAAGCCTCCCCTGCAGACAGCGGCGTGCTGGAGAACAGGGACAACGAAGGCTGACTGCAGGGAGAGCAGAGCCTCAGCACCTCCTGCGGCCCCCAGCAGAGGGCCCTGCCTCTCATCTCCCATACAGCGCCTCTCCTAAGCATCCTCCCTCACCAGTGCTCATGGCCAGCCGGTGCTGTCCTAGGCGGCACTAAACGATAACCACAAGGAGACAGTAATGGCTTTTTAATGACTCGGGCTCCAATTATGGAATCACTGCCAGGCCCAAGGCTGCCAGCTGCAGCCCCGCCAGGAGACTGGGATAAGCAGACAGGACACTGACGGATGGGTCTTCCAGCTGACCCGGGCGGCTCCCTTCTTCTGGCCACCTCCTTCTGGGGGCAAGGCCAGAGAGGCCCAGAAAAGCACAGGCCACTAGATGACAAGAGCCAGAGAAGCCCGTTGTGCAATCCATCCATCTGCCCAGGGCCCACAGAGTGGCACCTTCAAGGAGACAGCCCTTCTGCAGCCCCTCACTTCCCCACAATAACTGAAGAGTGAACCATACTTGACAACACTTCTGCCATGGCCAATGAACTGGAAAAGCGATTTCAGATTCTTCTCTGTGTACTCTACCCTACATGCTCCAGCTAATGCACCAGAACTGACCAGAGGCCTCGAGGTCAGGTCAACCTAGGCAGCCCCACTCCCAGGCCCCCACAACCGCCCATCCCCCACCCCATGCCAGAATGCAGAACTCAGGGCAGCGGGCTGTCAGAGAGTACCGAGGGTACCTGGCCACATCCCACCCCCACACCATGCCAACGCCAGACCCCCAGAATGTCAGCTCTGTGGCTTCCACTGCCTAGTGACAGCATGGAATGCAGCAGAAACACGATGGGGCTACAACAGGGACAGCTCCAGAAGGGAGACGACAGTGCTGCTCCCAGGAGGAGCTCCAGCCTCCCGGATGGGCACTTCCACTGCAGCCACTAGCACCCAAACTCACCAGGTGCATTAGAAGCTCTAGGGTGCTTGGCCCTAATGTGGTAATGCAGCACTGCTGCAGAAGATGACCTGGAATTGACCCCCCCCTCACTTTTTTTAGCAACTGACACAGGTGATTACAATGCTCAGCCATGGAAATGGAGACCGTGAGCCACAGCTGGTGGGCTCTGAAGACAAGAAAAGGCAGGAAGTATGGATATACAGCCTTATGACCAGACGGGGGAAGGAGTAAGAGTCTGGACATGAGTCTAACACACCAGGTCAGCAGGGCAAGTTCACAGTCACGGCACTTTGTTTTCAGGCCGATCAGCACAAACAGGGCAACAGTCAGCCTTTGCATGGCATCACAGAGCCCAGAGAGGCGAACTGACGGGCAAGCGGCAGCAACGTAAGGGGCACACTAGTCTACTCGGACAAACACTCTGAGGTTTTTGCAACAACAGGTCATGCCACAGCCAAGGACCGTTTCCAGTATCACGCTTCTCAGTCACCATGTTTATCTATGACCTAAGGACACAGCAGCCTCTCGGCAAACTTACAGATAACACAAGTTAGAAGAGACATTAAACCAGTCACTAAGACAGTGTGAATTCCTCGGAAGACGAGAGTGAGAAGAAGCGTAGCAGGAGAAGGTCAAGTCCTACAGGTGGGTCCCCGTGCCCAGGCCTTCCCCACACAAGCAGAACAGAGGAGACAGGTCACCTGAGGAGCCTGAATCAAGACTTAGAGTTCTGTGTTGTCTGCAGAGGGCTGGGAGTGACTGGTCTGTGTGTCAGAGCCACCCCACATGACGGTGAGGGCGTAGGGCTCCTGAGTGAGGAAATAACCCCTCACTCTGCCTGGTGCTGGAATGCCCACCCACCACCAGGACACAGCACATGGCTCCAGGAGGGCAGAGACCAATGGAGGGTACCCACGGGCCCTCCTCCCTGAGTCATCTCTACTGATTTTGCAGGTTTTTTTGCTCTCACGGCCCCAGGCGATGCAAGAACAACTTCAAAGGGGCTTGTTTCAGGGTGGAGAGACTCACCACAGACTCAGGAGCAGAGGGTCTGCTAGTTCTGTGCTGCCAGCTGTGGGCCCAGGCTTCCAGAGCACCTCTGAGGCTACACCCAGGGAGGAATGAGAGAGCTGGGCGCTCCCATTTAATCAGTAGTCCTTTTGCTTCCTGGAAAGTTGAACGAAGTGGAGGAAGGACCTAACAGGGGCCAAAAGGACAGGAAGCCCAGAGACATGCTTAAGCTCAACCCAAGGAAGAAATCTGTAAGAGTCACACTAGCCGATGCAAGGCCACGAGGCAGGGCTGTGGCAGAAGCGTTCGCGAAGAGGAGAGGATGGCCTGAAAATCTCCTTCTGTGACTGGGGTTATACCTTTCCAGCGATACCCCAGGAAGCCCCACTGTGAAGGGAGAGTAGCAGATCCCTGAGGTGTGATGAAACCCAGGTGTGGGCCTGGGGAAGCACCAGATGAGCTCCCTGCTGTCCAAAAGTTCATGGCTGGCGAGGAAGAAGCCAGGCAGTGGGCACGGGGCCACGCGCAAAGGAGCACTGAGGACGACGGGTCCGCCCGTGATTCTGCAGGCAGCTGTCCTTCCTGACTCTCAGTGTGCACCTACAACCATTAAAGGTTGTAACGTCATGAACCAGGGGTATAGAATGCTCCCGAAGATGACAGGTAAAGGGATATGACAGAATAGGAATTGGTAACAGCAAAAAAACAAAGGAGAAAACGATTCCATTTGTTAAACCTCATAAACGCTATCCAAGTCAGAATGTGAGATTAATCCATGATCACTATAACCTGAGCCACAATTACCCCTAGGAAGATTATCACCACCTGTCATTACTTCAAAGAAAATGAGCCAAGCCCAGGGAATGCAGGTGCGACCAACACAGAGGACCAGAACTCCCACCAGCACTGCTGACAAGAAATCCACCCCTTTCTCTCCCCCAAAACAAATGACACATTCGGGTCTGACGTGCGGTGACATTAGGGAAACCTAAGGCCAAAGCACGTGCACAGTGCCCATCCCCCACACCTGCAAGAAAACTGCCTGCTGAATTTCTGCCCCAGTTTTCTGTAATCAGACAGACTCCAACGACACTGACTGGCTTTGACAGCAATCAACAGCCTATTTAATACAAGAGGCAATCTGCAACTCAGCCCAGGTCTCCCCATTCCAAAAGACTGTACCCCAAGTTTAGTGCATTCTCAGGCTCCGTGCATGCTCAGAAAAGGCCTCAGCAAGGCAGGAGCGATCCTAGTGACTTCTGAGTACCGTCTTCCCCCAGTCAGACGTTCACCCTCCCCACCCCAGAGCAAGATGGCAGGGTTGGCAGTGATGGGGCAAGCTGGGCAGAGACACAAGAGTGCCCAGCTGCTCCTCAGAGTCGGGGGCGTGGGTGGAACTGGGTTGTGCTGGGACGAGTGCCAAGTCACTTCTTGTAGGATGTCAGTGTCCTGGCACTTGCTGGGAGGTAGAGCCGTTCCCCAGAGAAAACCCCATCTCCGTAGAGTCCCTTTCGCAGGGGCAAGTTTCAGCCTCACCAGCTTGCGGCTGATTCTCTCTGAGAAAGACCTGAGAACTCACTTTGCAAGCTGACTCCTACAAGACCTAGCCAAGACCTAGCCTGTCCCCAGTCTGCAAACCCTAAAGGAGCCTTGTCCACACCCACGAGGACAGGTCCCGCCCCCACCCCTTAGCGCTGGCCACCACTCTGCCACCTGAACCCACACACAGATACTGCTAAAGCACTGGGTGCCGCTCGGCCCACGGGTACTGCACCTCTGCGGCACGGCTAGAAAAGTTAATGGTGCTTTGTGGGTCGCACTCTCTTCCTGAAGGTCCCCAGCCCACGTGTGTCAAGAAGGCCGAGATGCCCCCAGAAACTCCCTGTACCCCCAGCCTACAGGCCCTGTGCAGGTGGCAGCTCTTCTGAGTCAGCTCAGCCCAGTGCCCTCATGGGAAAGTCTCCTTGTTCTATGAGACCCTGAAGAAGACTACATGTGTCTGCAGAAAGTCCTGTGGGTGACTCTGGCGGGTGTCTGTGTTGGTGGGAGGGGCACCACAAATTCTAACCTGGGAAGCCCTAGAGCCCCAAAGGAGCAGAGATTAGAGGCAACCAACAATTCTCGAGGGAAACCCTGAATTCCCAGGCCAGTGACAGGTGCTTGTTTAGAGGAGGATCTGCTTTTAACAAGCCTCAGGCGGTTTCAGCTGGTTTCCATTTTGGATGCTGTCTGGACAGACTCACTGAAGAGCTCTGTCAAAATTATTTTCATCAGTGACTAGAATCAGGTCCCTTACTGAGATCAGACTGTTCCGAGGCGCTCTCTGAGGATCTGTTCCTACCACCTGGAAGGGCAGTAACACAGTGGACCTTAGCTGTCCAGCACCCTTTTACACACATGTCTCACCCGGAGGCCGAGACAGCCTCGTAGCCCATGGCAACCAAAGAGCCAATGGGTGGCCAGGAACCCGGTGCTGCCATGGCAATGAGCTCCTGTCCAGTGGTAACAGGAGAGAATGGAGTAGAGTGGATGGGGTAAGGCCTGCACCTGTATGAGGTCTAGAGATTCCCCCACCCCCACCCTGTGCCACTCCCATGCAGGTGGCACGGCCCAGATGTCCTTCGGACAGACCTGAAGGTTCCCCAGGTGTTTGGAAACACAGGGTGGCTGTGCTTCCCTGAGTGTGCCAGGGTTCTTGAGTGCCCCTGCACATGCACAGTTCTGTTTTGTGAGTTGGTGTGTGTCCAGGTATAGACCTGTTAGAAGTGTCAGTCTCTGAAAAATAGTTCTTGTGAGTGGGTTGTAGGTGTCAGGATGTTCTTCAAATACAGGATGTGTATGTGCACATATATGTAGGAGTGTGTGTGTGTGTGAATACATGCTGCATATGTATATGAGCAGCTGTGTGCTCTTGGTTCAGAAGAACTGTCTCGAGGAATTCATGCTTTGAATGACAGAACTGACCAGCAGGAGCGTCTCTGGCCCAATAAGCAGAAATCATGTGGGAGCATGCCTGCGGATGTAGGGGTGTGTGGCACGGCCAGACGGGCGTGTGACCGAATCCCCGGTCTAGGAGAGGGCTCAGAGCAGTGTGCAATCCCCCCTCAGTTGCCTACAGGGCGCTGCCAAATCCAACAAGGCCCACACTGGCCCAGAGCTGCCCCGTTCCAGCATGCCCTCTGCATAAGGACTGGAGCAAGGCAGGCGAGATGAGTTAGCCCTGGGCTCTCAAAGTTGGGGTAGGACGCCCCAATGCCTCCAACCCACGATCCCGTGCAGGGCTAGATGTGGCGGGTACAGGTGTCTGGCACCTCGGCCCGCAGTCGCCAGCCAGCTTACGCTACGCTACGAGCTGGGGTGGTGGGCGGCCCCGGCCAGGCGCCCTGGACTCTGCCCTACACCCTCGGCGTTGAAGGGTGGCGGGCTGAGCCCGCGCCCCGCCCCACCCCCTGGGTAGAGGACAAGGTGGGGGCCAGCGCCCGCGTACCTGTAGGGAATCCAGTCGGAATGCGGCTTGGAAGTCATGTCTCTCGGGGGCGGGGCGGCGGCTGCGGCTCTGGAGGCCGGAGCCCGCCGGGGCCGGCGCGGGGGCCCTGCTCAGCTCCCGGGCCGCCCCGGGCCGCATCCTCCCGAGCCGGGGCGCTGGGCCCCGCCGAGGCCCGCACTGCACGCCAGGGCCCCGGCCGCGGGCTCGGCGAGCGGCTGCCTGCGTGGCGCTGCGCGGAGGACGGAGTGGCCGAGTGCGCGGGGTCGCGGCGGGCGGGCGGGCGCGCGCGAGGCGGCGGCGGAGGACGGCGCGCACCGCCCGGCGCAGCTAGAGGGGCTCGGCCCGGGTGCCCGAAGCCGGGCTCTGCGTGGCAGCGGCGGCCCGCCCCCTCCTCCCTCGCTCCGCCCCCGGCGGAGACCCCACCCCCAGGACGGCGCCCGCCCTATTCCCCCGAAATCACCGGGAGCCTGACTCCACACACGTGACGCGCCCGCGCCCACCGGGCTAGCAGCAGCGTTGCCGCCGGGCGGGTCCCAGGCTAAGCAGCCTCCGTTTCTTCCTCTGTGGAACGGGGCTAGTTCCAACGCCTACCTACCTACCTACTGCCTACCGAGCCTACGGATCGCCACTAGAATTTGGGAGACCACAGTTCAGGTTGCGGCGCGGGGAGGGCACGGTGCGGGAGCGGGGAGGGTAATCAGTTGTGCTGGAAGGGAATGGATGATGCCAGTAATGACCGAGGAAGTCCCGGGGAGCCTTCGGGTCCTGCACCCTGGCAGCTGCTCTGCCCTCCCAGCTCTCACTGGCACCCTTCCCTGCTTCGATTTGGTTTTAGTCAAGGAGGTTTCCAGAGTCCTTTCCAGCTAAGCTATAGCAGTCTAGGGAAGGATAACGTTTACTGCCTATTGCAATCCCAGCCCTTATAAGTTTATATTGATCTCCACAATGGCCTCGAGAGGGTTTTGTTTTATCCCTCTTTCTCAAAGAAAAATGCCGCTGGGATGTTAAGATGCCCAGGGACATAAAGCTAGGAAGCCATGGGCTGGAAGGGAATCACCTCTTGGTCCTCCAAAACCCAAAGGAGGCAAAACCCTTTGTCAAAGGCGGTGCTCAAGTCTGGGTGCTGGCGAGGCCCTGGCTGTGAGGAGCACCAGCTTTAAAGGAAGGCATGGCATGCTGAGGTGCAGGCCGAGCAGCCACAGCAGGACTCGGGGGAGCACAAAGGAGTGGGAGGAGAGGCCAGGCATTCAGGGAAGCATCTGCTGAGGGCACAGCCTCTGCTTAAGAGCACTCTGGATTATTCGGCTCCACCCCCGCTTCCCCCTAGGCCAGAAGAGCATCAATGTGGAGCTCCTCTGGTGCTAAACAGAACTGCCTGGTTGGGTGGGAGAGAGCTAGAGAACTGCCAGCTGGGCTAAGGGAGGGCCCCACCCTGCTGCCCTGGACCCAAAGCCGGGACTCCTCGGCCCCGATTCTCCCTTCAGCCTTGCCACATCTGCTAACCCTAATATATATATATATATCAGTTGGCACATGGCTGAGTGTCAGGTATCGATATACCATAATCATTTATTCCTTACAACCATCATAGGAGTAGGTTGCAGACCCATTTAATAACAGAAGATACAGAGAAGGCAAAGAGCATGCTAAAATCACATCACTGATCAATGGTGAAGCTGAAATTCACATACCAGCAGTCTGGGACCACAGCCCTTGCGCTTTGCCTTCTGCCCTTCATAATTCATGCAGTGCATCTCTCTCCCTCTCCTCTCTCCTCTCTCCCCCTTCTTCCTCCTCTCCCCCTCCCCCCCCCCGGCCTTTCTTTCCAGAGTCTGCCTGGCACTAACCTTCAGGAGCTATTACTGTCACTAGGGATAGAGAGCAGACAAATCACCCCACAGTGGGATGTAGGAGGCAGAAGTAGGGCAGTTTCCTTGCCTGCTGGGATACTTGGCCTGGGCCTGTTTTCACTCTTGTCAGGCATGTAGGAAGGAACTGTCCCTGCTTCGGAAGCCAGTGCAGCAGAATAAGCACTACCCCAAGGGCCTCTGTCCTCAGGACTGGTGGACAGAATACTGCCTCCAAGCAAGAGGCTGGCCCACCCTCCAGACCATTGCTTCCCAAATTGCTGTCAGGAGCTACCACTTCAGAGGTGACTAGTACCTATAAGAGTTCTCTTCAAGCATTGGAGGTTGCTTCCCCCCTTTACTCCCAAATTATCTGACACCTTAATGCAATCAGAAATGAGCTGGAAGGTCTCAGGAGCCTGGAGTAATTGAATCTGTTAAACAGACATGTTAGGTTCTGTCCTAAGGGAGCAAAATCTAGAAGCATAAGGAGGTGAAGAAATAAGACAGCTCCCCATGTCTCTTCCTGCGGAGGTTGTACATGTGCTTATGAGATGTGGGGGAGCCAGTGTGATTGTGCACCCATGGATGTATGAATGTGGGTGAGTATCTGTGTGGGGGTTGTCCCTGTGCAGTCTGAATGGGTCTCCATGAGGACATTTGTTGGGTGGGGTGTTGATGTATGTGCGTGGGGCAGATCTAAGTACACTTTTGTGAATTCCGAGGGGTGTGTGTGCACACGCTCAACTCAGAACTGGGGATGGGTTTTCCTGCTCCCTTGGCTTCCTGGGTTGACAGTTTAAGTGGAGCTCCTTAGGTCTATCAAAAGTCACTCCAGAGCACCAATCTAGGAGCATTGTATTAGGCTGGGTTAAGGCTCAACCATATTGCGCAATGATCCTTGAGGAAACACCTAAGCTTTTTTAGGGTTAGCCCCAGGCCAAGGTTATCTCCACGCCTGTAGCAAGCTCAGCCCCTCCACCCCCTCCCCCACCTGTCCAAATCCGTCAAGGATGAGCTCTCTGCTATGAATTTCAATTCTCTCTTGTTGCATTTTAGGAATTTTCAAGCATGGTCACAGTTTGTAAGTGAAGGAATGCATGGGAAGTCAAGAAGCCCAACAGAGACCCTCACATCTGCCACCCCCACTAGGGAACCTCAGGCAAGCTTCCCCCAGCAGCACCAGTTCGCCCAACGAAGGAGCTCAGTGTATTGGCACCTTGCTACTTCCATGTGAATTCTTCAATTTTCTAATTTAAGTTCCATTGAGTGTAGGCTACCTCTAGTCAATTTTGGAAGCCAAAGGATATGAATAATAAATTAATATGTATTCATCGAGTCCCACGGTGCCCTGTCTAGTTGTATCCTTGAAGTCTCAGGAAACAATTCAATCAGCAAAACATCTACTAGACCCTAACTGGCTCAAAGGTGAAGGCAGGATCACGGTGGTTTTGGCTGGTCACCAGCCCAGTTATGCTGTCAAGGAACTTTGGGTCACTTAGGGGAAATGCAAGGTACCAGGGTGCTAGTGTACAATGTGTGAGGGGCTAGGGGCAGGTTAGGACAAGCCTTTCCTGCAAATGAAAAAGAATGACAGTTAAACTGGGCCTTGAAGGATGAGCAGGCTGCTGATAGGCTGCTAAGAGGAATAAGAGATGAAGAGTTACTGAGATTCTACCACCAACCAGGCACTAGGGCAGACTCTCCGGACAGAGAGGATTGCGTGAATAAAAGCATAGGGATCTCAGGGGTATGTGACCTTGAAAAACAAGGTGTCAGCCTGTATGGTGGCCTGTGGGGCATGATCATGTGTGGCAGGAGATGGTCCTGGAAAACTAAGGTTGGCCAGATCACGTGGCAGCCTGAACACCAGGCTACAGAGTTTGGATTTTATTCTATAGCCAATAGGAACTACTAGAGGGTTTTATGCCAAGAGTAACCTGCCCAGATGTACCTTTTAGAAAGATTTGATTGGGAGCAAAATGGAGACAGAGGGGGACTAGAGGGATTAGAAACTGCTAGATGACTTCTAGATGACTCCAGGACAGAGACAAGCAGGCCCAAACCAGAGCCCAGTGCCTTTCAAAGCTGTCAGGCAGATGTCATGTGTGTCCTCCGAAATCCGCACTAAGAAACTGTAGCACATATAAAGATCACTGCCGTATTACATAAGTGAGGTCAACAAGCTTATTGATATCTTTGAAAAAATGTAGGGTAACCACTAAAATTAAAGTTAGCATATCTTTTAAGTAAGGTAACAGAGAAAAACCAATGGACTGGTTAAAAAGTAATAAAAGGAGAGCCTATGAGAGCAGATCGTATATGAATATCATTTGCTGAGCAAGTCTTCTGCCAGGTGCACCACTGTTTTGTAAATGCAAATATGGGCCAGAGACAGTGGGGTCCAAGAGGACAGAGATCAGATCCCAAAAATGAGATGGGTCCCAATGTGCCTTGGACCTCTGGCACCTAAGAAATATGAAAGCAGCTGGGAAAGGGGTGTTGGAGGTTTAAGAAGAATTCTAGATAGGGCCCTCAGGCGGGGGTGGTGTGTGTGTGTGGGGGGGGGGGGGCTAAGGGTTCTATTGCCTTCACCTGAAATCTAGAGCGTAAGATGTGACTTGAAGGAGGCCTCCCCGCCCCTCTCAGGAGAGCTTGACGCGTGTTTTCAGTGGTGCTGGTCACAGAGGATGGCCTTCTGATTCGTACCTGGCAGCATATGAGAGCAGATGTGATTGTTTTAGCTCCCGATCAAAAGGATTGCTTGAGGGGGAGCTGACTCTGGCAGAGGGTATAAGCTAAGGTTTTCCAGGGCCTGAGAAAGGAGCCGTTGTGTCCTGTGGAATTATGGGAGGTGGGGAAACTATCACCCACATCAAGGGAGCTGCATTTGGGGAGATACCCCAGTGATGGACGGTCTCCATGGACCTATAAAAGTGCCCCAATGAGAAAGAGAGGCTAGAGAGTGCGACACTATCTCATTAGAATAGTAGTCAGGGAAGAAATTCCCTGCGCTTTTCCTCCTCCCCCTGCCTGCCCTCACCTAAGACCCTGGAATGGATCAAGCTGTCTTTTGTAAGCTGGATCCTCTACTGCAGCCATGAGGTATAACTCAGGTTCAAAGATTTTTTTAATTTCAATAGTCAGAATACTAATTATTGACAGAATTGTCAGAGGGCAACCGTAATATAAAATGGGTTTCCCTCACTGGGTCCTCACCCACGCACTCAGAAGACTTTTATAATAAGCCCCAACTTCAGGTACACATGACAAAAGTTATTAATGGGTTTTATTTTACAAAAGAAGGGGAATAAAGTAGAAATAACACCAGGAGAAGAGAGGGATACAAATCCGTAAATATCCTACCAGATCTTCTGAACTGGAATGCAATGGCGCATTGAGAGCTGGCTCTGAGTCAAGTGAGATGACTCCAAAGGAAGAGAGAGCCCAAGGTTCACCTCTCTGGTTTTATGCCAGCCTGGCTGCTTGACTCCACCCTCAGGTCCCAGTGATCCACTCTTTCATCTTATTAGATTTGTGGTTCTGGAACACTGGTGGTCTGGAGTGGGGGTTGGAGTCCACAAACCCATCTGTGTACTCCATTCAGGACTACCTTTCCCCCTTACAGAATGACCTTCAATTACCTAAAAGCACCCCCCAAAGTGAAGAGGCCTACCCTCAATTTCATTTAGGTTAAGGAGGAAGAAACAAACCCATAAGAGATGGAGGAAGACGAAAACAAAGTTTCCTTCATGACTACATCTCACAAGGCAGGCCAATCCCAACAATCAGTGACATGCAGCTTCTCTCACACTCCACCGCGCTATGAGACTGGTATGATTATTAATCCCCATTTTACAGATGAAGAAATTGGAGGCACACAACCTGCTCAAAACCCCAAATAAGAGTCCAGAGCTCAGACAGCAGGGAGCTCTAGAGCCCACAGGCTTAAGCGCTACCCTCTAGAGAAAACCAAACAGCGAGAGCCTGTGACACATTCATTCCTGCTCTGTGAATCTAGCCAAGGAAAAATGCATTGAAGTCAAGTTTATAGACAGAGGTGGGCATCATAGCTTTATTTCTAAATGGGGGGAAAATGGCAAAAGTGGGGCTACATGGTGCCTATCAATCAGGACTTAGGTAAGTAAATAATTCTGTCTTCACAGAATGGTCACTAAGCAACTGAAATATCCTCAGCTGGTGTGATATATTACTAAGGTGATGCCCAGGTGGCCACACTGGAATGCAAGTATTTCTCATTCATAACAAACATCTGCACTTTTGAGCGCATCCATTTATCTTGCAGGGGCCTAGGGAAGTGTGGGAAGGACGCTGAACCTCAGTACTCTTCTTTGCCTACTTCCTTCCCCTGCTTCATTCTGAGGGTCTGAGTGGTTGCTGCTCAGAGACCAGAAGGGCAGGGGGCGGTGGGCTGAGAGCGGAAGCACAGCATCCTGGTCCAGTGCTCCAGGGCCAGGTCCTCCGCCCCCTCCACCTGGGCAGCTAAGCCCACGTCTCCAAGGAACAGGGGCTGAGTTTATAAATAGAAAAAAGCTTTTGAGGAGCCCAGGTCCCTGTGCTCAGCCTGCGGGAGGGGTTTGTTTTACCAGCATTATTGGATTTGCAGATAAGCAACAAGGAATTAAGCTGATCAGAGAGAGGGAGAGAGCTTTCATTCATTTGCAATGCAGAATTTATCCAGCAGAGCCCTCTCCTTTGTCAAACAGAGAGCCACTGCCTTTATATCCTCCAGCAAAGAACATTTTATTTTGTAACCTTTCAGAAGAGCCGATGAGGTTGCTTTTTTGACTTGTTTTTCTCCCCTCATCTAAGAAAACCATGGTTTTTAAAATGTGAAATGCATTTTAAACAATTCTAATCTGAATTCACAAACTATACTCTCTAGCAAGAAGAATCAGATACTAAAATACAGTTTAAGCTACCTACAAAGCTTGTTGCCCTACACAATACCTTCTTGCTCCATGGCCTTCCCCTCCTACTGCTGATGAGTTAGAAAGAGCAGGCTCTAATGACACCAAATTACTGCTATAGGATTACAGTTAAGTCAGTTCACCTCTCTTGCTCAGTTTTCCCAGCTCTAAAATGGGTATTAAAGTTTCAAGACCTAGGGCCTCCCTGGTGGCGCAGCGGGTTAAGCAACGCACTATGAAGCAAACTGCAACCACTGTAGCACGAGTTCGATCCCTGCCGCAGGCCAGGGAGAAGACCCACATGGCGTAGCAGACCTCTCCTGCCTCGCCTGCTGCTGCTCTCAGCAGTGTATTTCAGTCCATCTGCCTGTTATGCTCCCCACTCTGTCTCTGGTGAATCCTCTCACCTCCCGCGACTCTGGCTTGTACCCCAGCTCTTGTATGCATAAATAAATAAATCTTTAAAAAAAAAAAGTTTCAAGACCTATAAAAACAAAGACAAAAGAATACTAGACCCAGGTTCTAATCCTGGTTCTGTCACAAGTGTGCTGTGTGACCTTGCCTGACTCTTTCATTCCTCTGTGCCTCATGAAGTCTAGAGTATAGAGCAATCTTGAAGGTTACCTCCCAGCACTAAATTTCCCTGGCACTTTTGACTCTCTGAAGTTAGGAGATGCAGGAAGATGATTATAGTTTCTACAACTAAGAAATAGGAACAAGAGTCTTATATTTTATGGAAGAAGCATAGCAGTGAAAACACACCAGATTTAGGATTGCTAAATTCTTGTCCTCTCTGTTCCACCCCCTCATTAGATGACCAGGGACCACTCACCTGGGCTCGCCTCAGTTTCTTCTTCCACTAAGTGGGAGCCACGCATGCCTTGCCTGCTGCACAGGATGACTGTGAACCTGTGACCACGGTGTCAAAAGTCCCAAGACCCTGGAGATGTGACAGCATTTCCTAATTAGAGCTCCACTTATCGAGCCCGCGTGTAGGGCCGGCACTGTGCTAAGCGTTACGTGTATTATCTCATTGATTGCTCACGGCTCCCAGGAGGAGCTATTGTACAGAAAGAAGCACAAGCACTGTGGGGGGTCACAGCAACAAGGATTTACTCAATCTCAGCCAAAGCCTATGCCACAGGCCTGGGTGCATCTCAGACGAGAATGAGAACAGGCAGTTCTGGGGCTACTGCCCTCCTGAGCTCTGGAAGGGAGGGGCTGCTCCCCTCAGCCCCCAGCCTTTCTGAGAGCAACCCCTCCAGGCTGCCTCAGGTGAGATCTGCCAGGGATGTGGGCAACTACTGTCCTCCAGGGCAGTAGTTCTCCTGGTCTCCCTCTACATCTCTCTCCCTGATTTCTGGCTCTCATCACAGTCTGCCCTCCTTTTTGTCTCCTCTGTAGGCACCACCCTCCCTACTGCATCCTTCCAGATCTTGCAGCCTTGGGTGGCAGGAGCGGGTGCCCTGGGGAGAGGGGTTCCATTCTGCAGGACTGGCCCTGGATTCTCACCTGGACATCTCCTACGAGTTGGTCCTGTCCCACCCCTAACACAGGGACTTCTGGGATCTCCTTGTGTGTTCCTCTAGTCCAGGTGATGCTGCGCTTTGCCTCAGGCTCCTGACATCTGCTCCAAAATTCTCCAGGTCTCTACATTGGACCCTAGTGCTCCACAATCAAACCTCAGCCTGGTCTGGCGTTGGTGATATAGCGGCAAGTATAGCTGCTTTCCAAACCTCAGCCTGTCTGCCTTTCATGGGCTATTAGTACCCATTTCCCTGGCTCCACCCAATCTATTCTTAGTGTTGACCTACCAGGCCTCTTGGATCTGGCACAAATGGATCTTCCCCAGGCCTCCCACCAGACAGGTGACCAGAAACTTGCTAATGTCGCTAGCTAATACCCTCACTTGATCTGGAGATGCCATGACAGTCTTGGATGTTGGAAAACCTGAGTTCTAGGTCTAAGTCCCTGGCCTTCCCAGTTTTCTTGGCTTCAGTGTAGTAGTCTGTAAGATGAAGGGGCGTGGATTAATGTCTAAGACTCAGACTAAAATCACCCCTGCTCTCGTGACACCGAGCCAAAGCTATGTGAGCAGAGCACCTTCCCATGACACCCCCGACCCCCGCCCAGTCACACACTCAGAAGACAGATACAGTGGGGCTCAACATGCTCCCTGGCAATGGGTGTGACCCCCTCTGTCCATGAGTGCCGGTCATAAGCACATATGAACAACCCAAAAGGAAAAGTGAGCAAAGTTCCAGAAAACCTCCAAATGGCCACAAACATGGAAAAACTATTTCTTGATATTCGCCCAAAATGCAACCCATCACCAGGCTCTGCTGATATTAGATCCTAAATAGCACTTCAAAGTTGTGCCCTTGTTACCACCTCAGTGCCACCACCTTCGTCAAACTATGCCACTGCGGTGTGGGACACCCAGGGTGCTTCAGGCTGACGCCTGCAGCCAGATCTACTGGTTTTAAACCAGGCCTTGCCACACACTCCCTGTGCAACCAGGGTTTACTAGTTAATATATGGAAATCATTTCAAAAGTGCCTGGCACATAGTAAGGAGAAAGCTGTATGAGTTAGCTGTTGTTACATAATCACCTGCACCCCCTTTCCCTCTGGTCCCCCTGCAGTCTGTTCTCACATGGCAGTGAGAGTGATCTTTTCAGAATGCGAGTCTACCATTGCACCTGCTGCTTAAAAGCTTCCACCAACTTCCCTTGCTCACAAACCAAAAAAATGTCAGTGCCTACAAAGCTGATCGGTTCTGGTCTGCGTTCAGACAAGCTGCGCTTGTGTGCGGCCCTCCTCCTCGGGCGAGAGGGGCTTCTGTGACCTGGACTCTCCCTTGAGCCCACCCCTCCCAGTCCCAGGGCCTACTGCTGAGCTGGAGGCTGTGGCTCAGTGGGGATGAGGATGGGACTTTAAAAAAAAGTACCACGGTGGTCAAGTTCCTGAGTGTGACATTGATGAACAGGTATTAGTCTACCAGATGAGAACAGTGAAATCACAATTTACGTTACACTGAGATCCTGAGAAAACATAAGGTATCAATAAGAAAGACTTTAGAACCAAAACTTCAATAAGGTCACCAGACGAAAGATGAAAAGAAAAAATTCAGTAACATTTCTATATAAAATAATCACAGACTGGAAATACAAAAGCGATCTCATTGTCAATGGCAGAATTATGTATAAAATGTTTTAAAATAAGATTCATGAGACTTATTTGTGATCCACATGAAGGAAACTATAAGATATGATTGAGATCTATAAAAAGAACTCGAATTAAATGGCAATTCCTAATGTATTTCTTATCCTACATGATAAGAGGACTATTTTAAAGATAGCAATTCTTCCGAAATTAACTTCTTTTAAATTCAAATCAAAATCCCAAGGAGATTCTGAAACTTGATGGTGTACAGGATTTAAGGTTCCCATGGCAGATGACCTCAGGAGTGAGGTGCAAGCTCTGAGATGATTTGTGAATCCAAGTTCCGTGATGAGAAAGCCAAAGTTGCCGCCCTGGCTGGCTGGCTGGTTTGGTGAACTGTGTTCCTGAACTTTGTCTCAGGCACCGACAGGCTCAGCGATGCAATGAAGTGTTGACCAGAGGACCCAGGCAGGCCGGACAGATGCAGGGGTGTTCCAGTGGGATGGGGACTAGAGGCCATTTGCAAAGTGCGGGGGCGGCCTACCTGGCAGGGCGGCCTACCTGGCAGGGGCCAAGCTGGTGCAGGTAGCTTCACAGCCCTTCCAAGTGCTTCTATAGCCACTCTTGAAGTCCCAAACACCAGCAACATTGCCACTGTCATCCCTAGACTGAGGGCCATGACCCAGGACCGGTCCTGGTTCCGCCCCTCCTGCGCGCCCAGCACAGTGCTGCATCTGACGCTGTCCAGAAGGAGAGTGAGGGCAGGATAGCCTACCCTCGCCCCCGTTTCCTTCTTACAGGTAACAGCTTGCGCTTTAGAACCCAGGAAGCCTCTTGCTCCAAAGCTGTGGTACCCAGAGCAGGGCAGCCCCAGAGGAAGGCTGAAACAGCTAGTCTCACTCTCCCTGGCTATCTGAACTCTGCATGGTCCTCCTGTCCCCAGAGAAGAGGCAGGTTCATCACCTGGCCCCCTGTTAGGGACCAGGCTTGGGATGGGGGCCAGGGCACACAGATGACCTGTCCCGAGTCAAACCCAGCACCAGATTCCTCTGAACTATGTAGACTTGCTAGGCACCCCCATGCTGGGCCCTCCAGATGCCCTTGGTCTCCATGCTGCCTGCCTCTGGCAATACTCTTCCCGGGGCACAAGGCTTCCCAGCAGGTGCCAAGTGAGTCCTTGGCTTAGTGCCTGAGCAGACCTGCTGGCACTCACCACTCTCGGAACACCTGTGTGACAGAGGAACTGTTGAGTACACTCAGCAGCCCCAACAGGCCTGGGGGACCTACGGGCACCTCCTGCTGCCCTTTCACCCCTCCTCTAGGATGGCATGAATAGCCACAGACTGGCCAGAGGGCTAACCACCATGCATCTGATCTCTTCCATGTCTGCCAACTCCAAGCTAGCCTTGGGGTGACCCCTTCAGAGTGATATGATTCTGAAGATAACAGAGGTAGCCACAGAAACCAGACTGCCACATATGCCATATATTCATATATATGTGACACACATATATACATGTCACACATATTTATATACCTATTTTTCAGATAAGGAAACTGAGGCTCAAAAACTTGCCAGGCCGTAACCCATCCCCTTGCTGCTCCTCATATTAAACACTGTATACCCACCTGGCTAAACTCATGATCCCCACGTCATATTAACTCAGGAGCTGAAGTTCTATTCCCACTCTGCTCCTGGGCTTAGCAGACAGCACGTGACGCCTTCTTCTACCTGCCCCCAATTCCCGACTTCCTACCAAGGCCCTCTTGGCCTAAGGTGGGAGCACATCCAGGTCTACACATATACTCGGTTCTGCTGTCGGTACCAGAAGAGGCAAAAGGAAGGAAATTGCCATATGCTGAGGGTTAGAACTTATACCCATTTTGCATATCAGGAAACCGAGGCTCAAAAGCTTTTTATAAAAGAGGCTAAGACTTGGAACATCAAACTGAGGTCACAATAAAGTACAGTGCCAGGACCAGACCAGGCTTCTGGATCTGAAGTCCACACTTCTGCAGCACCAAACAACTTCTGACTCTGTCCAGTTGCCTTTGGGAGTCTGGGGCACCTGCCTCGTCTCCTCTGTCCATTACTCATCCGCCCCAACCCACCCCGAGCCCTGACTTTATAAGCAGTAGGCCAGATATGATAGGGAAAGGGGTTGCTTCCTGCCCAAAGCCCGGAGGGCCCTCGTGAGTCCAGGACAGCTTCCTGCACCCAGCAGCAGGCAGGCTTCACCCTCAGCCTGCTGTCCGTGGTAGGAGCTTGCCCCTGCACTCAGAAGCCCTAATCCAGAGCTATGCTGAAGTGCTGCTCCCAGGACCAGTTTCTGCCAATTCCCCACAAGAAGCTGGGTTCTGTGTCCTCCCTTCCCCAGAGGACCTTGAATGTCCACGTTTGACTCTCCTTTGCTGATTTGACCATTTGACTCTGGCAACTGACTTCACACCCTATGTTTCTTTGTGGTCCAGACTCAATTGTCTGTTGAGCTCCCCAAATGCCCCGAGGCCCTGTCTGCAAGCACCATGGCACCTGGTCCATCACGTCTCATGCCCCTGAAACTCACCGTCCCTGTCCCTGGTATCACCTATGAGCCTCTGCCCAACATGGTCTGCAAGCCGCAGTCTGGGACTCAAACCTGGGTCATGGCCCCTCCGGCACTCCCTGTCCCAAATTCCCCCTGCTTAAATCTAAGCCAAGACTCCTGGACCCAGAGCTCCTGGCCTTTCCCAGGGCAGGCTCTCTGGACACAGCCAAGGTCCCGGGTGGGCAGGCAGGAGACAAGTGCTTGGTGCAGCTCCCCGGAGATCAGCGGGACCAGAGCAGGAGGCAAGCGTGCTATGAAGCCCCATATGTGATCTGTCCGCACGGCCGCTGCTGGAGCAGGTGTCGGTGCAGTGCCCGAGCAGAGTGCCCTGGTCAGGCAAGGGCCGTGGGCACCCCTCGGCCCTTGACCCCAGGCTTCTGCCAGGGACTGGGCTGCTGCTTTCAAAGCACACTTCAATCGCCTCCGAGCGTTTGGAACCGTGGCCTGGGATGTGTGCTGCAGCCTTATGGTTAAGGAGGGAAGATGCTTAGGAACTCAAAACTGCATCCTCAGCGCCTGTTCAGTTCCTTGATTCAGGACTGATGGCACCGTAACCCCTGCAGGACAAGGATATCCACTAGGCTGGCCTCTGGAGAGTGCCCGGCTTTACCAATCACAACAGCAATACCTACAGAAAGCACCTTTGTAGCCCTACTCCTGGCCAGTATGGCAAACGAGGAACGAACCAAACAAAATAAAGCAACCCCAAGCAAATGAAAGTTATGCCCCATAGTAGTGGAGGGCTATTGGGACAGCCCTACATAATTGGTGTCATAGAAGATGGACTCACTGTTTCTAGAGAACTATCTAGTAATATGTGATAGGAGCTACAAAATTGCTTCTGCCCTTTGACCTAGTAATTCCACGTGGGGAATGCTTCCCAGTAAAATACTGGGAAAGTAATTTGTACAGAGATATTCATAGCAGGGATATTTATAATACCAAGAAATTGGAAAGAGCCCAAAGGTTCAGCGTTTGGGGACTGACTAAGCAAACTGGGTCAAGTGAACACCTTAGTCGCCTGTTAGCCTGGAGGCGTGGACGTGTGCTCCAGGTGGGGTGTGGCCTGGCCCTGGGAGGAGGATGGAAGACAGAGCTCAGGAACCAGCTTCACCACGTCAGCACTAGCAAGTTCTCCGCATTCCCTTCATAATGATTCACTTGGGTCGGTTTCCCCGTGTTGATCAGGCAGGCTTTAAAGGTCACTTTAAATTAAGTGGATCTTCCTTTTAAGACATTAAACTCATTAAAAAGGAACTCCGTCTACCAAATTTTGTAACCGACCTTGGGCATACCCACCTCCCTAACTTCTGTTCTCTCTTTCCTGTGTCCATGCAGAAAGAGCCAGGCTCGCCCAGAGAATTGGTGAGGGGTGCCACAGGGATTCAGTGTCCCCCAGGGGGCCCTGCGCTGGAGGCTGTGAGGCCCACAGCCCTTTAAGTCCCCAGACACTGTGATGCTGGAGCTTTTCTCACTAGGTGCCCTTCCTCTCCTTCCTGCATCTTTGGTCCTTAAGGGCCTGCCCTGTACCCCCGTGTTTCTCTTCCAGTTCTCAGGAAGAGGTTATTGAAGAGCTGGCTGGATCTTTCCCTCACCTGAATTCTGGATGAATATAACAGATCCAAGAGCCAAGGTAGGTGGTGCCCCGGGAGTAATGGTTTCTTTGCTTAGCTATAACTCTCCATCAGAGCTCCCCATGGGGCTTTAAAATACAGAAATGCCTGGTCCCTATCCTAGACTCTATGGGTAGGGACTAAGGATCATGTATTTTTTAAAACCTGAAGGTTCACATGAGGCAAGGAACTGATCTAGAGCCTCTGATGTCTGAGAAAGAAGTTTATAGGCCTGTCTTCCTGGGCTCCTGAGTTCAGAGGGCTTTTCTTTGGGGCCAGAGGCCGGCTTGCAGTCAGTGGTCTTGGAGGGGACACAGTCCCTCAAGTGCACACACATATAACACCCCCTCCCCCCCACCCCGGGGATGATGCCAAGGCCTGAAACACTGGGGAGGACATGCTACAGGCTCCTGAGAGCATGCAGGCTCCCTAGTTCCCCAAAGGCCCACTGCCAGCCTGGGCCTTGTTTACCCTAACACCCTTAACTGCCCAGCTCCCTAGGTTCCCCCACGGCCTGCTGCAGGGACTTCTGGTTCACTCCCAAGTCCAAGTCCCAGGTGGGGCCTGAGGCCCCACCTACCCAGGTGGTACTTACGGAGTCATTTTATAAAGCTGCGTCCTCCTCTCAAACAGCGACCCTCCCCAGGCCCAGGGCCACACCCCGGCCACTGGCGTGGCCTGGGCAGACTCGATCTCACTGCCCCCTGTCTCCACGACACTCTTCAGCTTCACATTGGTGCTTGAGTCCCCCAGCCTGTTGTCAGGAAACACCGAGAGTCGTCACCCATGTCCCCATCCAATCACCCAGGCGGGGGCAGGGGCCCTGGAGCAATTTTCTGAGGCCGATTTGGGATGTGGAGGAGGCCACTTCTGAGCTTTTCTCCAAATTGTTCCCAAACTAGTAAGAGTCCCTCAAAGGCACTGTCTTCAAACCTGAGATTCTGGGTCCCTGAGGGAATAGGGGAAGCACAACCTTCATCGGAGGGGGGTGGTATGTGCTGGGACGAGAGCTTGGGCTGAAGGGGTCTGGGACAAATGTGCATGACCGCTGGCCCCTCTGAGCTGACTGCCCTCACCCTGTTCCCTCACCACAAGATCCCAGAGCATGGGCAGCTGCCCCGCCCCCCTCAGAGGCTCTGGTCTGCAGGAGAGTCAGACATGGGCTTCTTGGGAATGGGGGTTGCAGACGCTTGAATGGCCTGCATCTTCTCCATGGAGGCAACTAGAAGGGCATTTCGGCCCCATCTTGGGTCCATCCACACTCTGTCCTAGGCACAGCTTCATCTCCAGGCCACTGAGATGGCCAACTCTCAGGGTCCTTTGGGGAAGCTCAGTGGCAGTAGCCACTGGGAGCTCCAGCAAGGGCAGGCCTCCTCACTGAGGCATGGCATTAGGAAGAACTCAAGTATGTTGTGTCCTGTTCAGACAGTCTTTGCCCTGTTTCTGTAGAAACCACAGACAGAGAACATCAAGGAGCAGGGAGGCCAACTTGCTGCTTCACCGCCAGGCTCACACTGCTGGGCCCTGGGGGCAATGAAGAAGGAAGGGCTGGGGTCACGCAGACCCTGCAGGGGCACCATGAGGACTGAGGCCAGCGACCCACCCCCAGGAGGAGCAAGTGGAGCTGCGTCAACTACGAACTTATCTATAAGTAGCAGAGCTGAGTCCTATGGGGCCATGGGTGTAACCCTGCCTGCTAGATGGGAAAAGAGCATTGAGGTGTACATGGCATCTGATGGGAATACTTGGTTTTCTCAATGCGTTTTACTACTCTCCAGTCGACATCAGTCATCTCTGTTCAAAAGGTTTTGCAGACTTGGGACTCTGTTTCAGTGGTTTTCAGTTGTCAGTAACACAGAAAACAGAAAAGCAAGTGGTTCCAGAAGGAGCTGGAGGTGGGGCAGGGGATGGATTTTTCACACCCTCAGCCTCTCCATCTCCTCACTCCCTTTTCCTGGAGATACTTCCGGGTAACCCTGTGGCTCCAAATGTCATTTGAAAGTCACTGGTCTGGTCCAACCTTTTCATTTTCAGATGAAGAACCTGAGCCCAAAGTGGGTCGTGATTTGCCAGAGGTCACACAGCAAGTTGGCAGCAGAGCCAGGACTGGAGCTAGAACTGGGGCGCATGACGCCTGACCATTATGGCCTCCAGCTCCTCAACAAAGGCACTCCTCCAACCTTCCCTTGCCCCCTCTCTGGTCTCCTGCATGGAAGGACCTGGCTGCATCAACCCTTCCAGAAATGAGGCCAAGTCAAGCACCTGAGCTCCTGGCTCTTTAGGACTAGATCTGTGTTTCCCTCAAAGATCCTGACTCTTCCACAGTAGTTCCCAGATCTACTCCATGATGGCTTCCCAGAGCTCCAAATGCCTCTGGACTCCTCCAGAATCTCCTCAACTCTCCAGACCCCAAACAACTGATTTCGTGCCAGACCTACTGTTCCTGTGTGTTTTCTGGCAACATGAGTAGCCCTACCAGCCTCTCAGTCACCACTCCAGAAACCCAGGTGCTACCCAACTCCTCACTCCCTAGCCCTGGGGGTCAGACCTGCAGTGCCCTCCTGTTGACCCTTTCCCCTATGTCCTGAATGCTTCTGCCTGGGGTCAGGGTCCTTTGTCTCCAGCCTCCTTCCAGCCTCGCTACCTCTAGTTCTGTCCACTCCAAGTGCATCACTT
The DNA here is from genome assembly GCA_019455555.1 of Galemys pyrenaicus. Taxonomy (NCBI): domain Eukaryota; kingdom Metazoa; phylum Chordata; class Mammalia; order Eulipotyphla; family Talpidae; genus Galemys; species Galemys pyrenaicus. The sequence continues at coordinate 825,644 of JAGFMF010012118.1, forward strand.
TTCAAAGTCAGGCTGAGCATCTCACTTGTCTGCTGACAAGAATCCTCTGTTGGGTCCATATGCCACAGGCAGACCAGGAGCTGCTCCCAGAATCTCCTGTTGATCTCTCCGCCACCCGCCACCACCCCAGGCTGGACCACCTCAGCTTTGCTCCAGACACCTTGCGCATCTCCCAACACCTCATCATCCTTCTCATCTCTCAGCCTCTACCCCCTGAATGTTTCTCCAACTGTGCCCCAGGGGTCACCACTTCCCCATCCAGAGCACACTGCTGGCCCCTGGGCACTGCTCTACCCCAACGTGCTGCGGGAGTCGCTTCTAACAGAGCTCCTGCGGGTAGCACACCAGGAGCTGCTCGGGTGGAAGGCGTCTAGCAGGCCACTTCTCTGTCTGGCCTTCCTGCTCCTCCAGCTGGCAAGGTGCTGCTCTCCACCCCGGGCTCTCCAGGGAGAGACTAGCTGTAACTGTGTCTCTTCCTCTGGGCGCTGAGCTCCATGGGGCAGTGGCCCCATCTTCCCCTTTCTGTAAGTCCCTAGCACCTGGCACTGCAAAGGGGCTTAGTGAATGCCTGACTCGTTATGAATGGGGCCTCCAGTGAGCCCCAGAACACAAGTCCAGAAGGAGGTCACACCTGTGCTTGAGACAAGTCACAGCTCGTCTGGAAGCCTGAGAAGTAGATCCTAGGGCCGCTGCACGTTGCAGCTGCCCCTCCGCTCAGGTCTGTGGGGGTGGTGATAACAGAGTCCCCACTGAGAGCTTTAAACAGTGATGTTTAATTCCCAGTTCTCCAAAACATGTTTGCATCCATATATACGTAAGTTTAATATAAGCTATTCTGATAGGAAGGCTGTGTGGCACTTAATTTACAAATAAAAGTTCCACGAAGTCAGTCAGTCATTCTAGAAAGCAGTGATTTCTGCCTTACTTTTCATCTGGAGCCAACCTACAGCTGCAGTGACAAGTGAGTGCAGCTCCAACCTGAATGTTGGTTGCTTTTGTTTAACAAATAAAATGAAAGTGAAATAATGAAGCCATGTCAGAACTTCAGTCATTTATCATTGAATTGAGTGAGCTCTTTGCTGCATGGGTTAATCGTTTTGGAGTCCTGGAAGACTAGTCCATTTTTTTGTATTATCCACAATGTAGTAGCTGCAGACAGGACAAACTTTAAAATTTAGCTACATGAGTGCTGTCTTCCCCCTTACTCCTGAAGCTTAGACAATCAACAAAATAATAAATCAAGTCTTAACTTGGGACATTTGCTGACTTCCTTGGGTTAAATGCTCCTTCCACAGCTGACTTTGTGACGTGACTGAACGCTGGCCTGGCGGAGAAAGACAAGCCTCCTTGCTGCAATCTTTCTGCCACCAGGCACACAGACATAAGTCACCTCAAAGCACAGATGCAGAAAACCATAACCTTAGGAGGAAGTGGTGAATTTTGAGCACTTGAGCACCTCTGTTTTTAAGATGATTTTTTTTAGCTTGAATTTTTAAGACTGTCTATATTTAACGCCTGACTTACGGAAATTTTCTTTATTATGCTATTGGTTCCTGTGAACCAAGAGAGCCCACTCCAGGAGGTACCCCCAAAGAACTAAACAGTAGCCGCCACAATCCATCAGCCCAGCAGAGGAGGCAGTCTCTCTCCTAATCCTCTGGAGGCTACGTTGTTGGTTCATGTCTCCCCTATTCAGCCTTAGGAGCCTCAACTTGGACTAGAAAAATCATGCCTGCCATGGACTATTTCTTCTCCCCATACGCTACACACTCACATGCTAGTCTGTTTCCATCACCCCAACACAAACGCATCGCTTCACACACACCATCCACATGTTTTGCACAAACCTAGTATTCTCCCTCTCAACCCTCACCACATATGAAAACATGCCAGTGCTGCCTATACCGCACACAGACTTACATGTATACACCTGTTTCCATACATTCCAACACACATGCCATATTTTGTCTCCAACTCTATCTCCTATAAATCTTATCCATATGCCCAGTCCACCATGCCACAAATACACAGGCATGTGTACATAAACGCCTTCACAAGCTTCTTGCATTCATGCCTCACCAAAGCCTACTAGTCCCTGTCAAGGCATCTCACACGTCCTGCTACCCTGCCCACCACACCCACCCTACTGACATACTGCTCATGCTTGCTCCCTGCACACACTGTACGCGTGAGTGGACCATCACCCGCCCATCTCTCTCCACACTCACACATCACAGGCTCTCACACTTACCACCTGCATCCACAGAACTCACACTCAAGGCATTCTCGTACCACCCCATGTTCCCAGATGGAAGACACCCTACCTCTAATCCTCCAAGCCCACCCTCTGGATCAAGGAGCATTGAGGGGGACCCTGGCAGCATGAGGTGGGAAGGCTGGGATGAGCTGCTCAGTACAGCTCTCTATCCTGGACATCTAGCCCTGGCCCGAGTCACAGCTGGGATGACACAGGGCAGGGAAGGGACGGGACAGCTGATCCCTCTTGCTTATTCAAACCTAACCTCAGGCACCACCGAGGTCTCCTGAAGCCCAACAACTCTCCCTGGCACCCCAAACCAAGATGCCCCAATTGCTCCCAGAGCCCCTCGCATGCTGGCAAGAGCAGGCCTGGGCGTGTGGACTGTGCGCCAACTGCAGCTGTGCTTAGCTCAGGCTTTTCTGGGCGCAAGAACAGAGAGCAAAGGAAAGAGGCACAGGGTCCTGGGGGAAGGACCTGGCACGAAGAAGCCCAGGGAATCCTGGTTCCCGGGTTCCAACTCGTTTTAATAACAGCCTCAGGCTGGGCTCCTGTGGACGTATCATCCCCTCTTAAAGCACCTCCAGCAATGCTCCAGGCCTTAGAGGATGGTGGTAAGGTGGGTACCTACCTCTTCAGAAAATGCTATTGTACCATATCTTCCTCCCTCTAGTATCCCCCAGCTCTCGATCTCTCTCTCTCTCTCTCCCCCCCCCTACACCCCCCCCCCAGAGCAGCCGCACCCTAATGCAGCTTTTTCTCTTTGGACTTTACAGCCTGGATCCCCAGAAGACTGCCTTTAGGTTTCCATGGCAACTGCAGTTAGCTTCCTTGATTGAAAAGTTACAATTCCTCCACCTGTCTAGCTTGGAGAGTCCAGGGAACAGAGGTCAGGCATCTGGGCCTGGACTCCAACTCAGTTTGGACATGACTCCCCTGTAGCCTGGGGTGAGTCCTAATTCTCTAGCCTCAGTGATCCAGGGGGCTCAGTGAGGTGAGATTTTTGGCTCTGAGATACCAACTCTAAATCATTTTCCTTCGTATCGAAAACATTTAGTTAAATACATAACAAGAGAGTCTATTCACAAAAGCATAGAAAAAACAACATGGTAAGAAAACTTCTCAAGCAATGCCTCAGCTATCCATGAAAGCATCCTAAAACTCTAATAAAACAACAAGTCTACCTAAACAAACACCCTTTAAAAGAGGAGATACAGCCTCTGTTCCTGTATGGTACTGAAATTTTGGCAAATAAATTTATGCATTTGATGTCATTCTAATGACAAGTACAGCAGGATTTTTTTAAACTGAATATATTTGTTCCAAAATTCATCTGAAAAAAAAACTAGCTAGTTTTCCAAGATAAGCCAAGAAAATTTTGTAAAAGCAAGAGATAAGGGAGCAATGCCACATCAGCTATCAAAATGAATCTGAAAAACCACAAGAGTGGGTCTGAGTTGACAATGATCAAACAGACCAATGCAATGTGGAAATAAACTCATGTCTGTGCAGAGAGAGACTCTCGTGGCTTATGAGAAAGATGGCCTTGTTAAACACTGAAGAAATACTGCAACATTGAGTATGGTTAAGATGTCATTTAGAAAGGGGGGAAGAAGCTATATCCCTACCTCACATCATATACCAAAACAACAGGTAGATGAAAGATTTATTGTAAACAACAACAAAACTGCACATAGAAATGTTAGAGCATATTTTCCTAATGACATGCAGGTAATTGCAGGTTTTTCTAATCACATTCCTAAGTCCAGAGGCAAGATTTTATTAGGTTAAAAACAACACTCTTCTATAAGGCAAGAGACTCTGAGTAAATGCAAAGTGGGCTGATGTAAAGGAGACAGTTCACAGATTGCTGGAACCATTAATTTCATTTCTCTGAAGTTAGTCTAAGAAAGCAACCAGGTAAACATGGAGATACATGTACAAAGATGTTCCTTATTGAGAATTTAGAAATTATTGAAACAACCAAAATAGGGAGATGGTGAAATAAATTTCACTAAGTTCATAAAAATAACAATTATATAACCATTAAAATAACACTTGTACAATAATAATGGGCACATGTGTTACATGAAAAAGTTAGATGGTAAAACAACCTAAGCAACTTTACTAAAAGGACACATACAAACACACATAGGGAGAACTGAAATCCATCTTTTTTCAATTAACAATTATCTATAGTAGCAACACAGCACAGACCAAACCAACCTTATTGTTGCCAGGTATGCTGTACTCTGCAAAGCCCGCTTCTGCTCTCAGTGGAACAACCACAGGACCTAATTCTGGGCACCCTCTACCCAGTGCTTCCTGCCTCACTCTCAGTTGAAGCTTGTCCTTTGTCACAATGGCATTTCTTTGAAGAATATTTAGTGAAAAGCTCATAAAAATGCTTCCCCAAAAGATATATTGTTGTTGGTGAAACATGTAAAATTAAATTGCTGAGAAACGCGTAAGGAGAAAGAGCAGAGCATATATTTTCTTTAAGTCTTACAGTTCAACAAAACTTGTTTTTAAGATGACAGTCTTCAGTGAAGGGAAAAATAACATAATTCTTTACCCATTTGTGTTGCTTTATAGCAACAACATTTTGACCCCACTCATTCTTTTTGGCACGTAAGAAAATGTGCCAAACAAATGAAGAAAATGCAGCTCAACTTCACAATTCAGGAGGGACAGGCAAAGCCAAACCTCAGTACCATACTGTACACTCAGCGGAAAGCCTAAGTTACAAAGATGGAAAAAGACAAATTCTAGTGCGGATGAGGAGCAACCGGAACTCCTAGACTGATGGTGAGCATGTACTGGCAGACATTTCGGCAGTGTCCACCAGAGCTAAATAGAAAACTCAGCAAATCCATTCCAGGGCACAGAGGCCACAGAAATGCCTGCATTGTGCACCAAGAGACCATGAGAATATCCACAGCAGCACTGTTCGTGGCTGTCAAGTGCTTTAAACTTTCCAAACGTGCATCAACAGTAGAATAGATACATATATAAAGTGTGCTATAGTCACACAGCTACTCTACAGCAACAATATCAGTTGCTATAGGCCTATCAGATGAGTCTTGCACACGACATATTAAGCAAAGTCAGTCAGACTCAGAGAGGAGATGGTAAGTTGTCCCAATTACATAAATGTACAACACAGGCAACGTTCTGACATCAGGAGTCAGGATAACCAGAAAGAGACTCAAGGGGAGCTTCTAGGGTCTTTTACTGGGTTGGACTTTGTCGTAGTTAGTTGTGAAAATTCATTAGAAGCCATGTCTTAAAATTTGTGTATCATGTATATTACATATACTTCCAAAAAAAAGGTGAAAAACAGACATAAATCAAAATGTTGAAAGGCGTTATTTTGGCTGTTTGGATTAGAGGTAATCTTATTTTTCCCTCTTATATTGTTTTATGTATAGTGAACATATGTTCTGTAGACAACTTAAAAGCTATTTTACAATATATTTTCACACAATGATACCATGCTTATAGTAGGTGTTGTGAGTGGGACTGGGCTAAAGGCCTCCGCCTCTTTTCCTGAAGGAACACCCACCTCCTCTTTTCTGAGCCTGGGCCAGAGATTCGAAAATCTATCCGGGCATTAGAATCACCAACAGAGCTATTTAAAAATCCTAACAGCCCCACCCCAGAGATCCTGGCTCAGGTGGTCTAGTGCCCAAGGTCGAACGCACCAGGACTATGGAAGCTACAGCTCTCCCTATAGACAGGGGCTGGAGAATCTGCCTCCAACATGGACTGACCGTTCCTCTTGGGTAGGACCACCCTGAGGATTTAGAAGCTTCCAGGAAGAGCCAGGGCTTGGGGAGTCCAAGGGAGGTCCTGCTTCAGCCAGACCATGGAAAAGAGAGTGCACTAAAACTTGCAGGAGCACAAATGCGGAGTCAAGAAGATGTAGGCCCAACTCCTGCTCTATAATAAGCTCTGGGCTTAGCCTCCCTGAACCTGCATATTAGAGACTCATGGGGATTCTACCACTAACTTCACAGAACTATGAGCACTAAATAAGATATTATATGTGTTTTTAATACAAAGTCTGGCATGCATAGGATCACAAGGATACTATATTACTATTATATAATAGTATGTTATATACTATTATATTACATATTATATTTAATGTTATGTATACTCTTATACCACCACATTAACATATCTTAGTTGCTATTTAATGGATATTAAAACATATTGATATTACTTATGTAGAGTCCAAATTATGAAAAATCTGATGTTCTGACTTAAGAAATACCCTTTATGCAGAGGGGTAGAATTTTAAGAAAGGTTCCTTTTGCAGACACTATAAATAAAAATATTCATTTCACTCAGTAAAGGCTAAAAGTACAAGTCTTTGAAAGCTTGTCTCACTATGTCTGTGACCAGGTGACCTTGGGCAATCTACTTAACCACCTGCCCCAGTTTCTTCATCTGCAAAGGAAGAATGATAATAGCTTCTCATCAAAGAGAGGCTGTGACTATCCAATGAGTTGATAGGTATAAATGACTTAGAGCCATATGTGGTACACTAATTTCTCAGTAAACTTTGGCTGTTATTTTTCCATTCAAGAAGCACATGTATACAGCACTTACTGCATACATGTATGCACTACAGATAGGGGACCAAAAAGAAAAGAAGAAGAAAAACCAGACATGACTTCTACCTTCATGGGGTTTGTATTCGATGACGGTAAAGTATATCATTTTTTTTCAAGGGATGGGCAGTTGGGACCTTTTCTAACAGATATATTGTGTGGTGACATCCAGTCATCAAAGCCTTTCATCAACTCCTATTCTAAAATCCCTTTTCAATAAGACATTCCAATGACACAGCAGCCTCCTTGTGGCAGTTTCTGACCCACCAGCAGCTCAGCTGAGAAGCTGAAAGCCCAGCACCCCCTTTCCTCCCTCCCTCCCTCCCCCCCACCTCCCTGCAGTTCAGGCTCTCACAGGACAGGAGGGAGGAGCAGGGCTCTCTGAAACGGGTATAAACATGGCCACATGAAGGTCAACATAAGTCTAGACCTCGAGAAGCAGAGCAGGGGCACAGCAGACCCTCATGTCCGATGCTGCCAGCTCTGGGAGGGAAGCTGACGCACTGAGCCTTCCTGCTGCAGGCCTGACAGTGCTGGGGGTGTCCAGGCAGGGTGGACAGCTGGCCTTGGGTATCTTTGCTGCTGCCAGCCAAGCCCCACCAGGCTCCTACTAGTCCAGTGCATTTCTACTGAGCCCCCCTTGGGGCATGACCTCCACTAAGGTTACAGAGCCAGCAAGACAGAAGATAGCACAGAAGCAGACTTAGCTGTGGCCATGTTTGAAGCTGACTAAGATGCATGAGAGTTTAGCACAGTCTGTGACTGAGGACATCCGAGTAGACTTCTGGAGAAGTTTACCAGGCAAAGATATGGAAGGAAACAGGTGCAGCTCAGAAACGGAAGAAAATGCATAAATTTGGGGGACTGGTACAGATGGTAGGGGAAAGCAGGAGATGAGAGGATGCTGGGGAGCAAAACTGGAACCAGAGGAAAGTCTTTTATCTCCACTAAGCATCGGGCTTTATGCACAACATTACAAAAAATATTATGATGATATGATCACATCTGTGCTTTGGAAAAGCTACCAGCTTCAGGGTAGCCAATGGATTGCAGTTAGACAAGGCTGGAGGCAAAGAGGAAATCTGCAGGCTGCAGTGGTAATTTAGATGGGAAATGGTGAGGGCCCACACAAATCTCATGACCAGAGAGACAGAAAGAGATGTATAGGTTTGAGAATAACCAAGAATATGAAATTGACAGAATTTACATTAGATGTCATGGTGGTAAAGAAGAGGCTGTCGACATCTGTACAGCTGAGACTGGATACCCCCATGAAGTAGGGACGGATCTAACAGACGGAAATGTTGGGAGGGGTCAGGGGAGATATTGGTTCATGTTTGAGGTTTGAGGAGTCTGTGTGAAATCCAGTGGGGATGCAGGGAAAGCAGTTAAATTTATGAACCTAACAGATGGGGTACTGGCACGGGAGGTTTGGTGGCGGGTGCGTGGAACATGTGCACATATGGAAGAACAAAAATGCAACCCCCCAAATTAAAATAAATTTTAAAAATTGTGAGCCCAAAACTAAGGAGAGACTTCTGTTTCCAGTCACCACAGAATAACTGTATCTGAAGGGGTTGTATTTACTTTTGCTTTAAAATTTAAAAAGCACGTAAAACATATGAAACAGCAGCTCTGTTTCCACAAGGCAGCACAGAAGACTCAGGGAAGAAAGTGTAAGCGAGGTGAGCCCCCTAAATGCCCAAATGACAGGCCACGACCTATGGAGGGAAAAACCAGACGGAGCCTGTGGTGTCACTGAGTTCAGAGTTCAGCGAGACCAAAACAGCTAGAATTTGATGGACAAAATGCCAGTGCAAGAGTGTGCACTGCAGAGAGAACAAGCGAGAGAGCACACCCTCTTTGTAGAGGGCACCCTCTCTTCTTTCTGATGGAATGCACATGGATGTAAGATAACGACACAAATGGGCGGCAAATCCCCAGAAAGGAGTAGGCAGAACAACCCAGAAACTCAAAGAAGTCTGGGGATAGCATGTGTCCCTGAGAGCAGAGAGGCCCCCTGCCGCACAGGATGTGGGGCAGAGTGGAGGACAGGGCTCTAGGAGGCACACCAAACGAGCTCTGTAGACATCAGAAGTACAAACGATGACAAAATGGAATAATGAGGCTTCGTGAACTCTAAGGTTTTAAGACTTTTATGTTGCAAAGGCTAACAATGAGAAAGTAAAAATACAACTTAAAATGGGATAAGATGTTTCAAGTCATTATCTGATAAAGGATTTGTACCTGGACTATATAAAGAATGCTTACAACTCAATAACAAAAAGACAAATGACCCATTTTAAAAATGGGCAAAAGATTTCAATAGAGATTTTTCAAAAAAACAAAAAGTCTTACAAATGGCCTTTAGTCACTTTAGACATTAGTCAAGTCAGCCATCGGAGAAATAAAAGTCAAAACCACAATGAGATAGCCCTTCACACTTGTAGATAACACAGGTACTGGCAAGACTGTAAAGAAACTGCAGGCTGGTGCAAGCTTGAAATGGTACAGTCACTTTGGGACAGTCTGGCAGTTATTCAAGAGACTGAGCTAGAGTTTCCCAGGGGTTCTACGCCTAGGTACATACCCAAGAGAGAGGAAACAGCCCCACAGATGTTCACAGAAGCAGCACTTTAATCGCCAAAGAATTGGGAACAATCCAAACGTCTATCATCTGAGGAATGGATGAGCAAAGTGCGGTACAGTCATACAGTGAAATATTACTTGGTGGTGAAAATTGATGAAGTAGAGACATGCCCCTGTCATGGATGAACATGGAAAACATATGTGCTAAGGAAAAAGCCACTCACAAAGACAGCATGCTATGTGATTCTACTCTTATGAAATGTCCACAACAGTTAAATTCATGAAGACAGAAAACAGATTAGTTTCCTAGGACTTAGGATGGGTAGAGGAAAGGGGAGAACTGCTAGTGGATACAAGGGATTTTTTGGGGGGGGTGGTTCATGAAAATATTCTAAAATGAATAACAGTGATGGCTGCACAACTAAAAACCCATTGAATTGTAAATCGGTCAATCATACGGTATATGAGTTATATCTGAATGAATGTGTTATCTTTATGAAAAGAGACTGTCTAAAGCACAAATAATAACAATGTATTATCGGGTTCATGTCACAGGTGACAAGCAAAGACTGCATGACAACAGTAGCCCAGGAGAGGAGAGGGGGATGGAAGTGTGCTGTTGTGAGAGTCTTATGCTGTTCACGAAGCAGTGCAACCCTGCTTTAGTAGGCTGCGGCCAGGGGAAGATGTGAACTGTAGACCCCAGAGCAAGCACTAAGAGACATGAACAGAAACCTAAACGCAAGAATTACAACCAGTCAGTTAAGAACAGAGAAAATGTGGACTAATAAAACATGTTCGATTTCAAAGACAGGAAGAACAGAAGAAAGAAGGAACAAAGAACAAGTGGGAAAATAGGATGCTAGTGCAAGGGAGTCGGTGAAACTCAGCCGTGTCAGTAACAGCACTACATGTAAATGGTCTACACGCCAATGAAAAAGTCAAACTTGTCGATGAAATAAAAATAACATTATATGCTTTCTAAAAAGCACAGATTTGACTTTAAATATAAAGTCAAAAAGGTTAAAAGGGGAGAAAAAGATAAGCCATGTAAACACTTATCAACAGAAAGCAGGAGCGATTATATTAATATGGAATGGCAAAACAAGAAAGGTTAGCAGAGACAAAGGACTTTTTTTTTTTTTGAAGATTTTATTTATTTATGCTTACAAGAACTCAGGTACAGGCCAGAGATGCGGGGGGTGAGAGGACTCACCAGAGACAGAGTGGGGAGCAGAACAGGCAGATCCACTGATACACACTGCTGAGGGGAGCAGCGGGCGAGGCAGGAGAGGTCTGCTGTGCCATGTGGGTCCCCTCCCTGGCCGGGGATTGGACTCGCGCTGCAGTGGCTGCAGAAACCCCACAATAAGGCGCTCATTCCCTTGCACTACCAGGGAGGCCCCCAAAGGACATTTCATATTGATGAAGAATTAACTTCTTGCAAGGACATAACCACCTTAAATGTTAATGCCCCTAAGGCCAGAAACTTTAATACACATGAAGCAACAGTTGAGCAGAACTTAAAAGAAAAATTACCCTAAGGGGAAAGGCCTAGGAGCAGCTCCATTAGTTCAGAGACGGGCATGGAGGTGCCCTTCTCCATGAGCGGTATCTCCAGGAACAAGTGTAGGGAGAAGAGAGACCAGGACAGAATCAGGGCCCACACTGGTGTTCCAGGGTGCAAAGAAGGAACTCTCAGGATGAAAACTGAGAAACGCTTAGAATGGTGGGTAGGAGAGAGGGAGAGAGGGAGAGAGGGAGGCCAAGAAAGGCAGGGAAAAGCACTTCAAAGGCACAACACGCTCCTTGGTGTCAAACTGAGAGGCAAAGCAGGAACTATGGTCGCTGCTAGGTTCACAGTGAGAATCAGCGCAGTGTGTGTGTAGCATGGGCAGGGCCAGGTTGCTGTGGATTAGGGACGAGGCAGGAGATTGGGAAGTGGAGAGAAACACTGGCCACAGGCTTGGCTGGAGAGAGAGAAGGTTGTAAAGTCAAACGTATTTTTGCTTTGTTTTTAAACTGGATTACAATAGGAGAAACCAGAAGAGTGGGCACAATGAGGAGAAAGAAGAGGAAGAGCAACAAAGGGAGGTGCTTGGGGTATCCTGGTGGAGAGGTGAATAAATAAGTAAATAAATATTTTCAGATTTATTTAAATATACAAGAACTGGGGTGTAGGCCAGAAGTGCCGGGGATGAGAGGATTCACCAGAGACATAATGGGGAGCAGAACAGGCGGATTGACTGAAACACACTGCTGAGGGGAGCAGCGGGTGAGACAGGAGAGGTCTGCTACGTCATGTGGGTCAGCTCCCTGGCCAGGGATTGAACTCTCGCCACCGTGGCTGTGGACAGCTAGACAGCGCTGTGTCTTTAAGCCCTGTGCCACCAGGGAGGCCCAATAAATAAATCTTTAAAGATAGCTAGATAGATATAGATAGGTAGGTAGGTAGGTAGATAGATGCAGGAGCCCAAGGTCTCTGTGAAAAAGTGTCATGGAGCTAAGGAAACAGAAAGCATTAGGAAGTACAGTTGCTGCTGGGTGAGAATCACTGCAGAATGGAGAGATTAAGACTTCAGAGGTGGAATCATTTACAATGATGACGAGGTCCCAGTAATGGGCAACTGATATGGAGGGGTAATTCAGTGAGTTGAAGACCAAAAGAAGCGCAGATACCAGGGGTGGGGCACTGTCCACATGCAGACATTCCCAGAGTGATGGCAAAGCCCAGAATAAAAACACTGAGAACAGGTTCTTTTGCTCTGTGTCCCCATAGGCGGGACAATCTATGTCATTGATTACAACTGCAGCCTACAGAGATCTGTCCCTGTAACTAAGCCTTCAACCCTGAAGCTGCCTGGCTCCTCACCTCCACTGTCCCCCTTCCTAAGCTCCGTGTGCTCAGACAGAACTGGCCACCATGGGGGAGGGGTCACGCTTATTGGTACCAACTTGAATTACAGTTTTTAAGAAATACTGGCAGAGACTTTCAACCAGGAAGAGCCAGAGGCAGTCGGGGCCCTGGGTTGGGGAGAAGAGCTCCATCTCTGAGAACTGAGTTCATCCCAGAAAGCCAGGAGCCCCTGCTGGCCAGCCATCGGCTGTAGACACAGTCACACCGAGCTCAGGGCCTCCAGTCACATAGGCAAGGTGATACCCAAGGGGTCATTCGCTCCCAGTGAGTCCTTGGACTCCACACAGCGAGGCCGGCTGCCTGGCCCGAGCACAAAGAGCCCTGAGCAGGGGACCTGGGTTCGGTCCTGACTCTGCTATGAACTTGCCGTGTGACCCTGCCTTGAGGCCCTGGTTTTGCCTGTCGAACAAGGAGTTGGATGTGGGACCTCCAAGCCTCCTGCGGTCTTGACAGTCTAAGGGGGCGGGGCAGGAAGGAGACTCGCTAGCTGCGTCACTCAGAAGGCGCCTGCCACGGAAGACAAACGAGCTAGGTCTTCAAGTCTAATTAGAGTCGTACAGTGGAGCCATCCCTTGGGGGTTCACTACTGTACCCCGCCCCTCCCTCTCCTTCCCAGGAGCCTCTGAAAGAAGGGGATACACCCCCACACCTCTTGCTTGTTCTTCGTGAGATTTTCTTTAGGCAAAAAAGTCAACCTGGTTCGAGGCTGGTGTGGAAAAGGAGAATCCCTGCTATGGGCTACCCCTGAGGCCCACGGCTATCCAGAGCTTTTCTCTTAGGGCATAATCAACACAAACCCCGTCAGAAACCCAGTGCCCACCTCCATGGAGCAACTAGAGCCCCCCCCCCCCAATTTCTCTGGCCTGGCTCCTGGAAGGACAGGCAGATTCTACTTGTGCCAGGGGCTCTCAGTCAGCAGCCATGCCAGGGCCGGGAGGCCCTGTTATGCCCTTACCCTGGGTACAGAAATACATCCCACGGACCCTGCACTCGTAAGGGATGAATGAGGTCTCAGACAGGTTAGGTGTCCTGAAAAGGACCTATCTGGTAACTGTAGGTGACAAGCCTGGGGATGCCAGTCAGGCTGGGGGTGCCAGCCAGGGGACTGGACAATGGAATTCTCTCGGTGGTCCTCAGCTTGAGGACATATGCCCCCTGAATCCCAGGATGGACTGGGGAACAGAGCCCCGGAATCTGGTCCTCTTACCAGTATTACTGGACAGGAATCAGGTCAAAGGGACCGTAGGAGGACCCAGGAAGAAGAAATGAAGGCCAAAATAGCTACAGTGACCGCAGATCTTGCCTAGTGACCGCCCTCCCCAGGACCCCCCTTCACACCCCCTCCCACATGTATGGGGTCCGTGGTGACTGAACTGTTAGTGACCCCCACCCCCCCAGCACACCCCCTGCCCCTGCCAGCTCACCGAGCGATCTCCCTTCCTTCCTTCCAGTACTTCCTCCTGGTTGTTCGCCTGAGGAGGGAAAGAGGGGATGACTCATTGCCTTATTGCCTCACCTGGCCATTCCTGCCCTCTGTCTGGCCAGACCTTGTCATTCAAGGCCTCTTTCAGGGCCTCAGTCTCAGTTACTTCCAACGGGAGTTGGGTGGGATTAGGACAGAAGGGCTGCCATTGGTGCTCCCTCAGTGAGGCCTACAACGGCAGGCAGGCAGCCCAGATGAGGGAGTAGTAACTGAAGTCAAAGGAGTGAAGAGGGGAGGCAGGGAGCATGCTGAAAGGAGGAGCCCCCTGAAGAGGCAGAGGATGGGAGAGTGGGGCCCAGGGAAGAGGCCTCATTCCTGCCTGGACTGACCCCTGCAGACCTGGGTAGGGAAGGAGGACAGCTCATCTAAAGTCCAAGGCTTTGGGAGAGGCAGCCTGTGGGACCCCATGAGGTGATGGGGAAGGGAAGGTCAGTAAGGATGGTCTGCTGTCTGGACACAGGGGTGGGGTCTGCGGGCCAACCGCAGGGACGTTGAGTGCTTACCTATTTCTTCGATGGCCTGGTTTCAGGGGCCCAGGATTCCTGTGTTGCTTGGAATGCTGAGATCCCATGGGCCGGGGAGTGCCTCCTGGGAATAAAATCCCTGTCTTGGCAAAAGGGTACAAACCCATAAAGAAAGCAAAGGTGTCCTGGCCCCCGTGGTGGCCATAGGAGGGGTGAGTCTGGGGGTTAGTCCTGCTTCACGCTGCACACAAGACCTGGAGCCCCTTGCCATCCGTGTCCTGTCACCCGGTTCAGTGCTGGAGCTAGCAGAAGGCCACCGGGTATCTTTGTCCATCTCCATAGCAACAGTCAGACTAAGAACCACCATTACTGATTCATTAGGACATGGAAATCCTCTCTGCTGGGCACAGTCTCCCTCCCAAACCCTTTAGGATCAGACTGAATCCCAAGTCCTCAGCAGTCATACCACTCGGGGACACCCAACTGCTTGTTTCCACAGCAACACAGAGACCGTGTATCCCTGCCTCGGTGGTTACTATAGCAACCCAGGCAGAGCCAGGTGCACTGAGGACAAAGGCTCCTTTGGGAGCAACCATAGCCAGAGGACACACTGGCTGGTGCCCTCTGTGTGGCCAGCTCTGTGCCAGCAGTCATGAGCAGCCCTGCGCTGGGGGATACACGCTGTGCCTGTAAGGGGAAAGATGGGGGGTCGAGGGTGTCCTTGCCTGTGTCCTCAGCCTCTTGTCCTCTCCCTCCACCTGAAGTGTACCTGAGTGCGCTTATCCCTGTCCAGGGCCGCACCTCCCACAACCCTTACATGGAGAATGCCCACACCTGCACTGCGGGCCCACCCTGCTTCTAAATTTCAGACCGGGCCCTCCCTTGGTGGCACAGCGGGTTACGAAACGACTATGAAGCAAAACAGTCATTGCAGCACAAGTTTGATCCCTGCCGCCGGCCAAAGAGGTACCCACATGGCGCAGCAGACCTCTCCTGCCCCGCCTGCTGCTCCTCTCAGCAGTGTATTTCAGCCCCTCTGCCTGTTCTGCTCCCACTCTGTCTCTGGTGGATCCTCTCACCCCCTGCACTTCTGGCCTGTACCCCAGCTCTTGTATGCATAAATTACATCTTTAAAAAAAAATTCCAGACCGCCTCCATTCGCCCATCCTTGGCACGCCACCCGATGAGTGCCCACAGCACCTACGCGGAGGTACACCGCTTGGACTGCCCGTGAGTCTGGGCATCCATCTCAATAGTCCGTCTCTGTGGGTGACACACCTGCCCCTCCCCTCAGCACCATCACAGCTTCCTGTCTACCCCCCTCTGCTGTTGAACACAGTCGAACCTTCTTACTGACCAAGCAGCTCTCCATGCCACAGCCCTCTTCCCAAGACCTCCGTCCTACACAGGCCTTCCTGTCTGTCGCAGGGTCCTGAGTCAGGATGGGGCCTGCTCCAGCTTGCTCCTCTCAACCTGTTCTCTAAGTGGCGCGCTCTGAGTGCAAATGAGACCGTGGCTCCCTCCCTGCTAACCCTGGGGAGCCTCCCACTCACCACCTCCTTGGGACAGAGGCTAAGGGGCTGTGCTTGGCCCACATCCCCCTGGAGCCCTCTGGGCCCCTGGACTGTTGTCACCTTCTGCCTTCCTCTTCCTCCCTGCAGTCCCGCTTCTCCCCCTTTCTTTCCCTCAAGATTACAGATTTTCAGGGAGAGCTTAGCATAATAATTAGGACTACCTGGGATCCAATCCCAAATTTCTGAAGTGAAAACAATGGCTGGATGCAAAACCGGACATAGCTGAGCCTTCCTGACTGGACCCTGAAGAGCGCGGCCCTGAAGTCTGCCAAACAGATAGGAAATGCCTTGTTGGGAGACTGTAAGTGGCCAGGGAGGAGAGAGCAAAGGCCGGCCCATTACGTCAACGCTCATGGCCTCCAGGAAAAAAGGAGAATTTTAGCCGCTCAGCTGAGAAGGGCGTCCCCCCAGGCCCCTTCATGGCACAGACAGGAATCAGGCTCAGAGGGAAGAAGTGCGCCAGTCGCCCAGCTCTCAGTCTGCGCCTCCCTCCTGCAGGCTCCAAAGCCAGTGTGGAGAAGGCAGCACAGAGCGTGCACAGGAGCTCCCAGAAGGGAGGCCTTGGAACTGGACACCTGGCTTCCCACCTCTCACGAATGCCCTTTCAGGCATCTTCTGACCTGTTATGGGCAGAATGGTGCTTTCTTGTCAGATTCAAAGGGCATCTAAAATCTGGGGCTCAGGACAGCACCTTCTCCTGCAGTGTTCCCCAGGGGTCCCTTCCTGGCCAGCCTCTCAGGTCTCTACGTTGGTCCACAGGCCGCATCTACTGCGAGAGAAGCAGGCTTCCTCTAAGGAGGCTCAGCCTCACCTGGAGGATAATGGGACCTGTTTGCATGACACCCTGGGGAAGGACAGACCAACAGACAGAAAGAATCACGGAATCTTGGGCTGCACAGGCCTCCAGGGTCACGCCTTCCGAGGTCAGGAAGCTTGGAGAGCTAAGCTGATGGCCTGGTGGTTACGAAACCTGCCCGCGTACTGCCAGCCGCGGGCGCTCACTCTTTCCTGAGTGATCCCGCCACCTCTGCAGTCGGCAATTTCTTCTTCACTTCAAGCCCACACACTTCCCTTCGGTTCCAGCTCTGTTCTCGGAGCCCACAGAACATGACTCTTCTGTGGCAGCACAAGGCAGTTTCAGAGCATTCTGCTTACAGTAGCTCTCTACAGGAGCGCGCACACCCGGTGAAGGAACTTCACAGCGGGGGGAAACTGAGGCGCAGAGGGGAAGTGCATGCCCAGCGGGCCCTGGCTGACGAGAAAGCAGCCTAGCTCTGTGGTGCTGTGCAGGCCTCAGAAGGGAGGTCTTAGACAAGCTGAGCAAGCCCAAGGGAAGGGCAGGGTGGGTGTCTTTGGTGACCGTGTTCCTCAGCTTACAGATGCTTCTCCGTGGAGCCCATGTCAGTGGGCAGGCCTGCTCTCTGCAGGAGGCTGGCTAGCAAGTCTCCATGTCTACCTCCACACCCACCTCCCCCGCCCAGAAAGACTGCCGCAGTCTTCCCTTCCCTGGGTGGGGTTTGGGAGAAGGCAGTCTTCACAGGTCCCAGCAGGGCACCAGCTTCCCCTGAGATGAGTCCAGAGGGATACTGCCAGGCACTTATGCAGCCCTGGCTGGACATGACCAGAGGAGAGAAGCAAGACCAGCATGTTCTGTCCACTAATGACCACAGCAGTTACCATAGCAACCGCTGGTCCTCTGGGAGGTATCTGAAGGCTGAAGCAGGGTCCGGAGGGATGGAGTGGAGCACGACGCCCAGCAAGCGAGAGAAGCTGCGCAGGCCCAGCCTGAGGCTGCAGAACAAAGGGGGCGGTGGGCGTGTGGGTCCAACACTAAGTAGGGGGACAGGGTCAGGGCTAGGGCACATGGCATAAAGTACTAGCCTGGGGCACACAGACTGAGGAGGTACCCCAGAGCTCAGTGGCCAACATAAATAAAACTTATCTTCCTTGCATACAAAACGAATGCAAAATGTCCTTGGTAAACAAAATATCAAAAATTTAAACAAAGACATGGTTTAATGGAATTGGAGTCAAGAGAGGCCAGTGAAGCCAGGACCTCTGCGAAACAGGGTTGATCCTGTCTCGAAACGCTGATTTTGTTGATGATGGATGTGTTCGCATTGATCTGGGTTTTTAAAAAGTATTATATTAACATATTATTTATCCTGATTACTGAGTTTTGGGGCTGTCCCTTAAATTCCTGGAGGTGCCTTACCTCCTCTCAGGCCCAGAGGGGAAGACTGACCGCGTGGGGGCAGGAGAGGCCCTTGGACTCCAGCCTTTGAACTGCAGGGGTTCCTCACCGTTCCGAGAATCAAATTCCTGTTTCACAAGATTCTGCAACACGCAGATTGCCTTTGGGGAGCACAGGTGCCTCAAATTCACATGGGCCCCCTACTTACGGGGGTGACAGTGACTCAGAAGGTGGCTCCCATCTCCTGCCCGCCCTTAGGCTGGCTGTTAAGGGGAGAAGAGGGGAACAGAGGGGGCGGGCAAGAAGAGGCTGGCAGTTTTGCACGACTGGGAGCAGAAATGGCAGATCAGCTGTAATTGCCTGAAGCTGAGAGAGGCTGTTGATAAATGTTACTAATAATCAACCTTCAGATCTGACACCCAGCTCAGGCTGGGATTACTGTTTTGAATGGAAATCGAACCCAAACCAGTAATTACCCTGGTGAGTGATGCCAGTCTAACTCTGGAGCCTGTTGTTCCCAGCACAGGAATGGCACCTGCATGTCGGAATCAGCTCATCGCGGAGAGCAGTCACAAGAGGCCTCTTCCTGAGGTCACTCCAAGAACTTGAGCTGGCCTGGCCTCCAGTGACTCAAAAGGACACAGTCAACAGGAATAGCGCCCTTCTTCCTGGGACCTGGCGCATAAAGGGATACCTATCCCTCAGCCACAGTCTCAGAGCAGAATCCAGACCTCAGGCTTCACACTGTCCGTCTCCCCCTAGGCTGGTGGAAGTCTCGGGCTGACATTGTGCCCAGCACCCAAAACAGCTGCTTCGGGGCTTGGGAATGGGCTATCCTCGCCAACACAGATGCAGTCCTCCGAGCAGCCTGTGTCTGGGGCCTTGGCTGGCCACACAGTTGTTCCCTGTTACACAGGGAGGCACTGGAAGGGCCCGAGCTGTGGCCAGGTGAGAGGGGCAGGGCTTCCTAGGGTGCGAGAGTCCATCCTAGGTCTGGTCTCCATCCGTAATGGTCATGTGCTTGTTCCCAATGCCAGATAAGGCCAGGTGTGCCTCGAAACACTCCCTGGAGACAAGCCGTAGTCCCTGGCTGTTGCCTGAGTCTCCTTAGCACCCCTCATCCTATCCAGAGTCCCCCTAGAATGCTGGCATCACCCAGGATCAGGTCAGAGATAAGCCTCGCTCTGAACCAATTCCCATCCCAGGGCCCCTCAAGCTTGCGTTAGTCCAGGCTTCTTGGCAAAGCACTCACTGGACACGCTGTGATGGCAACACTCTCCCCATTACACATGATTCATCACCAAACCCTCCTGTGCGGGCCCCAGGCCCAGAGGAGAGTAAGAAAGTCCCAGCCCTCCCGGGGCCTGTGGGGAGGAGAGTAGCAATTAATTCCAGATTATTGTAAAGGCAGGTAGTCCCTAATGCCCCCTTTTAGAGGTTCCCAAGTAAGATGTACAGAACTGTAGGTTCTGGAGGGGTCAGTGAACTGTCTAGGGAGGCAAACAGAGCTGGTGGGAATCAAAGTGTGTGATCACAGCTTTTCAGGCTGGAATGGGAAGAGTGAAAAGCCTGAAAACACTCAGTGTCCTTCCCAACAGAGGCCAAAACCTCGAGGGTGCCACCTAGTGGCAGCATAGCAGGACGGCAGCTTTCCCTTCCCATCCCGGGGTTTTCCTTTTCTCCTACCCTTCCCTTACAAGGGACTACAGAACTCAGCTGTACAAAGACGAACCAAGGAAAGGGATTTAACTTCGTTGACAAATTTTTGGAGCTTCGAGGAAAGGGGGAGTGGCACAATAGGCCTCAAAGTCTGGAAGCTGCAGGGATCGAACAGGGATTTGTGGAGCCTTGCCGTCCCTAGCTCCCAGGTGCTCTGTGAACCCTACAACGACCCACTGCTTCCCTGGAAGCCCTGGTCTGTCGCTGGCTCCTGACCCAGCTGCAGCAGGAGGAATCCCTTACAAACTGCCCTGCCCTTCAGGTGCTATGGGGTCCCAGCAGCAAGCTCACCTTGTTCCCATGGCCTAGCAAGGGGTTCACTTCCAGCTTGGGAACAGGCAAGGGTGCCGCCTGGGTTTGCCCCTCAGCTCTCAGATAGCCTACTGGACTCTAGGGTGCCTGCTGCCTGCGACCATTTTTTCTCCTTGCCAGAGAAAGAAGTAATAGTGAGAGGTGAGGTGATTGGTCTCCAAAGTAAAGTTCCCAAGTGAGCAAACCTAACTACTCCGGCCCCAGGACAGCCCACACTGCTCTCAGCCTGGGGTGAGCCAGAGGTGAGGGGGCTGCAGGAAGGCAGTGGGAGGGAGTAGAGGGAGGCAGTGTGCCCAGGCCTGAGGGAAGAGGAGAGAAAGGACTCTGCAGGGAAAGGGGTGCCAGCAACCCCCGAAATGTGCCTGCGGGGTGGGCAGATCTTTTCTTTATGCATATAAGCACTGAGGTACAGGCCAGAGTTGGGGGGGAAGAGAGGACCCACCAGAGACAGAATGGGGAACAGAACAGGCAGATCTTTTCTTAAATGGCCAGATATAAATATTTTCGGCTTGCAGAGTGAGTTGTACTCAACGCTGAGACAGCAGTGTGAAAGCAGTCAGACGCTATGTAAACAAATAGGCGTGGCTGTGTTCCACGAAACTATTTATAAAAACAGGCTGCCAGCCGCTGGCCACAGCTTGCCAATCCAACTCTGAAGTGCCCACCGCAGCGGCCGTCCATGCCCCGCATGGGGCTGAGGCTCAGTCCAGGAACACCCTCATCCTAAAAGCTGTCGACAAGTAGGGGTGGGGGGGTGGCACTGTGACAAGACATAGGCGCAGGGACAGGAAAGGTCAGGGTGGAGAGAGGCCTGGTCAGTGGGGTTCCCCAGGTCCATCCAGCCCTCCTGGGTTCCCACCCAGGCGCCCACACTCACCTGGAGAGGGGAACTCTGCGCAGCTGCTGGGAGTCCCCTGCCTTCCCCTCGGGGCTCTCTCTCCTTCTAGCTTATGCCCCTCCAGCCCTGTCCTGAGCAGGAAATCCCCCAAACCAGGCAGGAGGGTGGGACTGAACTGGCCCAAGGATACGCTGCCGGACAGATGACACCCCAGGGAGGGCAATGTGGCCCCAGGAGGGCGGAGATGTAACCTGGCACCTGGACCCAGGGGCCTAAGAGAGGCCAGGCTGAAAGCGACCACCTGGTGAGGCGGGGCTAGAGCAGCCCCCTCCCAGTCCCAGGACACCCGTGGGAACCCGCAGCAGCCTCCCCACCCCAGCGCCGGTGCCTCCGCAGGCGGTGCAGTCACGAGGAGATCGCCAGTCCCCAGCTGGGGTGGGTCACCTGCTGCTCCAGTTACACTAAAAGTGAGACCAAGCAAGATGGTATCGAGGAGACGCAGAGGCAGCGTGGGCTCATCCAACATTGATGGGCCTGGCCGGTCCCAGAGTCCCGTGCAGTGGCTAAAGGTCCTGCCTCGGGAAGCGTTAGCTGCAGGGCAGCTGACCACGTGCTCTGGGCCAGGCCCTCTGGTTCGGCAGGGCCTCGCTTAGTCTTAGAACATCAAGCATTTCCTTAGCCCTAAGAATCTGCCTAAAGGCAGTTATCTGAGCAGGTTTAAGGCACAGTTACCCATGTCCAGTCTTGGGCCAGGACACTCACCCTCCTCCCAGTTCCCAACCATGGAAGCCAGGGAAGGAGCTGGGCACACACATGCACACACGCGCACACACATGCACACCACCCACTTCCCACACACACACACACGGCCACGCTGGGCAGCACACACGCTCCCCCCAGCCAACGTGCAGTCATCAGTGCACTCCGGTGCTCGCACTCCCTGCAAGCACTCATCTGCCCTAAACACATTTACCGGTGCACATACGGTTACACACAGAGAGAAACACACTCACAGAATCCTTCTCCCAGAGGGGTCCGGCCCATCCCGCCATCTGCTCCTGACACCAGGTGATGGAGGGAGGGAGGGGCCACCTGCAGAACGTCACACCCAGGGCAAAGCAGACTGGAGGGAGGGCTGGTGTCTTTGCAGTGTGCCCTGTATTCCTGCCAGCGTGTTCACTTGGTGGGCAGTGCCGGGGCCGGGTTGGGCTTAGTCTCTGCTGAGGAAGGTGACCTTGTGAGAAGACAATGCTGGGCCCCCATCACCCTGGTGTAGGCCCATCCTGACTCCAAGATTCCCAGATGCTAGGCCTCCTTCTCCTGACTGTGCCCCATCCCGGCATCAGGCTCCAGTCAGCTGGCACAGGTGTCTGGCATCCTTCACCTGCAGAAATCCGCCACTCCTGGTGACAGCACAGGCAGGCTCTTTCCTAAAGTCTGGTGACACCTTCCCTCACCAGCAGATCTTCCACACACCCACAGGCAGAGTTTCTTGGTTCTTTTTCAGAGGAGGCTGCTTGGGAGCACACCTGAGCCGGGACAGCTAAGCGCTCCAAGCCCAGACAGCCCACTGGTCAACACGGAGATGGAAGCGCGCATCTCTCACAAGCACACACTTGCATCAGGGCCTCCCAGGAGGGACCGGGCTCAGCTGGCACTCATCTATCATGAACGCACGGGAGTTCCTCAGATGAAGGAACTGGTGGCCACAGGTACCCGTGAGCCTCTGCTTGGCGACTGCTCAACACCGGGGGCAGAGACTGCCCTGCCTTGCAACTCTGGTCACATGTATCACATATATGGTACCTCTGCCCAAGGGCGTCCTGCCTTCCAGGACCCGAACTGGGAAACAGTGGCACTGGGTGGCTTCAGACCTCAGTGTAGGCAAGAGTCCCACAGGCCCAGGAGACTTGCGAAGTCCTTGCTCTCTACCACGACTGAGTCCTCTCCTCACCTGCCAGCCACCTGAGCCCCCTCCCACCAGCAGCATGGGAACAGCCCACCCCGCCTCACTGCCCTCCTCAGGGCTGCTCATCCACGGACGCCTGATAACATCTGTCCCAGCCAGTCTGGGCATCCAAGCTCTATGCTGCCATTACTCCATCAAAAGAAAAGCAGCTCTACTCCAAAAGCTCTGGAACAAACTGAAGCCTCTGGTCACCCAGTACTGGTGGCCACCCAGGCTCCTCTGCCCAACAACCCCTAAGCTGGCACCACCATGGCCGGGGCCTCCTATCTTTGGAGGCTGCCCTCTAAGCTCAGCCTGCCCTAGTCTCCTCCCTCCACCCTGCCCTGTCCAACCACAGCACACTGAAGGCACAGGCCAGACACACACACTCACAACACCACAACTACAAGAGGGCTCAGGTTGGCCTCTTCATGGGGAAAACAGGCTCAGAGCTAGGGGACTTACAAGAAACCAGTATAAATGTTCATAACATTGGATTTGACAGTAGATTCATAGATATGATAATGACAGCATAAAAAAACAGAGGAAAAATAAATTACACTTTATCAAAATTGAAAACTGTCATGTTTCAAAGTACATCCCCAAGAAGGTGAAAGCGTAGTACCTTGCTGGCGGGCATGTAACTTGGTGCACTCATTAAGGCAAACAATATAAAAGTTCCTCCTAAAACTCTGCTCTATGACCCAGCAATCCCGCGGCTGGGTATATCCAGAGGAACAGAAGAGAGCCTTGCACTCCCATGCTTATTGCTGCATTATTCACAACTTCCAAGATACAGAGACAACATGCATACGTGACAGTGTGTGTGTATGTGTATAGGTATATATACACACATTATATACACATTACTATATGCACAATGTATTACATACATACACAATTGTATATTTTCATACTTAAAAATGAAGGCAATCCTGCCATTTGTAACAATACAGATGAAGCTTGAGGGCATCATAAGTGAAATATGCTGGAGAGAAAGACAAATGCTGCATGATCTCCCTTATATGTGGAATCTAAACTAGTGTAAGTCATTGAAGCAAAGGACAGAATGATGGTTGCCGGGGCAGCAGCGCAGGAGAACGGGGAGGTGGCAGTCAAAAGGGACAAGCTTCAGTGGCGTAAGATGAAGGAGTTCTGGATATATAATGCACAGCAGGGTGACTATGGTTAAAAATACTGTATTACAAACTTAAGATTTACTGAAAGGGTCGACTTAACTGTTTTCACTATC
The DNA here is from genome assembly GCA_019455555.1 of Galemys pyrenaicus. Taxonomy (NCBI): domain Eukaryota; kingdom Metazoa; phylum Chordata; class Mammalia; order Eulipotyphla; family Talpidae; genus Galemys; species Galemys pyrenaicus. The sequence continues at coordinate 849,810 of JAGFMF010012118.1, forward strand.
AAAAAGAAAAGGAAAGAAAGAAAATGGTTATTATGTAAAGTGATGGATATGTTACTTTTACTATGGTGATCATTTCATATGTATACGGATATCAAAACATCAATTTGTACACCTTGTATATATAATTCTTATGCATTCACTATACCTCAGTAAAGCTGAAAAAATCAAACAAGCAAAAATAATTATAATAAGATGATCAATCAAAAGGCCTGTGTTACAAGGTCTACTATTAACAACCCAAACCTGAGCCTTTATTGTGGCTTAGGGGTTAAGTCTCAGCACTATTACCACTAAGGCCTGAGTTCAATACCGGGTCAGGGAGGTGACCCACATGGTGCAGCAGACCTCTCTTGTCTCACCCACTCTCCCCTCAGCAGTGTATCCCCTCAGCATGTCTGCTTTCTCTGCTCCCGCTCTGTCTCTGGTGAATTCTTTCACATACATACCCCTACCCCACACTTCTGGCCTACACGCCAGTTCTTCTGAACAAAAGTAAATAAAACCTTTAAAATAACAGCCCAAACCTGGAAGCATTCTAAGTGTCTATCACAGGGATAAATGATCTGTGATAAATTCATACACCAGAATACTACACAGCAATGAGAATAAACAAACTGCAACTTCGTGCAAAAACAAGGATGAATCTACTGTTAAACTGAAAGAAGATACCACCAAGTACATCTGGTAATCTTCAATTAAAAAAATAATCAGCAAAACTAATCTCTGCTGTAAGTTATTTTAATGGAACTCAGGATGATAATGGCCCCTGTGTCAGAGAGAGGTGACATAGACAGATTCTGTTTACAACAGTGTGTTGACTTTGTGAAAATTCACCAGGCTCTTCACTTATGACTTGTGCATTTTTTATGTAGGTTATACTTCAAAGATTTATTGGAAAAAGCAACAAAAAAGAGCAGCAAAGGACTTAAATAGACAGTTCTCCAAAGATATATGAATGACCAATAAGCACATGAAAAGCTGGTCAACATCATTAGTCATTAGGGAAAAGCAAAGCAAAATCACAGTGAGAAATTAGTTCATACATCTTAGGCTGGCACTAATAATAACTTAAAAACAGGAAAGAACAGGTATTGGTGAGGATGTAGAATGGGACCCCTCATAGACAGCTGGTGGAAATGGAAAATGGTGACATCAGTGTGAAAGAGGGTGGTGTTTCCTTAAAGAGTTGAACATAGATTTACTGCGTGTGCCAACAATTTCACTCGTAGGCCTAGACCCACAAGGATTGAAAACTGGGATGGAACAGGTAGTGTGCCAACACTCATTGAGCATTTTCACAAAAACCCAACACTGGAAACCACCCGAGCATTCATCAACAGGTTAGCAGAAGTGGCACAAGCATACAATGGAATAGTATGCAGACAAGAAAGGAGTGGCATTCTCATACCTGCTACAAGGATGAAACTAGAAAACATTATGCTCAGTGAAATAAGGGGGATGCCAAAGAAAAAAATATTTTATGATTCCATTTATATGCAATATTTAAAATAGACAGATTAACAGGGACAGAAAGTAAATGAGGTTACAAGGGGAGGGGCCTCCCCGTGGCGCAATGGGTTAAGCAACGCACTATGAAGCCAATGCAGCCACGGCAGCACAAGTTCGATCCCTGCCACCCCTCAGGGAGGTGACCTACAGGGCGTAGCAGACCTCTCCTGCCTCACCCACTGCTCCCCTCAGCAGTGTGTTTCAGTCGGCCTACCTGTTCTGTTCCCCACTCTGTCTATGGTGGATCCTCTCACCCCACACACCTCTGGCCTGTACCCCAATGCTTGTATGCATAAGTAAATAAATCTTTAAAAAAAAAGAAGTTACAAGGGGCTGGGAAAGGGGTGAATGAGGACTTATTTCTTAATGATTCTTCTGACTGGGGAGAGGAAAAAGATTTAGAGATACATGGTGACAGTTGTACGACATTGCAAATGTAATTGATGCCACCAAATTAAACATTTAGAAATCATGGATAATTTTGTTAAACATTTAGAAATCATGGATAATTTTGTTATCTGTATTGCCACATTTAGAAAACCATAGTATAGTCATATTATTGCAATGAATAATTAGATATTAAAATTTAAATAATACTATTGATATCACTGCAAATTATCCAATACTTAGGGATAAATCTTACAAAAGAGATAAAAATTATATATACTAAAACTATAAAGTATGCCAGAGAGAAATTAAAGATGATTTAAATAAACAGAAAGAACACATTTATAGGTAGAAGTTTCAATAACCTTAAAAGCCAACTCTCCCCCAAACTGATCTATAGAGTCAACACAATCATAAGCAAAATCCCAGCAGATTTTTTTGATGTAATTGAAAATTTCATTGTGAAATTAAAATGGGCCTACAACAGTCAAAATAACTTAGAGAAAGAACATCTTGCATTCCCCAGAGCCTGAGTGAAAGAACTTCTATAAACCACTTATTTTGTCTTGGTTTTATTCCATATTCACCAAGCAACCTTTCGATTTTACTTGCCCAGTAGCTTGATTCTGGGTTGGGGATGGGCAGGCCACAAACACTGTAATAACTAGAAAGAGATGTTCACTACTGTGGAGTAATACGTGAGGTTGTGAGTAAAATAAAAAAGGAGTCAAAGATCCTAAGTTACTTGATTTCAAACCTTATTATAAAGCTATCATAATCAGAACAGTGTGGCATTGGTGTCAAGGAATACAGAGCGATGGAACAGACGAGGGTATGGGAGTAAGTCACATATAAGGACAACTTTTTTTTTTAAGATCTCTTTATGCATACAAGAGTTGGGGTATAGGCCAGAGGTGCGGTGGGGAAGGTATTGGGGGGATAGGGTGAGAGAATTTACCAGAGACAGGCTGGGAAGCAGAACAGGTAGATCTACTGAAATACACTGCTGAGAGGAGCAGCAGGCAAGACAGAAGAGGTCTGCTGTGCCATGTGGGTCAGCTCCGTAGCCAGGGATTGAACTGTGCTGCAGTGGCTGCACGTAGCGCCATAGTGCTGACTTAACCCCTTGTGCCACTAGGGAGGCTGGACAACTGGTTTTTGATCTAAGTGTTGTGCAACTCAGTGGAAAAAGGAAAGTCCTTTCAACAAGTGGTGCTAGAACAATTGGATATACACAACATTTAATCAACAATGGAGTACAGATCTTAGTTGTTAAACCTAAATTAAGAAAATTCTCAGAAGACTTCTATCAACCTTGAGGTAGGCAAAGGTTTTTCAGATATGACACCAGAAGTACAATCCATCAAAGAATAAGTTGATACTGGACTGCATCAATCCATTAGAACATAAAAATCAAGTCACACACCTGGAGTAAATATTTGGAAGTCACATATCTGATAAGAAACATCTATCTAGAACATTCAAACTCTCAAAATTCAATAAGGAAACAACTCAATTAAAAAATAGAGATTTCAACATATACTTCCTCTAAAAAGATCTATGGATGGCAAGTAAACACACAAAAAGATGCCCCATATCATTAGTCATTTAAGGAAACTTAAATTTAAAACCAGTGAAGGCCTCTCTGGTGGCGCAAGGGGTTAAGTCGCAGCACTATGAAGCATCTGCCACCACTGCAGCACGAGTTCAATCCCCGGCCAGGGAGCTGACCTACATGGCGCAGCCCTCTCCTGTCTTGCCCACTGCTCCTCTCAGCAGTGTATTTCAATCTGTCTGTTATGTCCCCCACTCTGTCTCTGGTGAATCCTCTCACCCCCCCAACACCTCTGGCCTGTACCCCAGTTCTTAGATGCATAAATAAATCTTTAAAAAATAAAATCATAGTGATATACTGCTATATACCCATAAGAATGGCTGAGATTGAAAGGTCTGACAGAGTTTTCACAAGGATGTGGAGGAACTAGACCTCAGGCAGTATTCATGGGAGTGTAAAAAGGTACAACCACTTCGGGAAAGTGGCAATTCGTTAAAAGGTTAGTGTACACCTAACACATGATCTGATCATTGCCCTGATAGCTATTTAGCCAAGAGATATAAAGACATATGTCCATACAAAGACTTTTTCATGAAGAGTCACCAAACTTTATTTGTAATTGTCCAAGAGTGAACACAACTCTCGTGTCTCACAGGTAAATGGATAAACAAAGTGTGGTAACTGCACATAAGGGAAATACTACTCACAATGTAAGAAAGGGAACTTGTAATCATACAACACAGAATATCAAAATAATTATGCTTGCAGGAGAAGCCAGTCAAAAGAGTATATACCGAGTGACTCCATTTATATAAAGTTCTAAAAGCTACAAATAAGTCTGGTTTCCTGAGGATGGGAAGGTGGTGAGTTGGAAAAAGAGCAGGAGGGAAGCATTATAAAGTACCAGAGCACTCTAGCCTGTTCTATGCTGTTCTCATACATACACAAGCACCTTCCTACCTCAGGACCTTTGAATCTGCTCTTCCCCTTCCATGAAATATTCTTCCCCATTAGCCTTACGTTTCACTTCTTCTTTAGATCTCTGATGAAATATTACCTTATCAGGAACCACATAATTTCCCTGAACACACAGCATCTTCTCCATCTCAGCCCCAGGTAATCAGACACTGTATCTTTTTACTCCACTTTATTTTCTTTGTTGCATTCACCATATTATATGTGCATATGTGGTGGGTATACACACATATACCTATATATTCCTCTAGCTATATATATGTGTGTGCTATATATATGTGTGACACATTTTTGTCTGTGTCCATCTTCCGCACTAGACAGTAAGAACTATGAGACCAAATTCCACTCACTGCTCTCTCCTTCCAGCACTTAAAAGTAGTCTGGCATTTTGGAGGTATTCAATAAATATATATTGAATGGATAAACCACCTTAAGAAGCCAGTACTTTTATTATCATCTTTTTGTACTTGGAGGTTAAGGTACTTGTCTCAAGTTACACAGTCAATAAGTGAGGGGGCTGAGTTTCAAAGTCACTGACTCCAAAATCCCAGTGCCCAGTGTTTTTTGCTACATTACCTCAGTCTGCCAGGTTCAACTCACAAACAGAATTATAAAAGACTGTGTGAGAATATAAATCAGCTCACTTCTCCTGCTGGACAATCTGGCAACAAAAATCAAACCTGAAACTAGCAACACCTCTTTAAGGGACTTATTCTAATTAAATAGCTAGACATGAAGAAAAAAAATGTTATGTATACAAGAACATTCTTTCATGGGATTGTTTATAACAGCAATGAAATGGGAACAAGAGAAACTTGGTGTTGAATCAGGAAGTTATGAAAGAGCGCCTGATGTAACCGAGTTTTCTTGAAGGAGCAGGAGGCAAGAATGTGGGGGTGGAGGGTCAGGGAGTGGATGTTATAGGAAGAGCTGTTGTGAAGCTCGAGAATGAAACCAGCTAGGGAGAAGTACAAAGACTGGAAGATGGGAGGGATGGCCCACTGGGCTCACAGCTACCTGGTTTTGTGGGAGTGCTCTGATGCTTCAAAGGACAGCAGGGTGAAGCTGTGCATACTAGTTCGCTTGGGCTAGTGTGGGGCAAGCATATTCAAAGAGGGAGAAAACAGTGGTAAGTGAATGACTCAAATAATCTACCTGGCCAAGCCTGGGGAGAAAGAAGAGAGGCCGGTTGGAGGAAGACACTGCATCCTGGACTCTCTGGATTCTCTGTAGTGAAGTGGGAGCGTGTCATAGGAGATGCCTGAAGAGAAGAATGGGATGAAAGATACCTAGAAGGAATCAATGTCTAGGACTTTATCATGTGAAAAACTGAAGTCCCTAAAATGAGAAGGTCCCAAGAATAAGGCGTTAGTTTGGTCACATACAGGAGCACTGAAATCTTTGGGATCATGGCTGAGCTTGAGCGGAGACTAGAAGGTTAACCAAATGCCAAGCTGTTGAGAACATATCAACTAGATGGTACCTTGCGCCAGTTCTTTTACTAATATCCTTTCATTTTATCTTCATAATATTCATAGCTAAGAATAAACAGATGAAATAGCTTGGAGAGCTCAAGATCACTGTCAAAGTTTCCAGAAGTTCCTTTGGCCAGGAGGATGCTTCATAGAAAATACAGAGTTATCAGCGAAGGGTTGACTTTGAACGTGTTAAGGTTGTGTTGGTGGGATGTTTAGTTGGGTATATTCTCAGGCCCTTAGGGATGTTGGGCTAGGGCTTTACAAAAATATTAGAGTTGAAAATACAGATTTTTATTTAAAAGCTCTAAGTTGATAACTGGGATCAGTCTGGAGATAATACAGAGCACTTTTGTGTGTGCTCACATTTGGGCACTGGGGACCCAGGGGAGTTAACAATTTACAAAATGTAGGTAGCTTCTTGCGGTAAAGTGTAAAAATGGCCAGAAATTCTTTGCAGTTCTTCCTTTCAAGAGGTGAGTTTATTTCTTTACCCCTTAAAACGTGGTGGCTATTTTGAATTACCTCCACCGACACATGGAGACCGACACTATGCCACTTCCAAACCTGGGTTTTAAGAGGCCTAGCAGTTTTTGCTCTCTCACTGGGAACCCTCCCACCAGATCGTGAAGGAGTATAACCCGGCCTCCTGGAACACCAGCGCATGGAGAGAGGCCTCAGCTCCCACCGGCCTTCAGCGGAGGAGCCAGGTAGGTGAGCAAGTGCAGCAGAGGCAAGCCGAGCACGGCTTGGACCTCAGAAACTACCCAGCTGAGCCCAGCGCGAACTGCTGACCCACAGACTCTTGAGCTAACTAAACAGGTATTATTTTAAGCAATGAAGTCTAGGACTGACTTGTCACACACAGCAGTAGACAGCTGATACAGATATGGTCCCTGAAGCAAAAGGAAAAAGAGCTTAAGTGACCAGGTTACATCATAGAGAGGTCAACTCTGAGGGGGACTGAAGAGGGTGGGATCTCAAAGATGTGGTAGGGACAGAACCAGACAACAGCACTGGCATGTAAGGGTTAATGGCGGCCTACTTCTAGGGACTGACATTGGGGATGGGGCAGCAGAGTCAGTTTCACTTTTAATACATGTGTCTGACACGCCTGTGATATTTGTAACACCTTTGTTGAAAGACGGTAATTTTTATAATAATTCAATACTTAAGTTTTAAAAACTAAGTACGGGGCCCTGCCTGGTGGCACAAGGAGTTAAGGCGCAGCACTGTGAGACTATCTGCAGCCACTGCAGCACGAGTTTGATCCCCCCCACCCACCAGGGAGGGGACCCACATGGCGGAGCAGACCTCTCCTGCCTCGCCCGCTGCTCCCTTCAGCAGTGTGTTTCAGTCCATCTGTCTGTTCTGCTCCCAGCTCTGTCTCCGGAGACTTCTCTCAGCCTCTGCACCCCTGGCCTGTACCCCAGTTCTTAGATATATAATAAATATTTAAAAAATTAAAAAGCCCCTAAGTACAAAGTAGAAAGTAGAGGTGGGTGGTACGTCCATAGTTCCAGAGGGTAGCCAAAGCAGCTGCCCCGGGATCATCTAAAGTTTTACACAAATACTGGATCCATCTGGAAATTCTGATTCAGTGAGTTTGGACAAGGGCCAGGGTGGCTATTTTCCTCGCACAGTTCCCCAGGTGTTCAGGTTGTCAGAATGAAAGAAAAAGTTCTGAGGCCAGAAATGTCTTTATTTAGGGGTCTAAAAAGGAGGATGATTTTTTTCAAACTAAGCTTCTGTGTTAGGCTAGAGGTCTCAGAGACATTCACAACATTTATTAATAAAACAGCAACAGGGGGGCCTCCCTGGTGGCGCAGTGGGTTAAGCAACACATTATGAAGCAAACCGCTGCCACTGCAGCACGAGTTCGATCCCTGCTGCCGGCCAGGGAGGGGACCCACATGGCGCAGCAGACCTCTCCTGCTGTGCCCGCTGCTCCCCTCAGCAGTGTACTTCCGTCTATCTGCCTATTCTGCTCCCTGCTCTCTGTGGTGAATCCTCTCACCCCCGCCCCCACACCTCTGGCCTGTACCCCAGTGCTTGTATGCATAAATAAAATCTTTAAAAAAAAAACAGCAACAGGCACCTCCCCTCACTACATCCCCACAGAACACTAAGTCCTATATATTTATTACCTTTTAATATTCATGATACTTCCCTGGAGAAAAGTACTTTGTTCGAGATTAGCTAGGTGGAGTCAGGACTTGACTCCAGGCTGTCTAATTCCAGCATCTTGCTACTTCTGTGTTTTGGTAGGAAAAACAGCTCAGTGACTATACAGAATGATCTCACTTTAAAATTTCCCTCCCGGACATGGACTAGACCTTTGACGGATGCTACCACTTATTCTACTAGAATCTGGACAGTGAGCTCTGCTGGGGTAAGGGTTTATGTCTCTATTTCTTTATCTCCAGAGCCCAGCACATAATTTGCACTCAACATGTTTGTTGAATGAATGGATTAACAAACGTTTCTCTGGGATCCGAACACAAGCTTGTTATTTTTAACTACCCCAATAATTTTAGCATTCCTCTCCATAAAGAGCACTGCTTCTCCAAAGGGCAAGTTGACTGGAATCTAGCAAAGGGAGCACATTGCTATGTGCAATGAAAGGCTGAGGAGGAAACTACCAAGTCGGATGACATTTTTTTTCCCCAAAAGAAAGCCAATAAAGGAGTGGACCCAGTTGCACCCAACTTGAGAGGTGAGACGGGACAAACTTGAACAGGTTTGCAGGCTGAGAAGAAATGGTCAGTCAAAGGAAGGAAGGTGAGAATGGAGAAAAGGGAAGGAATCAAAGCCAGGTGAGACCTGGGAAGATGAGGAGGGATCCTCGGGGAACTAGCCCAGGGCAGGAGGGACACCTGTTTGTGAAATCTGGGAGAACAAGATGCAGGAGGCTCTAGAGTGAAGAAAAGGAAAGCGGGAGAAGGCAGGGACATGGGCAGGTAAGAGCAGCAAGGGTAACGAAGTTCCTATTCCAGCCCTCACCGATTAGGACTGAAGATTAGAAAATTTAACTCCAGAATTCTGGAGATCGACAAGCGGCTGCGAACTTAAAACCCGACTACCTACTATCCTCGGGTTTCATTTTCAGGAGGGGGTGGCCCTTAACACCGCGAATAAAAATGCTTGGAAAAGACATAAACGCAGAAAATTCTACTCCGCGTCATGACCAACTCCCGCCGCCTCGTTCCGCCCCCCTCAGCCGGAGCAGGCGTCCCCTCTCCCCGACCGGCGCGTGGGGAACGCGCGGCTCCAACCCGCCCACGCCCGCGGCGCTTTCCATCCCGCCCGGCGAGCTGGGAGCCCGGCACCCCTAGGGGCGCGCGGTGGCGCCCGGCGCCCCGACAGTCGACCTCCGACTGCCACCCGTTCCGCTGAGCAGGCAGCGACTCTCAGGCCCGGAGCAGCGAGAGGGGCCGCTGGCTCCGGACTGGCCTCCGCCCGGCCCAGGCCCCGAGGCAGCTGAATCCCGGGCGGGGGCAGCGTCGGGCGAGGCGCTGCCTGGGGCCGAGGGGCAGCCCCTCCGCTCACCGCCGACGCCGGAGCGCCCGCGCCTCGGTCTCTGCGAGCGCCTCCCAGCGTTTCCAGAGCAGGTCGCACCACCCCGCAGCGGAGGGGCCCGGGGGGAGGCGAGTGCTACTTCGGGGTCCCAGAGCCCCGGCGCCCCCCTAGACAGCTCCGCCCCGCAATGTGCGGACACCCTCGCTCGGGCGGTTTCGGAGAGCTGAGGCTCTCCGTTCTGGACGTCCCAGAAGCTCCAGGGTTCGAGTTCACCCTGAGGGGTCTGGAGCCTCTCTCTGGCTCTCACCCGGGAGCGTGGGGGCTTCTCCCCTGGAGCGCGAGCGGCGGCTGGCACCCGGCACCCACGCAGGGCCACCCGGGGGATCGGCGGAGCCTTCGCCCCAGACGCCCCCCTACCTGTCGTAGCTCCAGCGGCTGTAGGACAGGGTCCGGTGGCCGCTGACTCCCTCCATCGCCGCCTCCCCGCTGCACTCCGGGCTCCGCGGGCGGCGCCGGCGGCTACGCTGGGCTCCCGGCTCGCCTGCTGCGGGCCCCGGCGGGGCGCGGGCGGAGGACTGTACCATTCGCCCCCCCCGGGGGGGACCCAACCTCCTGGCCCGCCAATGGCCGGGCGCGCGAGCGGCTGGCCCCGGGCCCGCGGGGCCCCCTCCCCAGCGCTCGAGTCCCGCGGGGGCGCGGCTACTGCAGCCTAAATTGCTTATTTATTTATTTCCGAGGTGCGCTCACGTCGCCATGACAACCGCTCCATCTTTTCCGGCGCCACCGGGCGCCGCTGCTTTCAAATCTTCCCCAGACAGCGGCTGCAAAGAGGCTTCTCCTTGCGTGGGAGTCCCAGATACACCGCCGGTTCCCGGGCCCCTCTGCATGGGTGCACCTTTCCCACGTGAGACTCTCCATTCAGTGCTCGCGTCGTCAACTGCCCTCCCCCACCCCCCGCCGCTCCCCCGCCTTCTGAGGAACAGAAATACTCATCCCCCGAATTTCGAAGATTCCCGCCATATTCCTGCTCTCCTTCCCCCACAAATTAGAAGTCATTTTTTAATCACAAGATTCCTCCCTCTCCTCAAACTATTGCGATCCAGTCCCCTCCTTATGCTACTGAAAACCCGCTTCTCCTTCGACCCTTCCCCCACTAGGTCCCTAGTACTGTGTCCCCCTACCCCCCCGCAACCCCCCAGTTTCAAAGCGCAAGCTCTGTAAACATTGCCATTTACAGGCCACCTCTTTTTGTTTATGTTTCTCTGTGCTTTCCCTTCATTACTAAGTCTCCTTTGGGAAAAGTCTGTTGGCTCATCTAGGGTAGTGTCTACACTTGAATGAGGAAGGCTACAGAAAGAGGGTCCCTGGGGTAGGGTAGGGCGATCCAGCTGGAGCTTAAGGGTCAGCCCCGCCCCTCTCTTCCTTCCCTTCCCCCACCCTGGGCTTCTGGCCCCGGGATTTACAGGTATAATCTTCTTGAAGAGGTCATGGGCGCCAAAGAAGGACCTTCCAGAGCCGCTGTTGCTATTTGCGGTTGAGGGACGGTGGCGTACAAATGTCCCCTGGAGGTGGCGTGCAAGATGGTTGGGTTTGATGAGCTACACTAATCCAAGGATCAGGGGCAATTCCTGGGCTACTGGACCTGCCTATTAACCCCCTGGGTGACCGGACTTGCAGCTGGCGGCACACCTGCGGCACCCTGCCCACAAATGTTTGTCCCGCAGATTTTTCCCATTGATACATTTGACAACACTTAAAAATTGTAATATCGAATAGACCAAGCTCTCTCCTTTCTTGAACACTAATAAATCTGGGTTCGCCTTCAGCGAGGTGAGCTTAGAGCAGAGAAGAGGCTGCTCTCCTTAACGCAGGCATGTGTTCTTTTGACCTCAGACTCCACAGTCAGCTTCTCTCACAATTAAAGCTTAAGTTGCTTTGGAGTTGTAGGGTAAATGGTAAAGTTATCAGGGTTTTCCGCCCTCCCACCATTGGTGTCGACTATGGGCACCTGAGGCCCTGCACGCGTGCCTAAGTGGGCATGCGCAAGTGGATGCACCTGGGCTGAGACACTGGCGTGTCTAGGGGCTGAGTCACGAGGACGCCAGTAGAGAGAGCAGAGGAGAAGAGCAGAAGCAGAGAGTGAGCAGAGAGAAAGGCAGAAGCAGCAGCAGTAGTAGCAGAGGCACGAGAGGCTAGAGAGCCCAGAGTGAAGATGCTCTGGAGGCCAGGAGGCCTGCTGGCTTCCTGGTCCCCCAGGCCCCCTCCCTCCATGTACCTGGTTGCCTCTGATATAATTATGTAATAAAAGCCTGAAAAAGCCACCCAGGGCTCCAGGACTCCACCTTGACCCATCTGCTCGGAATCATTGAGAACTTGCTCTGTGCCCTCGCTGGCACCACAGGAGTTTGCCACTGTCCTGCAACCATCCCAGACCAGGTAGGTTCATCATTGGTTCAAGCATCCTCTGTCACCCTGGCCTTATAGGCCCAGCTTCTTGGTTCAGTTGTGCCCACCTACGCTTGCTCACAGGTGCCCGCCCTCTGGCATGCGTGTAGGACTGCAGGGGTCTATGATTGACACTAATGGCAGGAGGACTGAAAAACCTGATCGCTTCCATTTACCCTACAGCCACCCTGGGCAATACAGTCATCTCTGTAACCTGAAAATTCCCAACTGGCCCACAGAACTGCCCAAATGCCCCAAAACTGCTCGTTAGCCAGTATTTACCAAGGGCCAGGTACTCAGCAAAATACCAGCTACACAAGCAGATGCTGGTACTCCCTTTGGCTATTACCTGACACTTGCTGTGCCTTCCCTTTGGCAAAGTGGACTCCTCCAGCCATGCAAGACCAAACTGTCCAGGACATTTCTGGGCAAGCAGACTAGCAATGGACAAACCCAACACCAGGACTAGGACCCAGGGGCCACCACGGTAAAATGGTGAGGAAAATCCTCTGGTTCACAGGAGATGGAAGGCTGTAGAGGGAAATCACCCCCTTTGCTAAATCGAGTTGAACACACTCCAAAGTAAAATTCTGGAAGAAAGTATCCCAGAAAGCTTGGACCAGAACACTCTACACTGTGCCCTAAAGGTTCACCTTTTCCCTTTAATTTCTGTTTTCACTGTTACCATCATTTTTTTTACCCTAAGAAGTAATGGTCCCCTTTAATAAGCTGGTCCTGGGCCTCCTGGTGGGGCATGGTGTTGAGTGCTGCATTGTGGAGCTTCTGCAACCACTGCAGTGTGACTTTGATCTCTGGCCAGGGAGGGGACCCAACTGGCGCAGCAGACCTCTCCTGCCTCACCTGCTGCCCTCAGCAGTGTATTTCAGTCGATCTGCCTGCTCTGCTCCCCACTCTGTCTCTGGTGAATTCTCTCATCCCCCCACCATTGGCCTGTACCCCAGCTCTTGTATGTATAAATAAGATCTTAAAAAAAAAAAAAAAAGCTGGCCCTGGTGAACTCAGTCCCCACATTTCTCTGAATGAATAAAGACTTCATTTCAGAAAGAAGGCAACAGGAAAATAAAACCAAGCCATCACATGAAAAGCACAAAACCAGGGTCCAGGGTACTGATTCCAGAAGGTGGACTCGCTACAGGATTTCTTCCCTGGACATCCTGACACTTGCGAGCCCTAGGTCAAGGGATGGAAATGCTCTTTCTCTTCTGAAAGATGGGCTTCATCTTCAGATGACTGTCACTTGGCCACTTGTAATCAAAGCTATGGAAGCAAGGTTTTGGGTAACCAACACTTTATGAAAATAAAGAATATAATGGGGTTGATTTCTGGCTTGAATGAAACTTATTTATTGTAGCTTTAGCTACAAACCCAAATCCAAAGACCATCATTCTTTGGGTGTTTGAATTATAATGCAAATTACATTCTTAACCTCTTTTAAAGAGATTGGGAAGAGGCAAGACCCTGAAAGACAGGATGAGTATACAAGAGCAGATATTGACGAAGTCGGGGTCCTGAACCTCTAAATTATACTGAGCTGCCTTTGCCAGTAGAAATAGTTTTTCTTCCCTTGATATGAATATACTGTGTATATTTTAAGCAATATTTTTCCTTCTCATTTTCCATTTCCTTATCATGTAATAGAAGATGTGTAAATAATAAATTTTCATCTCAGTATTTGAGCTACAAGATATCAAAAAGGGAGTATGACTCAGCTGAAAGGGCACACACATCACCTAACAGTGGACACAGGGCCTTATCCTCTTTGGAGAGGGTTCTGTTTCAGTGCTGTTTGATACACAGTAGTAGGAACAGGGCAATCGAGTGTGGGGGTGGATCTTGAGGGTGCTGGACTGGGGGTGGGCTGGGGAGAGTGGAAAACAGGTTTAGATAGGGGAGAGCTACCAAGCTGGGAGCAGACTCTCATTACTCAAGATTGAGTGTTCTGCTAAGGGCACCTTAGAGACGGTCTGATACATTTGTCACAGTAGAGGCCTGAGGCTTGACGATGATGATGATGAACTTCAGCGAGAAGGTATAGTAGACAACGCTGGCGCTTCACTTACCACCTTCTGGATGCTCTTTCATGGCTCTTTTGTGTGCCCTGCCCCCTTCAATTTCTACTAATAGCTGATGTACTTCCCACCTCCTGCATCTCTTCTTCAGGGGACTGCATTCACATTGCTGAGACCACATCACTCCAAAACAGAGTCATAGGTACCTTAGAAATTCCTTACACCATGGTGACCCTGACCTAACACGTGGCAGGTCCGGAAAGGTATTTAAAGACTGCATCCTCATCTTAGGCATGGTCAGTGTTAAGGTAGGATGAGGTCATTAGGGTGAGCCCTTATCCAATGACTGGTACCCTCATAAGATGAGGGAAATCGGCACAGACACACAAGGAGAGCACCACAGGCTCAATAGCAGAGCCGCAGCTGCGAGCCGTGGGCCAGATGCTAAAAAGGCAAGGAAGTTTCCTCTTTTAGAAGTTTTGGAGGGAATGGGCTTGTGACTATACTGATTTCAGACTTCTAGCCTCCAAAATGTGGGAGAATAAAGTTCTGGTAAGACACTGTGTTTGGGGGCCTCCCTGGTGGCACAAGGGGTTAAGCACTGCACTATGAAGCATCTGCAGCCACCACTGAAGCAAGAGTTCGATCCCCCACCCCAGGGAGCTGACCCACATGGCGCAGCAGATCTCTCTTCCCTCGCCCGCTGCTCCCCTCAGCAGTGTATTTCAGTCAGCCTGCCTGTTCTGCTCCCCACTCTGTCTCTGGTGAGTCCTCTCACCCCCACACTTCCAGCCTGTACCCCAGTTATGGTATGTATAAATAAATCTTTTTAAAAAAGACTCCATGTTTGTACAGTTGTACCACTTGCCCTGCCCCACGTCCTTGTCACATGTTCTGCCTTTAGGGGATGCTAACTAAATATGTTCCCCTCCAGATAAATTTTTAGGTCTAAAGGTGGGGTTTCCACGCTCAGCTAACCCTACCTCAATCTACCTCTTGCACTCCAAACAGCTGTGCTGTCTTAACATGGACTCTGAATGTGATCCTGCCCTGTATGTCTAATGCTCTTTCCAACCTCCAGAATTTGTTGAGGGGCCCCTCACTCACCTACCAGCAACCAGCAACTCTAATGCCTTGTGAGGAGAGCAGATTTTTAAAAAAAATTTACTTATTTACACATATAAGAACTATGGTACAGGCCAGTGGTGTGGGGGGTGAGAGGATTTACCAGAGATAGTGTGGGGTATAGAACAGGCAGACTATCTGAAACACACTGCTGAGGGGAACAGCGAGTGACAGGAGAGGTCTTTTGTGCCATGTGGGTCATCTCCCTGGCCGGGGATCAAACTGGTGCCACAGTGGTTGCGGACAGCCTCCCAGAACCACGGCCCAACCCCTTGCGCCCCCAGTGAAGCCCCAGAGACCAGAGTCTTTCTAGAGGCCTCAGGGCTGTCTACTAGCTCTGACACTGCCACTTCCTGGCAGTCCCAGAAACCTCATTTTGATCATCAGAGCCTGGGCCAGGCATTCTCCTGGGAAGTGGCAGTTACAAGTTTTTTTCATTAGGGGCTTGCAGATTATAATTTGATTGGGTAGCAGAAGGCCCTAGGAGATTTACATAAAATAGTGTGTCTCCAAACAGTATTTTGAAATCGACCATGTGTTTAGGTGAAGCGACTTTGAGTGGAGAGGAAGCATGCTTTGGTTTCGTCTCTCTGTGTCCCCAAAGGGTCCAAGAAACATCTCCATGTTTGGTCACGTATTTTGCACCAATCTCGCCTCTCAACAGCAAATGTTTTTTCTTTACCAACCCTCTGGAAAACCGTTCAGAAAAATGAATGGGAACCAGGAAACATCCACCTTTCTGTGGTGTGAGGGAGCCCTCTAGCGGCCATGACTCAGAAAGCCTCAGCACAGAGTATAGTCTTTATGCGATTAGTAGTCTTTACCAACACTAGGGGGCAGTGTCCACTATCCGCATGGGACAATGGTGCAATAACCCCAATGAAACAGAAGATAGATCAGCTTTGTTTTGGCTAATGTGTCCTTTGCTGAACAGAAGCTTTTAAGTTTGATGTAGTCCCACCTGTTTATCCTCTCTTTCACTATCTGTGCTTTAGGT
>JAGFMF010012118.1:866777-885493 GCA_019455555.1 Galemys pyrenaicus
GAGGTGATGATGCACTGGTGAGATGGTGATGGGGAATACATGGGGATTACAATTAATGGCAAGTATATGTAAATTTTAAAATATTTTAATAAAAAAAAAGAAGATAGATCAGGCTGAATCAGGCAATTATGGAACAGATGTAATTAGCCTAGACATATCATCAACATAAGCAACTGCTTTCCCTCTGGGAGACATCACAGGAGAAAAGGGGAATATCTGGAATCTTGTTAGCCCTGTAAGGATTTGCATTACCGAGCATGCGAGGATTTCTAGACACTTTAATGAGAAGCAAGTCAGTTCCAGCTATGGAACCTCCTTTCAGCATTCCTGGAAATGCTAATTTCCCCATCAGATGTGCTGAGAGCCTGGTATCATAGTTACAATTTGTACCAAGTAAACCTGCGGTAAGAACAAACTCCTTTAAGGACTGAGCAAGGCTTGTCCGGGTTGAGTCTGGTTCTGCTCAGCAGCTCCATGGCTACTGGAAAAAAACAAAAAAAACCAAAAAAAACCCAGTCTCTATCTAGGAGGGATGGGGCAGAACCAAATAGGGCGCTGGTCCCTGCTGAAGCCCTCATCTCACACTTCCTGCCTCAGGGGTCCTGAAAACTCAGTTTACTTGTTCGTTCCTTCCTGTCAGAATGTAGTAAGATTCACACTTGCTTCCTTTGAGTGTCCACAGACTGCAGCGCCATGTTCTCCACAGCATCTGGAGGTGGAGACTCCCAGTTGGCTGCCTCGGCCCATGAGGGCAAAGCCCTACAGCAATTCCTTCTTTTAGGACTCCAGCAAAGTCTAAGGCCTCTTGTGCACCATGCAGCTGTGGAAATAAATTTCTAGGCTCAAGATGGAGCATTTCCTGCCCATCCAGGGTACCACGTCAGTAAACTGAGACTAAGGTTACGTTTCATGTCCCCATCGGTGTCCTGCTGGCCAGGAACGCAGGACATCAGGTCGGCCAACCCCATGTGCCAAGTCAGGGCTGGGCTCTGGTTTCCTTGTTGCTCATCCATTTCCTATTTTCCTTTGTCCTTCGACCTTCTTTTTACCCTTTAAGTGTCCTGCCTTCTGTCCCCTTTGAAGTGCCCTAGTCTTTTGGGAATGGAGACTTTCTGCTTTGTGATATGTTAAGCAAAGCTTGTTTGTACAACCTCAACTGTCTTTAATTGGTCCTTAAAATCAGTTTTCATTTTGTAAAACAGTGCATAGGTCCGGCAGAGCAGGATGGGGCCAGATGGGGCCCATGTCAGGATGGCAGTGTCCACCTTTACTGAACTTGTGCTCTGATGGAGGGTAACAGACAAGTTCAAAATAGGGAAGAGAAATGCCAAGAACAGACATCATGGGTCATGGGACAGGTGATGCTCCATCCAGTAACTGAGAAAAGTGCACATTTCAGAGCAAGCAAGGTAACCCAAACTAGTAGCTTACACTTTTTCTTACTCTCCTTCTGGCCTTCATTGCTGTAAAGCTTCCCTATTCAGCTTCACTAACAGGAATGCGAAGGCCCAGTGGCCCTGCTGACTAAACTCACTAGAACCCTCTTTGTGAATCTGTACCCCTCCACCAAGAAAGTATATCAGCGACCTCAAGATCCAACGTGCAATTCTCCCTTGAATCTCCCTCTGCTCGAGTGCATTGTCTCCTGCAATAAATAAAGCTTCCCTTCTAATGCACCAACTCTGACCCCACCATTAATCATTTCTACGCACAAGTCAAGAAACTCCAGGTTCTCCTGGCACCCTAGGGTCCCACCATGGGTGCACCTTTCAAGAGGATGCAGCATCTGGACTAAAAGGATGAGTAATAGTAAGCCAGAGAAAGGAGCATGCCTTTTGGGCAAAAGGCAGAGAAAGCGGGAAGGGAGCCCAGGCTGGGAGTGCAAGGGAGGGAGCCAGAGAAACAGACAAAGTTGTGACAGGCCTTGCAGGCTGTAGTGAGAATCCTGGTAAGAACCCTTTGTCAGTGGCAATAGGGCACCTCTGAAGAGATTTTGTCTGAGGGATTGTTACAGGCCCTTGGGAGTCAGGTCCCCTGGCTGGTTTTGTACTACTCAGAATTGATACAATGAAACCAAACTTGGCACAGCAAGTAGAAACTTTATTCCTGATGAAGGAATGGAGATGGGTGAGCTCTTGCTCAAAACATACTTCTTCCCTAAGCAGGAGGTTGTAGGGGCCTTTATGAAAGAACAGTTTATGTCATGGACCTGGGCGATTCTAATGGTTCCTAGAGACAGCATCAGAGCCCATAGTTAAGCTGCTGTCAGTCCCATACTTTCCTCTCCTCACTTCAGATGTCAGTCTCAAGTCCTAGTTATCACCTGAACTGCCGATGAACCACGTATGATTTGGAGGTTTCCATGACCCCCTCCTTCGGTTCCAATAATTTGGTAGACCAACTCATGGAACTCAGGAAAAAAGTTGACTTACTATTACTGATTTATTACAAAGGATATGAATGAGCTGGAGAGAGACTTGGGTGAGTTCTAGAAATGTCTTGAGCACAGGAGCTTCTATCCCTGGCATGCACACCTTCTTCCTGTGGGCACATTCAAGAAAGAATCGCACATTCGATATGGAGGTTGCTGATATAAGTTCTTGGTTGGTGGAGGGATAGGGATTCACAGAGAGGGTCCTGAGTGGGTTTTGGCCCACTTTTACTTAACAAGCCCACTGGGCCTTCACATGGTTCCTATGCATTCTTGTTCAACGACCCAGAGGCTCTCCATCTCCCAGATGTGCCTCTGTGCAGGGAAGCTTCCATGCTCCCTGTCCCCAGTCAACATGCAGCCACCTTGGACCTCAAGTCCCAGGTGCCTCAACTGTATGTTCCAGAACTATGGGTGGGTCTAGCATGCTTAGCACATAACTGAACACACAGGAGCCTGGAGCTTGCTGCTTTGTTTCTGTGGCCCTACGTGAGCTGATACTACCGGGAGGGCGGCATGGACACTTGAGCCACATGGGGAGGCTGACAATAGCAGCTTTTATTTTAAACTTTTTTTAAAAAAGATTTATTAATGCATACAAGAGCTGGGGCACAGGCAAAAGTCGCGGGAGGTGAGAGGATTCACCAGAGTGGGGAGCAGAACAGGCAGACTGACCAAAACACACTGCCAAGGGCAGCAGCAGGCAAGGCAGGAGAAGTCTAAGTCATGTGGGTCCAGGGAGGGGACCCTCTCTGGCCGGCAGCAGGGATCAAACTTGTGCTGCATTGGCTGTGGTTTGCTTCATAGTGCATAGTGCGTTGCTTAACCCACTGCGCCACCAGGGAGGCCCCAGTAGCAGCTCGTCTCAATTTGTACTTTGACTTTGCTCCTTTCCCCCCAGACCTCCCTGGCCCTTTCACCTCTATGGTTCCCTGCCAGGAGGTACCTTAGACTTGTGTCAACATTTTAGGCCTCAGCGACCCTGATTTGGGTCAACCATTTTGTTGGACATTGACCCACAAGGGGAAGGGTAATTTGGGGTGTTTTACTGGGAACCTATTATCTTTGTCCTTTTCTCTCTATGCACATTAATTCTATTAAAGTTCTTTTACACCGAGTATGCTTCCTTTGTTCTTATGTGGTGGATGGTAAGACCCCATTTTAGGGTGTTTGAGGTCTGTGGGTGCCCCGTAGTGACATGCTAACATCCAGACCCTGTCCTTTGGGGTTCTGATGGAAGCTTCATTTGCATGTCTGTTGGGTAGGCATGATTAATTAAACCACTAGCCACTGACAATTAATTCAGCTCCCTTTCCCTGCACCTGAGGCTGGAGGGTTGGAGCTGAAATTTTCAATTTTTGAGACAAGTGGTTGGTTCACTCAGAAGCCAGCCCCCATCCTGTGGTCAATGGGCTTTCCAAAACCACTTGATTCACATAAACTCAAATGTTTATGTCAGGAGCTCTTGTTAGGAATAACAAAATCCTTACACCTTTATAGCTCTTACATTGGAAATTCCAAAGATTTTTAAGAGTTGCATGCAAAGACTGAATTAAGAAATATACATACATATGTACTTCTTATTATCTATCACAATATCCCAGAGGGCAAGACTGAAGGCAGAGCTGTAACAAACCAGTTGAGACACGATGGTGGGAAAAGAAGGGCGAATGTAGCATGCATCTGAGGACTCTGGTTTTGACAACTGAATCTGAGGAAATTCAGGAGGTAACTTGTGGGGAAGGACGAGCCAATGAGTTCAGTATGAAGCATGTGGAATTTAAATTGCTGCTGAGACGTGCAGGTGAGCTATCTGCTGTCTACTTACCTAGTGTGGAATCAGGAAAGCAGTCTGAATGTAGGCCAGAGTCAAGGGTGGGTAAGTCTGACACAAGACAGCAATCAGTCACCAGCTTCTCTAAGATCTTCCAGGCAGAGGGTGTGAGGACCCAGGATGGCACCCTGGGGAATGCCACATTCACGGAGGCTCACGGGAGGAAGGATCAGGAGAAAGCACAGAAAAGGGGGGGGGGGGGGCTAGGGAGGCTGGAAGCGAACTTGGAGTGTGGTGCTGTGGTCTCAAGCAACACATGATGTCTCACCCAGACACATTTGGAAGTTTTTAGCATATGCACAGCCACATACGAAGTGAATGTGAGAACACACATTCACAGTAAAAACAAACTCGTCACACAAAAGCAAAGGCTGTAAAAGAAGATGAGCCATTCCTTTCTGAGTCAATCTAAGCACAGACGAGTGCCCTTTCTCTACAAACATCTCCCCAGCCAGGCGTCAGCAACAAAGCAGTTAGATGGTTGACACCAACTCTCTGAGCCTTTGCACATAAATGCTGTGCCTAAATGCTCTATTTTCGCTTCCTGAGGCTCTAACAAGATGGCAGAAGTAAAGCAAAAGAACAGACCTTCTGCAAGTTCACCTACGGTGATGCGGCCCTCGGTCAGCCGCCAGGTGTGTCCTCAGAGCAGCTGGTGCAGATCCACTTGGGGGGCAGCCTGGGAGAGGTGGACGTGATGCTCCCACCCCAAGCCAAGGAGGGGGCGCCACAGGGGAAAAGGCCTATGTGAGACACATGTGGGGGCATCAGCATCCGAGCCAAACTGGTGGGTGGCTACCACTAGACCTTCAACCAGGTGGAAATCCAGTCTGCGATGACAGGCTATTACCTGGGGAGTTCTTCATCACCTGCCAGCCTGAGAAGCATGGCCAGCCCAGGATCAGGCCACCCATTCTCCCTGTAGCCTCCTTGCCAAGGCAGAGATTTCACTGAAACCAAACCAACCAACCAAAAAAACAAAACCAAAAAAAAAAAAAAAACACCACAAACAAAAAAGCCCACCCCAAACAAAACAAATCAC
This sequence comes from Galemys pyrenaicus, assembly GCA_019455555.1. Lineage (NCBI taxonomy): Eukaryota > Metazoa > Chordata > Mammalia > Eulipotyphla > Talpidae > Galemys > Galemys pyrenaicus. The sequence continues at coordinate 872,085 of JAGFMF010012118.1, forward strand.
AGAAAAAGTGCTCTCTTTTCCACTTTCAATTTGCTCCTCCTCATTCTTAAAGTCCAACTTAGATTTTACTTCCTAACTGAAAGGCTTCCATGATCTCCAATGCCTTTGGATTCCCCATGTCATGATCTCCTTGTCTGAGGGTCTAAGCAGGTATCATGAGTTTTTGTTGGAAGTTGGTTTAAGTATTGAATGAGCAAACGGTAACTTGAATTTTGTAGTCTTCTCTTGGAAAAAACTGGTGCTACCCTATAGTTTACCAAGCAAGTCACAGCTGGCTAGCATTTAAGACTCACCAATTCCTGCAGCTTTAACTCTGGACACCTCTCTGTATCTGGTACTTCGGTGACACTGGAGTGGCCAGGATTTCCATATCCTACCAGCTCTTCAGTCACTTTCATAAGAAACCAGGCAATACCCTACCTTCCTCTTCTCTCCCCCCATTTCATCCTCTTGAATCTTTGTTTTCCATATATAAACATTTACAAACAGCTTTCCTAATCCCTCCATGTCCACTGTCCCACCGCACATACAATTTTTTTTTTTGTATTTTACTGGAATTATGATAAATGTATAGTTTAACTCAGGGACAAGTGACACCATTTAAAGTAGCACGGAATCTTTTTTAAGAGCACGTGGCCCTGAAATGACATCTTATGTGACTTTTTAAATGTGCATTATATAATTTCCACGATGCATATTATGAATTCCCTTTTTGTTGCTAATGTAAATGGATTTCCCATGAAGGTATCTAACCAATTTGTATTTACATCAATCCCTTAATATTGTTTTGCATTCAACCATCTTACTGAATATTGTTGTTTAGTGGTTTTTCCGCTAAGACTTATATAAGCAAAGATAGTAACAGGCTAACACTAATTTAAAAAACATTCTTTTCACCTTATTTTCAAAATTTGTACTTTTTTTTGTTAAGTATAATGGTTATTAAATTTAGTAAGTAACACCACAATGTCATGCTTAGTTCATGTTTGGCCATTTATTATATAACCAACACCTATGAACCCACTGTCCAACCTCAGACTGGATCACTGGCCCTGCCAGCCTCCTCCCACCTCTGCATTTAAACACTACTGTGAATTTTAGTTCATCCTTCTTTTGCTTTTTGGTATTACCACATATACTTGGCATAGACACAATCAACTCTCATTATTCATACTCCCCATTTGTGAATTCACCTACTTGCCAAAATTAACTTCTAACTACAGTGTCAATACTCAGAGCTCTCCGTCCTCCAGGAACATGCAGTGGGTGAGAGAAGCTCCCTGCCTGCAGCCTGTGCACCCAGCTGCTTCTCGTTCCAGTTTTCACTATCAGCAAGTGTCCTTTTCAGTCTACTTAGTGTCGCATTTTTACATTTTCTGCTAACATGGCCCCCAAGTATAGCATTTAAGGGCTGTCTGGTGTTCCTGAACACAATGTGCCTCATGCAGAAAATATAATAGGTAGGCTTTGTTCAGACATGTTATAGGGCCTGTGAATTCACTGTGAACAATTATACTGAATATGTCTTCAGAAACAAGCAAGGTTTTGTGTTGATTGGTACATGAAAGCGTGCCAGAGGGTGGAAGGAACTAAGCCTTTCTCTCTCCTAGGAGTGGTTCAGCATCTGCTGCTGCAGTTGACGACAGAGCATGCAGCACACGAGAGGAACGGCTGTGCGCACGCCCAGATAGACTGTGCAATGTCATTCGCTCCTGAACTCTTAAGAGAACCTGCACAGTCTTTGGACTTGCTCTTGTCACTCAAGAGTAAGCTGTTCTCTCTAGTTGGGGGACAACTTCCTGTGTCCTTAGGTTTAGATATATCTCCTATAAAAGGAATATTGCTAGGTTTGTTTGCTTTAAAATTCAGTTTTTTTGGTGTCTGATTTGCTTAATCCTTTTATAAATTGTTATGATTATTGCTAATACTCAAGATTTCCTTTTGCCAGCTTTGTTTTAGCTACTTTTTCCATGCTTTCACTTCTTAACCTTTTTTTTTTCTTTTTTTAAAAAAAGACTTACTTATAAGAGCTGGGGTACAGGCCAGAGTCGTGGGGAGAGGGTGTGTTTATGTGAGAGGATTCACCAGAGACTGACAAGAGTGGGGAGAAAAGGCAGATCGACTGAAATACAGTGCTGAGGGGAGCAGCAGGGAGACAGGAGAGGTCTGCTGTACCATGTGGGGATCGAACTTGTGCTGCTGTGGATCCCTGGCTGGGGATCGAACTTGTGCTGCTGTGCCGCAGATGCTTCACAGTGCGGTGCTCAACCCACTGTGCCAATAGGGAGGCCCAGTTCTTAACCTTTTTTCTCTCCTTCTTCTTATCACCTTATTTCTTATCAGTTCTCCTTTGAATTTTATCCATGCATATTTAAAAAAACCTGGATGTATCGACTGCTCACCCAAAATATATAACACTGAGACACTCCAATCAATTCTTTCCCCACTGACCATGCTAATGACTCTCAGAACTTTTCTAACGCTACCAAACTCTTATCTGGAACTGGGACCCAGGCTGGGCTTCCTGTTGCTTATTATTTCTAACTGTTCACCTTTGGACATATCTGCCATTTATTTTGTACTCCTATGTACCAGGCACTATTCTCTGAAGTGCCAACCCCACATTTATTAATTCATCGAAGTATCACGATGCTACAAGGGCTATGTATTATTATGCTCCTCATCTCGCGACCTCCAGAATTTCCTCCCTGGTTACGTACCTCAGAACCAGAATTAGGAAGGAACTCAGTTGCCTTATTCAACTTTGCACTCCAATGTTACATACCTCACAGTCTCAATATTACCCAAGGCTACTCTCACTGCAGACAGCACCACAGCGTCTCCTGAGGTTTGGGGGAAGTAGCTTTAAATTCTGCTTCCCGAGACAATGGTGGCAAACAGCTCCATCCTTGCTATCCAAGTACTTCAAAACACTGAGCATATATGCTCTACTTTCAGTTCAGCTTTTAAGTATCCAATTTTTAAAATTATTTTTCCTTCCTGGATTCTTAAAGTTTCACCAAGAAATGGTTTGTGGTATTTGCAGTGGCTACCTTTCCAGAGTGAAAACCCAAAGAAAAACTTGGTAAAGCAGTTAATCCTCACCATGGGACAGGCTGTCTCTTTACCAGCAGTGTGCTTGGTCTGTGTTCCCTCTTAGTCACATGCTTCAGTACTTCAAATTGTGCAAAAGGCAGCTCTCTGCTGCCACTCATGTGAGATGCTGTGGAACAGAAATACAATAGTAAAGTTTTTCCCCCCTTGGAGATGCAGTTTGCTCTGAACACAGGGAAAAAGCAAGGGTAAGAAAGCACCCCCGTGAACCCAGTTCTCTTTGGTCAGGGCTCATGAGAAGCTGAAGTGGCTTGCCTGTGGGTACAACTAATGACATGTCATGTCAAACACAACCAATTTCTCCCTGGGGCACTCCTGAATTTCTGTATGGGCTCTAGAATAGTTTCTTCCTTCTACCCAGTAGACAACTCACATAAGATGGAATTCATTTATAAAAGATATAATATATTTATTTAGAGTCATAGCAGTGTGACTCAAGCCAAAAAGGAAACATTCCACCTCACTCCATGCTGAGTCCTGTGCTGGGCCCAGAGTGGCGGGAATGCAGCCTGGGGCCGTTCACAGGTTTACAAGTTTTTCGTTGAGGGCAATCTGGGACTGCGTGAGATTGGCCAGGTAGGTCACCATCAGCAGGTCCTGGGAGGGAAAGAAACCACAGTGAGTGAGGGGCTGGGTGGAAAGGAAGCAGAAAGGCTGGGTCTGGACAGCTCCACGGTGAACACTAGATGAAGGGCAGTCCTGGGTAATGACAGCAAGAAAGGCAGAGCTGAAGCGGAAGGTGTAAGCCAGGCAGAAAATGCTGAAGAGCACATTCTTATGATACACTTACAGATGAGGGGGGGCTTTGGCTGAGACCCTAGGGTAGAATGTTGGGGGATGTGGGATGGCTTCTCTCTATAACTCAGTTGGTGAAAAAAGAAACAGTATTTTCAAAACCCCTGAATTTTAGCTTTCCCGTCAACCATGGATGGAGACAAGAAGTCACAGTAGCATCAGCAGTTCCGAGCCAATGGAACAAGGGAGGAAAAGGAGAGTCTTGACTGTGCGTGCTATCTTTCCCTTCCTCTCAGTCTGGACTGCAAGGGGACCTGTCTCCTCAATCCTCCTCCGGGCAATCTCCCCCAACTCCCTTCATTGTTAGGTGTGGATGTGCTGAGGTGGAGAAAGGTACAGGGTCCCAAAAAGCCAGAATGGCACTTACGTTGATGTTGCTGTTGAGCATGGTCTCGAAGTCATCGGGAACTATTTTGGGTACTTGGTTAACCAGACTCATCAAGAAACGGCCCACGGTATTGTCAGCGGACACCTTTCCAGACTAAGCACCAAACAAAGACTCCATGAGGCTCAGGTAATTCCCACCAGTAGGACAATCACTTCACCAGCACCTCTCAGCCATCTCGATTTCGGAGTGGAAATCTACGCCCTCCTCCTGCCTTTCCTTCCCCTCCTCACCAGCACGTCCTCTGCATATTGCAGCACTGTGCTCAGGGCATCCTGGATGCGAGCTGAGGCCCCGCCTACTTGCTGCAAGTCACTTGAGAGTCCAATCACCCGGTTGGGGCTAAAACAAGTCTTCATGATCAGGTCAACTGTGGGGGTGGGTTGGGGGTACGAGAGACAAAAAATGTGGTTATCCCTTCAGCTAACCACTCTGCTAACCTTTCCAATTCCCTCTAGACTCAAGTCAACTATCCCCAAACTCCTCTGCTCCGCTATTATTAGCCTTTCTTCCTCCTGAAAAAAGAATTCAGCTCCTTTACCTGCTATGCTAGTCATTGGCTCAGTCTCATATAAATGGCCATGCAGCCCTTGGTGCTGATAATATCCTACCTCTAATAGTCCTTAAGTGATGTCTTGAACCTCATTTATATAGGAGAATGACTGACTTTAGTCCACACAAAATTCAGATTAATGGTTCCTCTTTAAATCCCCTAAGGGCCTTCATCCTTGTTACAGAGCAGAAACCCTGCCATGAAAAATGAGGGAAGGTTACTCACCTCCAATGCGTTCAGTGTCATAGTATGCATATTTCACTGTCAGAGGTGTGAACATCACCCCCATGGTCCTTCCGGGGACACCCATTAAAGTGCTAGGGAGAGAGAAATCAAAGTAAGCAGACAGCACTGGGAGAGGGTTCCCACGTCTACTCCAGATGGGGTGCTTGAGCCCCAAGGGTCTCACATAAGCAAGTCACTTTCTTCCCTTAGCTCATTTTCCACACCAAGCCCCGGCCAAGGTCTCAAGAGGACTCAGCTTTTGGACATGGCCCGGTCCCTTCAGAGGGTCACTTCATATACTGGCCATTTCAGTGATGAGGGGATAGGATACTAGATTTGCCTGTGGAACTGGCTGCCTAGGAAAGAAGAGAAAGGATGGGTCTTTTCTGGGACAAGGCTCTCCCGAAGTAAAAAGAACAGTAACTATAAAGTAATCTTGCTAAAAGTGACTGCTTTTACTACGTCAACTATCCATTTTCACCTGGAACTTGAGGAAATGCCTGGAAAGGTCAAGAAATGAGATAATGGACACAGTGCTAAAACTACTGGCCTGTCAGGACTTGGCATCCAACATCTATGTCCTACTGCATAAGGACAGACACTTGTTAGCATCCGTGTCAGACACAGAAATAGCACAGTTGAGCGTGTAAGAGCTACACTAACAAATGTCTTCATTACAACCGAAACATAAAACCCTCCAACTTCCCCCGCAGCCCTCATCAGCAAGCCACCAGGGTCTTTCCCAATACCCCCTACCACAGACACTCACCTGCCTGCAGCTCAGTGGGCCAACACTGTAATGTACTGATACCAAAACTGAATTGTGGGTGAACAGATGTATTCAAGACAAGGACAGTCATCTTTTAATCTGTACTACTCTGAGTTCTGTGCTCACCCCAGGGATAGTGATGAAAATAAAGGGTAACTCAGAAAAGCAGTGAACACGCTTGAAGATATGGAAGGAATACCACGTAAGGCTGTGGGAGCTGTGGTGCGCTAGCCTCTAGGAAAGACAATGCAGGACAGCTAAGTCACATACCCAAAGAGCTGCCACCTAAAATGTCTTAAGAGTAATGAGTACAACTAAGATCAGTGAGATTTCAGGAACAGATTCTGTCAGAGTAAAACCTTTCTAATGAGAACAAGGATGGGCTTCTCAGGAGGCATGAGTTATATGCTGAATGATCAAACCTGTTGTGGTAGAGGAGGGGTGTCACCAGGCACAGTAAGCTCCAGTCAGCCTTCCATGCCTGTGTGGGACAAAATCTGGTCACCTGACATAGGCCTTGATGCTCATGCGGCCGTTCTGGAGGCTCGTGTCCACAGTGAGGTGAATGGGGTTGGGGGCTTCCCGGCTGTAGTACTCGTGGATCAGCACAGAGTGCTCTGTGATGTCATGGCCTGTAGCATACCTGGAAAACAAAACATGGTTGTAGACTTGTATCTAAGCATGACAGCAATACCAAGTAAGGTCACGGTGTGGTTAGCTCTAGGTACCGGGAGCTAGAGGTACCCAGTGAGATATCAAATGCCGAAAACAATACTGACTGCATCACATCAAAGGCTGATGAAGGAAGGAAGAAAGGAAGTAGGGAAGAAGGGAGGGAGGGGAGGAGGGAGGGAGGAAGGGAGGGAGAGAAGAAGGAATCTGCTCATTAAGTTATAATCCAAGAGAAAAATTCTTGGCCTCACAGCATCAGAACTGCCAGCAAAACACACTGAATTCACAGCTTCTTGAGCCACTATGCTTTCAACACTGTCTCCAAAGAACATATTTTATTTAGTCTGGTGCAAAAGACTTTGGCAATCACTGAGAGAATTCTGTACTACCCACCCCTCACCCCACATAACTTACCAGCCCAGGATGAGCTCATTTGGAGAGACTTTCTTGTGCAATTCATACATGTTCTTAGCAAATTCCATGTCAACAGCCACCTATTAAGAAGACAAGAAAGGAAGCTAAGAAACTAAGTTTGCACAAAAAGTGTGTAACAAGGGACTAGAGGTAACCCCGCAGACAGAAGAGACCTGGGTGTACGTACAAATGGAAAGAAGCTCTTTTAATTGTAGGAGCTCTATTTATGAGCATGACACATGGGGGAGGGGCCTTCAGGGGATCGCAGCACACCCAAAGCTACGGACATAATGGAGCCAGCTCAAATTCCTACTCACCTCATCTTCCGACTCATTGTGTGGCACCGAGAAGCAGTTGGTAACTTCCACGGAGTGCTTGTCGACGGTTCCTGTGAGCGAAGTGGCCAGGAGTTATATAACCTAAGGACACCCAACAGTTGCCAACCAATTCCCAGATGCTTTGGAGGTCTCCTCAAAGATACCGAAGGCCAAACTGAACTCATTGGCCCCAAATTCAGCCATGTACATCGGTGGGACCAGGATTCTCCAGAGAACTGGAACTGGCGTCACCTCCAAATCCTTCTAGCCAGCAACACACACGGCCTATTTATTTGCCTATGTGCGACTTCCTGCTACCGGTCTTCTACCGCTGACTTGTTCTTCAGGTTTTGGAGCCTTTACTCCCATTTTTTTCTGTTGACGTCACGAAAGCTGCTGGTGCCTTGATAGCTCCATTTTTCCTTCATCTATTGGCACCTCCCACCACAAGCTTCAAGTGCATTTCTCTCCACCAAAGACCATAATGTCGTTTATCTCCATTAGTGACTCTTAATCTACTTCACTATGTTTTTGCTCCTTGAGTTGAAACTGTCCCCCAAATTCAACAGACACATGTTCTTTACCTTATTAGACCGCTCTTCAACATTTAGGCTGACCACTTCAAGCTTCTGAATAGCAAAAGCCCTCTGTATTTCTATGTACCATGCTACCCTTCTGTAAGTGTGCTTATCATACTATATCCTGTCTGTGTGTGAGAGGATGTCTTCACCTTGGATTTAAAGTTAGAGCAGGGCATGTTTAATCAAATTTTGAATTCTAAATACCTAACACATTTGTTGCATGTGAGAGGCAGCAATCACTATTTAATCAAGTGAAATGTTTCATGAATCATTTGAGAAAATCTATATGCTTCTAGTAAACAGATCTATGCTCCATTCCAGTCTAGAATCTGAAGCTCTGTTGGTTTAACTTGGGGCACTGGCACAAACCTTGGGTGGAGAGTTGTTTCTTTAGTTTGACTGAGGAAGATTTACATAGAATAGTTTTAAATGTCAATTAAGTGACATAAAAACCATTTCTTTTTTAAAAAAGATTAACTTATGCATACAAGAACTGGGGTATAGGACAGAGATATGGGGCGGGGTGTGAAAGGATTCACCAGAGACGGAGTGGGGAATAGATCAGGCAGACTGACTGAAATACACTGCTGAGGGGAGCAGTGGGCAAGACAGGAGAAGTCTGCTGGGCCATGTGGGTCCGCTCCCTGGCTAGGGATCGAACTTGTGCTGCAGTGGCTGTGGCCTGCTTCATGGTGCTGTGACTTAATCCCCTGCACCATCAGGGAGCCCACAGAACCATTTCTTATATAAGTTTAAAGGAGCGCATGGCCACAGACCACACTCATACTTTGAGAGGCTGACAAGAGGGGAAGGGTGGAGCTAAGGGCAAGGGGTTGAGAACGATACTGGACACTTCTTGGGAACCTGGAAGATGAGTGGAACTTAAAGAAGTGGAGGGCAGGAAAGACACCCATGGCAAAGAGAATACAAAGAGCTTCATTTGGGAAAAACCACAGCAATGTTTGGAAGATAATTTCTTTTTTTAAAGATTTATTTATTTTTTAATTCATATTAAGAACTGGGGTACAGGACAGAAGTGGGTGAGAGGATTCACCAGAGACAGAGTAGGGAGCAGAACAGGCAAGACTGACTGAAGTACACTGCTGAGGGGAGCAGTGGACAAGACAGGAGAGGTCTGCTGCAACATGTGGGTTCCCTCCCTGGCCAGCAGCAGGGATTGAACTCATGCTGCAGTGGCTGCGTTTTGCTTCATAGTGTGTTGCTTAACCCACTGCACCACCAGGGGAGGACCCTGGAAGATAATTTCTGTAAAATGCTACTCCCTCAAAGATAAAGAAAGGGAGGATATACGTGTGTTAGGTTTGGTTGAAACATGTTGTAGAGGATGGCAACCAACAGCTATTTCGTATTTAATGTGTACCAGCTGTTAGATGCTGTCTAATAATTTAGTTCTCATAGAGACTAAACCTAAGGCAGCCCCTGAAGGAAGTAGACTAGGTAATTTGTCCCAAGTGACATGGCTAATATTTGGTTGAGTATGTCAACAAATCTTGCCCTTTCCAATGCACTGTCTTCTACAGTGAAAGGACTATTACGTGTTCAAGAGTGAGAAAGAGAAATAATAGGTAATTGATCAGGGGGATTCACACATGTGTTTAAATCTGTGACTAAGACGGAATAAAAATGAATTTGATGGGATCAGAAGTCCTCAGGGTGCTTTTCAAACTTACAGGTTACTTGACCATATAAAATGTATCCTTCAAGTTTGAGATATGGGGAGACAACTGGTTATTTCTTGACTTGAAGGTCAAGCAATATCACAAACAGATACTACTACCGTTTGCGTGCAATGGGGCATCAGACACAGTTCTGACGGAGGACAGAGAGCATCAGGCTTAGATATTTAGGAAAGCAGATTAAAGACATTCAGTCAGTGGCTAAGGAGAAAAACGTATCAGTGGGCATAGGAAGTCAAGTATTCTCTAGTCAGTGAATTTACTTTTGGTAGACTGGGCCTGGTCATACTTGACTTGAAATACTTTTGGGAACATTTAAAAAGAAAACGTAAGTCACGTGGCACGCAATATTTCTCCGATAAACCACCACTGCTTACACGACTGTATGTTGCCCAAAATGAGAGCCATCTGCAAGAAAGCTGAAATTTCTTAGGAAGGTAAGTCGCAGCGGCAGGCTGGATGGAGACACGGTTCAGAGTCCAAAGAGGATGCGAGGAGAGCGGCAAGAGATACAAGGGAGGTGAGAAGTAAGAGAACCTGTTTCTTCTGATCACTCACCCAGCAACGTCCCGATAACTCGGGCAGCACCCTCGTTGCGTCTCTCGTAGCTGTCTACGATGGAGGCCAGAATGACCGGGTGCAGCCGGACCACGCGACCTCCGGGGAAGGGGCCTGGGAGAGTCGGGCCAGGCAGCGACTGCGCCGGAGTCTGCGCGGGGGCTGGCGCCGAGGCCGGGGGCTGGCCCGGAGCCGCTGCCGGAGCCGCTGCCGCCGCCGCCGCCGCCGGGTCCGAGGACGAGGCTGGAGCCGGCGTCGGAGCTGCAGCCGGCGCTGGGGCAGAAGCCGGCGCAGTCGCTGGGGCTGAGGCTGGCGCTGGGGCTGGGGCTGGAGCCGCAGCCGGGGCTGGGGCTGGCGTGGCGGGAGGAGCACTCGCCGGGACTGTCGGCGTGGCCATCTTGTGGAGAAGAGAAGGAGCCGGGAGCGGAAGGGAGCGAGTGTGGAGTATGAAGAGCACGATAGGCTGGACTTGCACCGAGCCAACCAGGTCTTGCTGCCTATTGGCTGCTGATAGTGCTTCTCGGGGCACTATAATTTCCTGCTCTAATTTCCTCCGACGTTTGTGCTCTTCGATTTCGGTCCGGTGCGCACTCAGTGCTAATTAGGTTGCATAGTTCCGAGAAACTTGGGACCGCGCTGGCGGAAAATCAACTCAGTCTGCGCAGCTGCCGCCAGATGGAGCCAGAGAGTAGCGCAAGCGTTTCAATTCCGTTTCAGACGTCCGTGGTATGAATGCCAAAGTTCCTTTTAAAGAGGTTGGTGCTTTATGGCATCGTTATGGTGGTTTAGTCATTCAATAGCTTGAGTCTGTGCCGGACGCTCGGGATAGATCAGTGAACAAAACAAAAGCTGTTGGAAAGTTTACATTTCTAGCTACAAGAGACAAAAAATATTTAGATCATATAGTATGCAATGAGGAGACAAGTGTTACAAAAAGGAAAATGTAGCGGAGAGTAAGGGAGAATCAGGAGTTGTAAGGAATTAGGTCACGATGAATGTGAGATTGAGCGGACGTGGAGGAAAAGTTGGCGACCATTATTGCAGGAAGACTGGTGCAGGTAGAGAGGACCATTGGCGCAAGGCTGCTGTGTTTGAGGGAGCTGTTTGATGGCTGATGTGTTAAGATCAGGTAGTGCCTAGTGGAGGTCTGCCTTACCTATTTCCTCAAGCAAGTTCCCTGGGCAGGAAAGGAGACTTTTAAGGCAGTTCTAGGGGATTAGCGGGATTGAGAGGGGGGCAATTTAGACTAGAAGACCTTTTAGTGTATATATGTATATATATATATATATCTTAAAGATTTATTTATGCAAACAAGAACTGGGGTACAGGCCAGAGGCCAGGGCGATGAGAGGATTCACCAGAGACAGAGGGGGAGCAGAACAGGCAGACTGATTGATACACACTGCTGCGGGGAGCAGTGGGTGAGGCAGGAGAGGTCTGCTACCATGTGGGTTCCCTCCCTGGCTGGAGGCAGGGATCGAACTCGTGCTGCAATAGCTGCGGTTTACTTCATAGTGTGTTGCTTAACCCACTGCGCCACCGGGGAGGCCCCTTTATGTATATTTTAAATTAAGGGTAAGGATCTGAAGAAGAGAGAAATCTTGAATATATAAATGTGAGGAAGGGGAACCATGTCATCAAACAGTCAAACAAGGCAGGAGTAGCCTAAATGAAAGGGAGGATCCCACACAGGATGAGGCATGCTGGAGAGCCTGCCTGGGACCATGACACCGCCCCACACTCCCACCCCGCCATCCTGGTGGGTGCCTAGTGGAGGTCTGCCTTAGCTGGGCGTGGTTCCTTGACATCATCCCATTGGAAGAAGACCAGCGGAGGGAGCCACCCTCCTTGAAGAGGTGTTGGTGCCCAAATGATGGATCTTGCACACCTCGGGACCTCCTATCCACATCCTGGGTGGTTTGGACATTCCATCATTATGAATTTGCCTCTGTATCGATGGCTTAAAGGTGATTCTGGCTCAGGGGACAGTTGAAAGGGGCAGGTGAATCACAGGTACTTTGCTTTGGGGGGAGAAGGGCAGTTTCAGGAGCTCTTAAGTTACATTTTCCTCAGGGAAGTGGAGGCAGGATGGGCTGAGAATGGCAGTGCAAAGGAAGGTTCAACCTTGGGAGAATGGAAGGTGTTTGGAAGAGGTGCTGAGAGTGAGTTATCAAAGGCATTGGTCCGTGAAGGGAGGGCCTGCTGAGCCTGGAGAGCTCAGGAATCTGGTCAGCGTTAATGATATTTCTCTAGTCACATATTCAGGGGTGGGAGGAGAAAGCACTGGTATGATCTTCTCAGGGATGCTAACTGACCAGGGGAAGGAAATAGACATACATCCCAACTTTTCAGTAGCAGGGGTACAGGCAGTCTGAATTCTATAATTGGAAACTCTGGGGGGTTAGAGTTGATATAATATAGCTACACTATTTCCCTTCCTTACGACTTTTTCACATATTTTTTTAATCCATTCATTTGATTGAAAGCATTTCATATTATTATGCTTTAGGTATATATTTTGCAAATAGCATACAGCTAAATGTTCAAAAAAGGCAACCTGACAGTCTCTATCTTTGAACTGACAAACCTGATCGATTAGCATTTTCTGTGTTGACATCCTGGACTAATTTCTAACGTTTTATTTTTAAATTACTGCTCCACTTTATGTGTTATTTGATTGACTGTGCTTTCTTATTTTTTTGTTTTTCTGTTAGGAACTGCATGTTCAAGTTCTAACATTTTAATTTTTATTTCACTGAATTTTACCACTTATTTAATATCTTTTAATTGTTTATTTATCAGTAGTAGCTATTTTTTTAGTCTACATATTTATGTTTCATAGTTTTGGAACATAGGTCAGTGACAAACTTCCATATTCAGTCCAATGATATTCTTTGAAATTTAGTATCACTTTATACTGTGAAAAACACCAACCTTCTTCATCTGAAGATCTTACATGCAATCATAATTCTGCCTCTTCATTTGTTGGTTCGGCCACAGCTGCAGTTCCAGGGGTACAACAGAAAACGACTGTAATATCAAACTGCAGAGCCTTGGTCAGAAGGCTATTTCCCTGAGACTTTGTCAAAGCATTGGAGCTCATGATAATTATTCTCAACACATCAACTTCCCATCTGACTAATGGAGAAATGGTGCTCCTAGCAGAGTGTGGGCACAGAAGTTATCATGCATTTTATCCCATTAATTCTGAGTTTAAATAGCTCCACCAATGGGAATGCAAGCTGGTCCAACCATTATGGAAAGCAGTATGGTGGTTCCTCAATCTACTAAGAATGGAACTTCCATAGGATCTAGCAATCCCACTCCTA
>JAGFMF010012118.1:885628-920315 GCA_019455555.1 Galemys pyrenaicus
TACCAGATGGTTCCTCCCCTAGGAGGAACATAAGGGAACCAAATGAGGATCAAGGAAAGGAATAAGAACAATAATAATAATAACAATAAAGACACAAAACCAAAAAATGAAAAGACAAGGACAAATTGGGGACACTTGGTGGGGAGGGGAGAAAGGGAGGGTTGAGGGCAGATGGGAGCATGGGGAACTGAGGTGATTGTGCACTGGTGAGATGGTGATGGGGAATACACGGGGATTACAATTGATGTCAAATATATATATAAATTTAAAAAAGTTAATAAAAAAATAAATAGCTCCACCAATGATGTAAGGACTTTGAAATGCCTTAGCATTGATATTTCCCATTCTGATTTATACACTGTTCATTATTTTCCCTGCACGCAAAAATAACAGCACGATATACACACTATTGACAGCATTATGATTTTATAAGGATATAGTTGTATTATCTATATACTTACCATTTTCTCTGTATGCTAGTTCTTTTTGCCCCTAAGACTTTCTTCTGAAATCCTTTAGTAATTCTATTAGAGCAAGGCCCTTGATGGTCCAGATTTTTTTTTAAAACGTAACAATCATTTGCTTTCATTCTTGAAAGACACTTTTCCTGGGCGAACATCTCTTTTTTAAAGATTTATTTTATTTACTTATGCATACAAGAATGGGGGTCCAGGCCAGAGGTGTGGGGATGAGAGGACTCACCAGAGGCAGAATGGAGAGCAGAACAGGCAGATCTACTGACATGCATTGCTGAGGGGAGCCGCAGATGAGACAGGAGAGATGTGCTGTGCCATGTTGGTCAGCTCCCTGGCCAGATGGAAACTTGTAGAGTGGCTGGCAATAGCTTGATGGCACTGAAACTTAACCCCTGCACCACCAGAGAGGCCCTACAATTCTTTTAAAAAATATATTTTTATAGAGTTAATATTGTACATTGTAGTTTGTGATGGAGGATAAAGAACAGAGAAGGAGATACCACAAGGTCAAGAACCTGTACCACACAGGAGGTAGGGGTAGAAGGACCTAGCCTAAGCCCTTAACCCAGTTAGAGAAACCAATACCCCGAGGCGTTAGTGCCCAGATCAGGCACTGCAGGGTCACACTGCTGTAGGGCGTGTCCGGAGCAGAGACCTGAAGGTGAAGATATGAAGATGAAGGAACAAACCATCCACCCACAGAGATGAGCCCCTCCCTACCAAAAGACGATGACAAAACCTAGTACTACCCCCACAGCGGGGCAGTCCTCTGCCCACCTGTGCCTATGCAGGTGCTCCTTTCACCAGCTCTCTCCTCTGCAGGGCAGCAGCCTCCTGCCTGCTGTGACCTGTACCCTGCCAGGCTTCTCTGCACTGACCTTCCTCGGCAGAGGCAGTGCTTCTCAAGGCTGCCCACCTGCAACCGTGCAGGCCTCTTTCAGCAAACGTGTCCCTTTTTGTGTCTATGCAAGTGTCTTACTTTCCTGTCCTTTTTCCAATAAACCTGCTCTTTTATTTATTTATTGAAATAAAAATTTTGTTTATTCTATTTTTCCCTTTAATTTATATATATTTGACATCAGTTGTAACCCCCATGTATTCCCCATCACCATAAACCTGCTCTTTTAAATGTAACTGACGTCTCTGTCTCACGGAGGAACTGACCTGGGAAATTTGCCACATGCTGCTGTACAGGGAGCTCTGGTGAAACCTTTCCCAGGAACCCCAAAACCCTGCTCTCCAAACCCACTGACTCCGAATACGAAGTTATTTGCATTACAGAAGTGTAGGATCCCCCTTGTTTTCCCTTCTCCCAACCCCACCTCCACTGTTACTGCTGCAGCGCACACACCAAAGAACCCAAAGTCCCTGGGCTCCTCCCTCCCCTCTTGGTTCTGGTTTCCGCTGGTCGTGGATGGACAATTACAGTCTAAGTGGTCAGTTACAATTGCTCAGTACTATAAAATGCCTTACCCTCTTCTGGCTTCCACTTTTGCTTTGCTGTTTCTTTGTGGGTTCTTTCTGGTTGCTTCCAGTTCCCCTCTTGCTTTTGGAATCTGCATGTCTATTATGATGTGGATTTCTTGTTAAGTATTTTCCTGGGGATATACTTCCCTTCATGGTTCTATAGATTGATGTTTTTTATTAGTTCTGTAAAACTTGCAGTGATTTACTTTTATTTATGCCTCTCCTGATATCCTCCTGCCCTGAACAGCCATCTCTGCTCTCTGCATTCTTTTCCTAGGGAGACTTTTCTCCACTGGCTTCAATTCCACTTCTCATTTACTGATGTTACCCTTCATATCTGCCTCTTACCTCCAGCTTCTCTCTTTCATTGGGGTTCATATTCTTCCTGCTGCTGATGATGATGACAGTGATGACTTGGCCTCGTTGGGGAAACCCCTCTCGGTTTCACCTCCACAAAGGCCCTTTATCACGGTGCAGGCTGTAACTTCATCAACTTCCTGAGACTCTACAAGCCAGTCACAGCACTGCCCTTCTGTCTGGACACAAACAAGTCCTTGAGAGCCAGGGTTTATTCTGAGGACTCAGGGACTTCTGGGGAAGGCCAGCATCAGAGGTGTCTAGTGTTATAGGGACCGCA
This sequence comes from Galemys pyrenaicus, assembly GCA_019455555.1. Lineage (NCBI taxonomy): Eukaryota > Metazoa > Chordata > Mammalia > Eulipotyphla > Talpidae > Galemys > Galemys pyrenaicus. Next base: position 888,209 of record JAGFMF010012118.1, read on the forward strand.
GCATTTTTAACAGCAAGACCACCATCTTGATAGCAGTTGCCGAGTCATTGGTGAGATGGCGCCTCCTCCAAGGTCATGTGGCATTACTCTTGAGAAAAGACAGCCTCTAGTAGCAGTGATAGATTCCAAGGGGGATCCTGTCTTCGAAGCACCTCTCAGCTTAGTCTCCCTGTGTGCTAACTCCATCAGATCTAAGCACGGTGTACAGGAGGAAATGGCCACCAGTGTGGGATCGAGGTACCTTCTTCTATTTTTTTTAAAGATTTATTTATTTATGCATATTAGAACTGGGGTACAGGCCAGAGGTGTAGGGGGTGAGGGGATTCACCAGAGACAGAGTGGGGCACAGAACAGGTTGATCAACTGAAACACACTGCTGAGGGGAGCAATGCCCGAGGCAGGAGAGGTCTGCTGCACCATGTGGGTAACCTCCCGGGCAGCAGCAGGGATCGAACTTGTGCTGCAGTGGCTGCAGTTTGCTTTATAGTGCATTTCTTAACCCATTGTGCCACCAGGGAGGGCCCTGAAGCACCTTCTTGAGATGCTTTCCATGGGAGGAGTGGACTGGGTTGGGGTCCCTGGCTGAGTTATGGACAGGCTTGGAAGCTGGAGGGTGAAGAGGTATATTCGACTTTGCTCTGACATCTGATTTCAGAGGTGGGGAAAGTTCATAATACCGGCTGGGAACTTTGGTAGCTTTACTCAGAAACTCAAACACCTCCAGGTATATTTCTGGTTATCCTTGTTTCTTGAGAGTTTGCTGTGAAGAAAATTCCTATTTATAGCGTGAGCATATAAATGTGTGTGTGTGTGAGACCCATACTCTTCAGAAGCTTCATTTCTTTATCTCTGTCTGACTTTCTGTTTTTGCCAGCTCATTTTTCTCCTGTGTCTGTTTGTACCCTTCTTATTTCAGTCCTTGGTCTCTGCCCCTTTTTGTCTCTACACCTTCCCTTTGAGGGCCTCCATTGCTCCTGTTCTGCGTACAGCCAGGCCAGGGTTAACAGAGAGGGAGGTTTCGTTTCCTGGCTTCACCCTCCAGTTAAAATGGGTTCTTTTGCAACTCATTTCTATTTCCTTCAATCCCTTCCCAGGGGTCTCCAGACTTGGAGACTTCTAGGGTAAGTGTTGATTGTTCAGTGTTGATTTCTCCCTCACGTGCAGTCCCTGTAGTTCTCCCACCACCATAGCATCCATGTTCCATCACCACCGTACCTGTGCTCTTCCCTCCCCAGCCCGTCCCCCTCCCCCAGGCTCTATGCCTCAGATCTGTGGTCAGCTTACAGGTTTCGCCTTTTTTCCCCCTGACCCTTTGTTTAGTGTCCCTACATTCCACAGGTAAGTGGAATTTCACACTGGTGGCCATTTCCTCCTGTACACCGTGCTTGGATCTGATGGAGTTAGCACACAGGGAGACTAAGCTGAAAGGTGCTTTGAAGACAGGATCCCCCTTGGATTCTAACACTGCTACTAAAGGCTGCCTTTTCTCAAGAGTAATGCCACATATTTATGCATGTTTATCTTTTTCTTCTGACTTATTTCAGTTAGCACAATCCCTTCCCGCCCCATCCATGCTGCGGCGAATGGCTTTCAGTCCTGTCCCACTTGCAGATGTGATACCGTGTTTGTTGACCGTGCTGAGGCTGAGCGTCACAGGCATATCAAACGCGAGTGTTAAATGGCAACATCCAATTATGTATATAGAGCATTGGTCCAATAACAAAAATAGAGACCCCAACCTGGAAGTTTATCGTAAGTTTCTTTCACTGTTATTTGGAAACAATGACTCATGATAGATTGGAAGAAATCATCTTCTAATCTAGCTCCTCAGTTCCCTTTTGTTCTCCTCCTTTTTCTCCTCTTTCTTCCTTCCCATCTCTCTCTCTCCCTTCCTTCCTCTCCCCTCTCTTTCTCCCTTTCTCCCTCTCCTGAATTTCCAACCTCACCCATCTATGGGATGCTTTTTATCAACATTAAAGTTTTTTTGTACCTATGCCATGCGAAAACAAACACAACCTTCTGATTCTACGTTTCCCGCATTGTCTTAAGATTTAATTTCTTTTGTTGACAAGTTCCCCGAAAGACTTGTCTGTATTTGTTAATTCCACTTATTTACCTCCTATTCTTTCGCTGTTAAGTTTAATATTAGCAAAGTAATACATGGTCATAGTTTAAAAAGTTAATTATCATTAAAATCTTTTTTTAAAAAGATTTTATTTATTTATGCACACAAGAATTGGGGTACAGGCCAGGTGCGCGGGAGGTGAGAGGATTCACCAGACAGAGCGGGGAACAGAACAGGCGGGTCAACTGAAACACACTGCTGAGGGGAGCAGCAGGCACGGCAGGAGAGGTCTGCTGAGCCATGTGGGTCCCTGGGGCCCCTCCCAGGCTGGAGCAGGGATCGAACTCGTGCTGCAGTGGCTGCGGTCTGCTTCATAGTGCGTTGCTTAATCCACTGCGCCACCAGGAAGGGCCCATATCATTAAAATCTTATTGTCTAAATGCAGTAGTTTCCTGATCCACCCCTTACCTCCCATATGCCGAGTCCTTGAGGCGACTACTTTAGATTTTTAATGGCTTCCTTTTATATTTCTGCACTTCTAAACAATACATGGATACTGCAACCTTTTGAATTATCCATCTTAGGCCTTATCTTTGGACCCCCTCAGGCAGTGCATTCTATTGTTATGCTTTCATTAGTGTAATACATTATTGTTCTACTAATATTCAGTGGGTATGTTACAATTTCTGTGCAAACTTTACTCCTACCTAACTGTTGTAGTTTATGAAAGTAAACTTATGTGCTTTCTTATTTCTTGTTTTTCCAGGTAGTGATTTCCTTGCTTAACTTTCATTTGTCTGGTTTCTTGGTATGTGTTGCTAGTTTTCTCCATACCTTCTACTAGCCTCTCAATAGATCTTTTAGAAAGTCAGTATCATCAGTTAACTTGTCAACTCTTTATTCTCCTGGAGATGGTCTTTCTGGAGACCCCATTCTCCTCTGACACCTCTCTGGGTATTCTGACCTGTTGCCTGTAGGATTCATTTTCTCTGCTTAGATTCCTGTTTCACAGCGCTCCTGTCTCTGTCCTTTCCTTCTTTGTTGGAGCTAATCCTCTAGTGGTTAGAACAACTTAAAGAAATGGTGCCATGGTTCGGGACATGGTGGTGACAGCAGCCCGGTTCCTTTGTCTCTTGAGTCTTAGTGCCTTAGCTTGACTGGTATCACCGGTAGGAGAGGGCTGGGGTTTCTGAGAGGGAGGTTGGGTCTTTTTTCTCTTGGTGGATGAAATGATCCCTTCAGCCTCTCCCTTATCTTTCAACTTTATTATATGGAGGAATGAGGTCAAGTTCCCCACTGGTGAGCAGGGCTCGTCCTGAATGGAATTCAGTAGAATGTGTAGGTGTTTCCTTTTCTCTAAGTCATGTGATGTCTTTCATCTGTCCTAGCCCATGTGTACTGGGGCGTGTTAGTTGTCAAAGGGGAGGTGCTTGGGTGATCACACCCATCCTTTTAAGCAACCCCAAACAGAAGTGAACTGGTGGGTTTGGGTTAGGTGGGCCTAAGGTTGGGGAGCTGCCTGAGCAGAAATAGGGATGTGTTTCAGCTTGGTTCCCAGGACCTTGTTTTCTGGGTTTCTGAGTCATCCTACATCAGCTCCAGCTCTCCATCTGAACTGGATCCGACAGCGTAGACTGCTTCTTGACAGGCTCCGGTGCTGTCTTGTCTCACTTTTAGCTCTGCCAACAGTATAGATTTTCATGGGAGTCTGAAGATTCATGTCATGTGTTCCTGCTTCAACAGGCCTGTATTTCCACACTGCCTCATAACTTGCCTGAGTCTTAACATATTCTAAAAATTTTCTCTTTCCTTTGGGTTCAGAGTCAAAACAATGGTATTTGAACCTAAGCAACTTTCCCCATTCCCAAATAGCCTTTGCTCCTCTCATTTTTCTGGGAGATGGACTCACTGTTGGCTTCAGATCACAGCTGAAAACCTGGACTTGAGCTTTTTATTAGTTGTTTTTCTCCTTCTGAAGACTTCCTCCCTACCAACATTTCAGTTCTATATATTTTTTAAGAGTTATTTATTTATGCATACAAGCACTGGGGTACACAGGCCAAAGGTGTGGGGTGGTGGTGAGAGGATTCACCACAGAGAGCAGGGAGCAGAACAGGCAGATCAACGGAAGTACACTGCTGAGGGGAGCAGCGGGCACAGCAGGAGAGGTCTGCTGCACCATATGGGTCCCGTCCCTGGCCGGCGGCAGGGATCGAACTCGTGCTGCAGTTGATGCGCTTTGCTTCATAGTGCGTTGCTTGACCCACTGCGCCACCAGGGAGGGCCCCTCAGTTCTATATTTTAAACACAGTTCGAGAGCCTACTTTTCTCTGATTCTTTAGTATCTACAAATGACTTCAGTTTTGGGTAGTGCTTTGCCTAACTATCTGGTTTGTGAGTCTGGTTTCTCTATATTTGTCTTCTCTTTCTGTCTCTCTCTTCCTACAGGCCATAGACCACAGTTTAAATATTGCCTCTTTGACTACTGATCTAGTTCTGGAAAGTTCTGGAAAGCCATTTTCATCTGACTGCCACATTTCTCATCTGGAATGATGCCCGAGACAGTTTTAAAGATCAAAGGGGCTAAATCTCTATAAATCACTCTGCATAAAGTGAGCACTCAAGAGACCTGTTTTATTATTGAACTTGAATCCTTGTCTGAATTAGCAAACTTCCAGCTTTGAAATCCTGTGTGTTACTAAGTCAGTCCATGAGGCTGATATGTGAGGTCAATGAGCTGACAAGAATAGATTTTTTTTTATACTCTGGCCATATTTCAGGGGTTCCCCAAATATGTACCACTTCTGTACAGGTTCACATAGACAGGGTGAAGCTCAGTTGTAAAACTTAACAACACATTTTTTCCTTAATTAAAAAAATAAATTAAATATTTTTAAATTGAGGTAACATTATGGCCCCTCGCCCCCATCAGGTACCACCACCATAGTGTACCCACCACTAGTGTCCATTGTGCTTCCTTTCCTTTTTGTTCTTACCCCTCCCTCCTCTTTTCCCTTCTAGATGTTCCATTCTATAGTCAACTTTCAAGGGTTAGCTTTTTTCAAAAGGACTTATTTTCATTTCTGCATACAAAAACTTGGGTGGAGGCCAGAGGTATGTGTGTGTGTGGGAGCACTGAGAAGATCACCAGAGACAGAGTGGGGAGCAGAACAGGCAGATCTACTGAAATACACTGCTGAGGGGAGCAGCAGTTGAGACAGGCGAGGTCTGCTGTGCTGTGTGGGTCAACTTCCTGGTCAGGGATTGAACTTGTGCTGCAGTGTCTGGTGCCACGAGGGAGGCCCTCAAGGGTTAATTTTTAAGCTTGTCTTTATTTGACCCTTAGTTTGGTATCTCTATATTCCTCACATTACAACACCATCTTGTATTTATCTTTTCCCTTCTGACTTATTTTGCTGAGCGTTATCCCTTCCAACTCCATCTTTGTTGCTGCGAATAGCACGAGTTGGTCTGCACTCAGCAGCTTGCAAAACGACCAGAAAGCACGCTGGTGAAGGCACTCTCGGGCTGCCCTTGCCTCAGTGGTGGTCTCTCCTTCCCATCGCCCACTTCTCCAGGTTCCCGTCTGGCTCGGACCCTTCCCCTGGGACACCATGAACCTGGCCCGCAGTCCCCGTGAGGCACTGCTCTGGGCCTTGAGTGACCTTGAGGAGAACAACTTCAAGATACTGAAGCTCCGCTTGCAGGAGAGGAGCCTGCTTGAGGCCCAGTGCCAGCTGGGCCGGGGGAGTTGGAAGGTCTGAGTCGGGTGCACTTGGCTTCTCATCTGATTTTAGGGTATGGAGCCCATGAGGCAGTGAAAGTGGCCCTCAGCGTCTTGAAGTCATGAACCTGTTGGAACATGTGGATCAGCTCGGCCACATCTGTCTGGATGGTGAGTGCGGTAGAGGACAAGGGGAGTCAGGGTGGCGCTGAACTCACCCTCCTTTGTGACAGACGCCTTTATGCTCTTGTCACTCTTGTCCTCTGCCTTGCTTGGAAGCCTAGTGCCCCAGGGCTTCGGGGTCTTCAGCTGAAGGAACAGACAACTGTTCAGGTAGCTGAGCTGAGGAGGGGGGATTTTTTTAATAGAAAGGTCTCATCAGGCAACTTATGGCCCTGGTACCTACCTCCTATCTCTAGTTATAGTACCAGAGAAGAGGAGACTATGAAGCAAGGGGCTTAGAGGTTGGGGATGATGTTGTGAAGGGGTTCTGTTAACCAGAAACAATGGCATCAGGATGCGGGGCCAGATCTTCCCTGCTGCTCTCTCTTGTGGCAGGTAGCCCAGGCTGCTTCTCACTGTGGACAGCCTGCCTTGAGCCCTGCCCTGTCACAGCCCTGAGGAACTAATGCTGCCCTAGACAGCAGGGCGGGCATGGAGCCTGGATGCCTCCTCTCCCTTCTCGTGGGGTGCCAGGGTAAGAAGGGGATCTGTTGGTCCCTGCGTCTGCTCCATAGTCTCTCCTCATTCCCCAAAGATCCTTTGCAGCTGCTGCTCAGAAGCTGGTTTATTTTTAGTGCCTGGCCCCACCCTTTCTAGGAACAGATTGCTATTATTTCACTGTTTCTCTTTTCTTCTTCCTTAATCAGTACTCACCATTTCAAACAGGGACATTTCACATGAACATCTGGATATCCACCCACATGGAGACTTTTGCACGTACACATATTCTTCCAGACACATACACGCTGATGCACACTCACACACCTTCCTTACACAAAATACTTGAACGCCCATAAACATGCTCCCTTGAACATGTGCGGATTCAAGTTTTCACTCACACCCCAGAGATACCCACATACACACACAACACACCCTTGCACACTCACCCATATGTGTACATGCACGCTGCACATGCTTACCTGTGCATCAACACTCACACCCACAGGGATGCAGTGGTCTCTCCTATGAAGCTAGAAGTAAGATCTTCAGGGAGATGCAGGTTAGAGGGCATAGAAGATGAGAGGGAAGAGCAGGGACCAGAGTTTGAAGGACCTTACTCTGTCTTGTGTTACTCTTGTCTTACCACCTGACACCCCGCCTGTCTGGCTCAGATTACGAGAAGTATACCGAGAGCATGTGCTCTGCCTCGAGGAGCGGCTTGAAGAGAGTCAAGAGCAGCTACAATCAGCTGCTCCTGGTGCCCAGGGCCAGCTGAGGGTGCCCAGAATCACCTTCCTGCCCTGTCCTGGAGCAGGACCTGCCCCTTGTCACAGTGGGGACTCTTTGACCCAGGGGAAAAGCCCTTGCAAACCCCGCCTGTAGCGGTGCTACAAGGGAACGCTGGCACTGGAAAGACAACACTGGTCAGAAAGATAATGCTGGACTGGGCCAGTGGCAAGCTGTACCCAGGCCAGTTCGATTATGTCTTCCGTGTGAGCTGCAGAGAAGTGATCCGGCGGGGCCTCCCTGGTGGCGCAGTGGGTTAAGCGACGCACTATGAAGCAAACTGCAGCCACTGCAGCACGAGTTCGATCCCTGTGGCCAGCCGGGGAGGGGACCCACATGGCCTAGCAGACCTCTCCTGTCTTGCCCGCTGCTGCCCTCGGCAGTGTATTTCAGTCCATCTGCCTGTTCTGCTCCCCACTCTGTCTGGTGAATCCTCTCACCTCGCGCGACTCTGACCTGTACCCCAGCTCTGTGTGCATAAATAAATAAATCTTAAAAAAAAAAAAAGAAGTGATCCTGCGCCCAGAGGCCAGACTGGACCAGCTCCTCTACTGGTGTTGTGGGGATAACCGAGCACCTGTCACAGATTCAGCGGCAGCCAGAACGGCTCCTGTTCATCCTGGATGGCTCTGATGAACTGCAAAGGCCCTTTGCAGAAGGGGTGCAGAGGCCGAGGCAGAGTCCCATGGAGTTCATGCTGCACTGTCTAGTAAAGAGGGAGTTACTTTCCACGTCCTCTGTTCTCATCACCACTCGGCCTCTCGCTTTGAAGAATCTGGAATCCTTGCTGGAAAAACCGCTCCATGTCCATGTCCTAGGCTTCTCTGAGGAAGAGAGAAGGAGGTATTTCAGCTCCTACTTTACAGATGAGGAGCAAGCCAGAAGTGCCTTTGACATCGTACAAAGAAGCGATGTTCTCTACAAAGCGTGTCAGGTTCCAGCCATTTGCTGGGTGGTCTGCTCCTGGCTGAAGAGGCAGATGGAGAGAGGCCAAGAGGTCTCAGAGACACCCAGTAACGACACTGACATCTTCATGGCTTACGTCTCCACTTTCTTGCCACCCAGTGACAATGGGGCATCCGCTGAGCTTACCCGGGACAGGGTCCTGAAGGGTCTGTGCTCCTTGGCAGCTGGGGGAATCCAGCACCAGAGGTTCCTGTTTGAAGAAGCTGACCTCAGGAAGCACAATTTAGATGGACCAGGACTTGCCCCTTTCTTGAGCAGCAATGATTACTACCAGGGACTTGACATGAAGAAGTTGTACAGTTTCCGCCATATTATTTTCCAGGAATTTTTCTGTGCCATTTCCTACCTGGTGAGAGAGGACCAGAGCAAGCTAGGGGAAGAGTCCTGCAGAGAAGTGGACAGGCTGCTCTCTTATCAGAGAGAAGCCAGGAAATGAGATGACCCTTAGTATGCAGCTCCTATAGGATATTTCAAAAAAAGAGAGCTTCTCCAACTTGGAGCTTAAATTCTGCTTTAAAATTTCTCCCTCAGTAAAGCAATATCTGAAACATTTCAAAGAAAAAATGGAATCTATAAAGCACAACAGGACCTGAGATTTGGAATTTTCCCTACATGACCCTAAATTAAAAAATCTGGCAAAGGGTGGTCAAATGAGTGATGTAATACTTAGTGTGGGACATTCAAATGAAGAGAAATCCCATAGTAGGAACTCATTTTTTGTCAAAACCAGCTTGGGTGAAGGACAGAAAGAAGAGGGAAAATGTCCTATTGTAGAAAAACGTAATATAGCAGGGACACAAAGGGAGATTTCTAGTGGAAAATGGCAGAGGGACAGAGGAACTAGAGACAGGGAGGCTAGGAGTAGTGGAAAAGGGAGCAGAGAAATGGGCTGAACCGTGCTGAAGGGTCAGAAAGATCGTGGGGTGGAGGGACAGGAGGATGGAGAGTTGACAGAGAATGAAAAAGAATGGGGAGATAAGAGATTAGACTCATAGGCATGAGAAGGAGAGAAGAACAGAGGAGAAAATAGAAAAGAAGGTTAGATAATAGGAGATCAGAAGGTGTGTTGAAAGGTCATGTGAAAAGAGCTTTTAGGAACAATCTCACCATCAATGACTCAAGGTCAGTTGTTTTATCATCTCTGTTCCCTTAGGCTGTCTATATACCTCTTATAACATAGAAACTTGTTTCAGTAGCTCCTCTTGGGTGTTAATGTCAGAGACCATCTTGTGGTTCTGCATCTGACATATTATCTATAAAATGAACTCTTCAGGGATCAGATGCGGATGATGGTGATGTGGATGATGGTGGATGGAAACTAGATTTTTAGTAGAAATCAATGTAGTGTATATAGCTGTCAAATTATAATAGTGTGTACCTGACACCTATATAATGTTTTAAACCAATGGAACAAAAGCAGACACTTAGACCAATGGGATAGAATAAATAGCTCAGAAATAAATCTACACATAAATGGACAGTTAATCTATGTCAAAGGAGTCAAGACCATACAGTGGGTAAAGGAAAGTCTCTTCAAATAAATGTGTTGGGAAACCTGGAAAGCCACACATAAAAAAACGAACCTACAGCAATACTATGCAAAAAAAAAAAAAAAAATTCGAGGGCCTCCTGTGGAGCATCCGTAGCACAGCCATGCAAGTTCGATCCCCGGCCAGGGAAGGGGACCCAAATGGCGCAGCAGACCTCTCCTGCCTCGCCCGCTGCTCCCTCAGCAGTGTGTTTCAGTCCATCTGCCTATTCTGCTCTCCACTGTCTCTGGTGAATCCTCTCACCTCTTGTGACTCTGGCCTGTATGCATAAATAAATAAATCTTTAAAAAAATTCTAAATGGTTTAAAGACTTGAATATAAGAACTAAAACCATAAAATACATAAAAGAAAACTCTTTGTCATTGATCTCAGTGACATTTTTGGGAACTCAACTCCAAAGGCAAGGGAAATAATAGTAAAAATAAAGAAGTGAAACGACATCAAACTAAAAAGTTTAGCAAAAGAAAAGACGACAAAAACAAAAAGGCAACTTACTCATGTGGTGAAAGTATTTGATCATTTTATATCTGACAAGGGTTTAATAACCAAAGTATATAAAGAACTCAAACAACAACAATAAACCAATGCAGTCAAACAATGGGCAGAAGAGCTGAATGGACACGTTAACAAAGACATACAGGTGTCCAACAAGCAAATGAAAAATGCTCATCCTCACCTATTATTGGGGAAATACAAATCAAAACCACAAAGATACCATCCACGTCTGTGAGAAAGGTTTGTATCAAAGCCTGGAGACAAGTGCTGACGGGGATAAAAGGGGACTCTTGTACACTTTTGGCAGAATGTAAAGTGGTGCAGCTTCTATGGAAAGTTGTATGGAGATTTTTTAAAAGAGATTTATTTTTATTTATGCATACAAGAACTGGGGTGTAGGCCAGAGGCATGGCGGGCGCAGTGAGAAGATTCATCAGAGACGCAGTGGGGAGTAGGATAGGCAGATCTACTGAAACACACTGCTGAGGGGAGCAACGGGCGAGGCAGGAGAGGTCTGCTGTATCATAAGTGTCACCTCCCTGGCTGGGGATTGAACTCATGCTACAGTGGCAGGCGATAGCTCAAGGCTGAGACCTTAACCTCTGCACGCCAGGGAAGCCTTAGATAGACATTCTTAAAACAACTGAAAATAGAAATACCATATAGTGCAGCAGTGGACTATTTGTCCAAGGAATATGAAAACACCATTTGAAAGAGACATATGCTCTGCTATGTTCATAGCAGCATTATCCACGATAGCAAAGATACCAAAACAAAGTGAATACCCATTAACGGATTGCTGGCTGAAGCTCATTGAAATATGACTCAGCTATTAAAAAGATGAAATCTTGCCTTTTGCAGCAACATGGATGGAATTTGAGGTGATAATGTTAAGTGAAATACATCAGACAGTGAAAGACAATTACTGGTGGCTTCACTCATATGTAGAACATAAACCAACAAAGAAAATGAAATATATCTAAAATGTCTCCATGAAAAATGTGATGCTTATCAGGGGAAAGGTGAAGGAGACTGGAGGGGAAGGATGGAGGGTGTCGACTGGGCAGCAGGAATGGCACTGAAGCTTTGGTGGTGGGGTAGTGAGGTATACACTGACGTATACATTTATACTCCCAAAATTTACATAATATTGTAAACCCAGGATAAATAACAAAATTTTACTAATAAATAATTAATTAAAAATTATTTAATATAATACACATGCTTTGCACTCATTCTGTAAGATGGTATATTATAAATCATATCAATGCTAACATTTAAAGAAAATGTTTTACTATGGTATAATGGACTGTCTTTTTCACTCTGTGTTTACAATTAATTGCTGTTTAAATAGTGACTACCCTAGAAATTTCTAGAATTTCCATGTTGAAAATGAGGCATATCTTTTCATAGACCTTTAATCTTGCTGGCTCGGTTGGACCCGGACTTAGCTTTGTGCTTCCTATCATTGCAGAAACTATCCACTTCCTTTTAGCTCATTTGTCTTTGCTCACACCTTCCTTTTTTTCTTCTGTTTATTTACTAACGTTCACGCCGCTTTCATTTCTTAATGGGAGATGTCATTGTGGAATTGAGTCTCTTGAGTGAAGAGGTGTTATTCCCCACAGAAACCTGAAGTGCTGCTCCAAGTCAGTGAAATTTTTGTTCATATGAGGAAGCTTATAAATATTGAGATAAGTTCTTTGGAGAAGGCTTCTCCCAGGGCAAACCATTCAATGCCGTATATTCCTTTAGTATCAGCGCATTGAGTGGGTTGGGCATAGGAGGGAATTTTAAACTGATGGAGTGCAACACCTGATTAAACACGATGAGCATCAGAGGCAGGCAATAGGTAAGAACAGAAGGACCTGCTTGTGTACTCTTGGTGGGTTTGCCATTTATAGTTCTCACTGAGAATTGGAGATCAGGTAGGAATGCCAACCACACTGCTTTTCACATTCAAGGAAAAGTTAGAGTACATTGGAGCCATGAGTAGTTTACCTGCACTAATCATCCGTTCATGGAGCATTGCAGCTGATGGAAAGTAGGCTGAAGCAAGACCAGACATGTGGAAAGTTAAACCCTAGAGGAGGGAGTGATTGGTCCAAAGTCCCAGTGAGGGATCAGAACATGCTAGTGAATCAGTGAGGTCAGGCTTAGGGGAAAAGGTGGAGCAATGAGATACAGTTGTGTTTTGTGTAGTTCATGAAGGCAGTAGTACCTTTAAGAGTTAGTTCCTCCCTGTTTACAGCCTGTTTACATAACATTCACGGCCTCCTAATGTTTATTTGTTTTAACAGGATACTCTTAACTCTTCTTGTTTTAAAGTGGTATTTGTTTTTATAGCCTTGGGTTTTCATATGTAATTTCTGACTGAAGGCAGCACAGGGCAGGTTCTGAATGGTTCTTAGCAGACTGGGTAAAGGAGTCTTTGAGCCCTCGGTGGCTTTTATACTTTTTATTGTCAGAGGTCGCCAGGTACGTGGCAGACATGGGTGCTGGGGGTGTGGGGCCGGCAGGAGGCTGGCAGGCCTCCCAGCCCCTGGTGCATCTCACCCTCTCAGTTGCTTTGCTACTGCTGCTGCTGCTGCTCTTGCTGCTTGTTGGTTTTGTTGCTCGCGTTGGTACTGTTGGTCCTGGTGTCCTCATGACGCCCGTGTCCAACTCAGGTGCGCCATTGCGCATGCCCACCCTGGAATGCTCGCAGCACGCAGGTGTCCATCATCACAGTGGTGGGAGGGGGGAAAGACCTGATTTCTCTGAATTTTGTACATTAAAAATGGCATTTAACTATTTTTTCCTGCAGAATTCACATTACTAATGTCAGGTGATGTTTTGATATTGAAAATAGAATGATTAAGTTAATACAGACATATATTTTGACCTATCACATATGAAAGTAAATTAAAACAACTTTTGCCCTTTGCTAATGTCCTAATGATGTGAGTTCAAGAAAATATGGCAAGTCTTGGGCTTGCTTGTCCTTCTGCCTGCTGCCTTCCCCATGTCCCACTGTAAAATTCTGCTGATTTCTCTTAAAAGTCATCATGGAAAGGAAACATTGTTTTTTTACTGATACAGGAGAACATGAAGGCTCTGGAGGGGGATGCTGTCATTTTGGCAAAGATATGAGGATAGATTGGAGGTAAGGTCCAAAACATGGGAAGTCAATTAAGACACCATTTAGTTATGGAAGAGGCATCAGCTGGGCTGAATTGGGTGCAGCGAGGTGGACTCCCATGGGCCTGACAGTGGGTGGGATACTGGGGATAGAGAGTTGGCTTGGGTGAGTGTGGAAGGGAATAGAGAGAAGTGCTTAGCCCAGAGGGCTCTTGGGAAGAGCAGGTGAACTGGAGGAAGATGGGCAGCTGTGTAGGGACTGGTTGTCTCCAAGTACTGGTGCACAAAGTGAACCTCCTGGAGATATCCACTATTCTTCCAGCCTGCTTCCTCTGGTGATCATCTGGATAAAAGGGAAGCCCTGCAAACCACACTTTTCTAAGAACATGTCAGAGCAAGAAGGATCTGGCACTTTTTTCCTGCTCCAACCACGAGAGGAACTGAGTGTAGGAAAGGCAGGCACTCAATTGAGACCATGGCAATGTCAGGCCTGGAGCCCAGTCCCCAGATCAGTGCTATTTCCAGTGCTACCAGGGTCTACCAAAGCCGTTGGCGAATTCTGGTGCTCTTCCTTCTCTTGTTTTTGATTTTTTATTCCCACAGATTTTACATACCTAATTTTGAAATTCATTCCTCCAGGTATTCAGTGAATATTAGTTTAGCATCTATTATGATCTGTGCTAGATACTAAGAATACAGCAAAGATCAGAAAAAGGTTCCTGTCCCCTGGAGCTAAATATCAAGAGGGAAATTAAGATATTTAGCATAAAACCTAAATAAATCTGTTATTTTAATTTGCTACTGAGTGTTATGATAAAAATAAACCAGGATGCTGGGGGAGAGAGAGCTGGAGTAGGGGTTAATGCTCATTATTTCAAACTTTGTGGTCAGGGAAGTCATTTCTATTGAATTTATGGCTTAAATATATATTCAGGGTACATGAACACCCACTCTATAGGTGCTCAATCAGTATATGTTGAATGATACTGGGTAAATGTTCATTCTAATGTGGGTCTGTGGGGTGTGGGAGACCAGGATGCTCAGAGAGGCATAGGGAGAAGGAGGGGCAGAACCAAAATGATATTTTCTATAGCCCTAAAGTCATTTTATGGTAACAAGTATAGGTCAGGAGAAACTCCCCTTTAACATTTCCTATGAAACCAAAGTTCAATATTATTTACCAGAGAACTGTTAAGCAAATCAAAAGCTTGAAGCTATTTACTTATGCTGGTTTGAAGTAAGTACATGTAAAATTCAACCCTTTTTAAGTGTTTCTGTACTTTTTTGTGTACTTTGGATATATTCCATTTTAAACAGAGAAATATAAATGCATTTGACTTTGGTATTTTAATAAATGCTTTTCAATTAATTTTTAGATTTTAAAAATATTTATGCGTACAAGAACTGGGGTAAAGGCCTGCGGTGCAGGGGGTAAGAGGACTCACCGGAGACAGAGTAGGGAGCAGAGCAGGTGGATCTACTGAAACACAGTCTGAGGGGAGCAGCAGACGAGACAGGAGAGGTCTGCTGTACCATGTGTGGGTTAGTTCCCTGGATGGGGATCCAACTCATGACTTCGTGGTGATAATGCTGAGACTTCTTAACCCCTATGTCATCAGGGAGGTCCTATCAAAATTTTTGCTTGAAGTTTATTAATTGAAGTTCTTTTCCAGACATATTTTCTATTTGGTTATCTGTAACACTTCATTTGAAAATTCATATACATATACAGTTGAGAGCCACAAAGATATAAGTCAATGTAACAGACAATGGGTTCTAATTATTTAATGCCTGTGTATGGTGTAAGAGTAGAATTCATTTTCAATGTAGCAGTAAATGTTGCCAGAAAACATGTGCTGTTATTTTGTACTTTTAAAAGCCAGAATTCTCTTCATTTTTATTTGAAAGATTCACTATTCCAACATATTGACCATTCGCAAAACTGCCTACTTGGAGATCCATCAAAATTTGCTCTCATTGCATCTTCAGTCAAGAATTTCAGATTGAAACCCTCAGCTATTGAACGGGGACTTTCTAAATTAGGTACAATGACCTCAGACACAATATATCTCTACTGAAATGAAAAGGCAGAATCAGAGCTCTGTGGTTGAATTCATCCTCTTGGGCTTTTCTAGCTATCCTGAACTGCAAGAGCAACTCTTTGGGGTTTTCCTGGTTGTTTACCTGGTGATTCTGGTGGGAAATGCCATCATTATAATGATCATCTCCCTGGAACAGAGCCTCTATGTCCCCATGTATCTGTTTCTCCTCAACTTGTCCATGGTGGAAGTGAGTTTCAGTATTGCCGTTATGCCTGAGATGCTGGTGGTCCTCTCCGCTGCAAGAACCATGATTACTTTTGCAGGCTGTTTTGCCCAGATGTATTGCATTATTGCTTTTGGTGGGACTGAATGTTTTCTCCTGGGGGCGATGGCTTATGACCGCTATGCTGCCATCTGCCATCCTCTGAGCTACCCAGTGATCATGAATGAAAGTGTTTTCATGAAATTAGTGATGTTCTCGTGGGCCTCAGGGGTCATGGTGGCTACCGTGCAGACCACGTGGGTATTTAGTTTTCCCTTTTGTGGTCCCAATGAAATTAATCATCTCTTCTGTGAGACTCCCCCAGTTCTAGAGCTTGCATGTGCAGACACCTTTTTTTTTGAAATCTATGCATTCACTGGCACCATTTTGATTGTTATGGCTCCATTCCTGTTGATACTTTTATCTTATGTTCGAATTCTCTTTGCCATCCTGAAGTTGCCATCCAACACTGGGAGGCAGAAGGCCTTTTCCACCTGTGCCTCCCATCTGACTTCTGTTACCCTCTTCTATGGCACAGCTAGTATGACCTATTTACAGCCCAAATCTGGCTACTCCCCAGACACCAAGAAAGTGATGTCATTGGCTTACACATTGCTCACACCTTTGCTGAATCCACTGATCTATAGCTTGAGAAACAGTGAGATGAAGAGAGCTTTGATAAAATTGTGGCAAAGAAGAGTGAATTTACACACTTTTTGACTGGTGAGAATCATGTATATTTGGACATTGCCCATGGAAACCTGTGAAGTTTAATACATGACCAATCATTTGCCTTTTGGATATGAATATATTCCATTTGTTGATTTTTCTATGTTCAATAATATATTAGATGTTTCTCTCTTTGATAGTGTTTGTTCTCATTAATTCATTGTAAATCTATGTTTTTAAAAATAGAATAGAACAGTTTATCTGTAATATGTTTTACCAGGTCATTACTCGGAATGTAAAAATTGTAAATAAAGCTTCAATAAACACCTATTTTTATGTATATTGATATTTTATTTCTGTATGATATTTGAATGCATTATGGAATGAAAAAAATCAGCTCCTACAGAATCACTTTTCTTTTTTTTTAAAAATATTTATTTATTTATGCATACAAGAGCTGGGGTACAGGCCAGGATCGTGGGAGGTGAGAGGATTCACCAGACAAGAGTGGGGAGCAGAACAGGCAGATCGACTGAAGCACACTGCTGAGGGCAGCAGCGGGCACAGCAGGAGAGGTCTGCTGCGCCATGTGGGTCCCCTCCCTGGCCGGCGTCAGGGATCGAACTCATGCTGCAGTGTCTGTGGTTTGCTTCATAGTGTGTTGCTTAACCCACTGCGCCACCAGGGAGGCCCAGAATCACGTTTCTTAATCATTTTACCTTCTTCAGACAGATCTTAAGTTCCATTCTTGTTCACTGGGTTTCACTGGTAGATCCCAGGAGATGAACAGTAGATGAGATATTTATTTATTTGTGGAATAAAAATATATTCATAAATTTATAAACAAAGGGAAGTTATTTTTGGGAGGCCAAACTGATTCTACTTCATGAGTTCACACAGATTATTTTTCCAAACAGTACTTCTTTGGTATTTTTTCATGTATTTATGCAATACTAATTACTAGAAAATTACATGAGATTTTCCCTGAGATCTCATTGGATAGTAGAATTATATTTTACATTTACAGAACTCTATTTTTAGAGGATTTTTTTTGTTATATTTCCATTTGCAGGCCCAAAATTCCTAGATGTATTTTGTTTATAAACAGAGATGTTTATAAACAGATATTAGTTATTTTTTATTGTGCAAAACAGTGATTAACTATTTAGACCTGTTATTTATGATCCTGAGTCACCTGGTAACTATGTGATCTTCCCAAAATAATTTCTCATCTTGCCACATTGTAACAAAATCCTTACTTTCTATTTTATTTTTTTATTAGTAAGCTAAAGAAGGCTCTTTTATTGATTCTATATCACAAAATGCTAATATCCTTAGTTTCTGTTCTGATTGTGGTAATAAAGGAGTTATGTGCTATTTTCATTGTTATTCAATTTTGGGAAAAACAATGTTTTATTTAATATTGCCTCTGGTAAAAATGAGAAGTAGGGATGAAAAACTGATCAGATTTCACAAAAAGAAATTTAGTACGTAGCGGTTGAAACCACTGAAATACTATTACTCCTGCCCTCCCTCTCCTAACAAAAAGGAGAGGATGTGCAAGGCTAGTCTGGTGATCAAGATGCAGTTATAAACCATCTTACCACCTGATTTCATGACCATTTTGAGTGCTGGCTGTGCTTGTGATTTTCAGGATTGACGACACACTGACAGAGACAGGTGCGTACGCCATGACATGAAACAATTTAAATGTGTTCATAAAAAAAAAAGCTAATCCTGCTATTAGATTAACATCGATGGACCTTGAGGGCATTATGCTTATTGAAATAGGTGAGATAAAGAACAATACTGGAACATTTTACTTAGGTGTAGAATCTAAAAAAAACCCCAATAATCTAGTAACACAACAAATCATGATTGGCTGAAATAGCCAATGATGGTGGCGTGGGGGAGGAGGGGCAAGGAGAAAGTGGTTAAAAAGTACATACTTCTACAATATGAGAGAAATGAGTTCTGTGGAAGTAACAGCATTAAATTAGAGTTAGTCATACTGTATTTTGTATTTTTAAGTTACTAACAGATTAAATCTTAAAAAGTTTTCTTCACAAGAAAAAACTTTTTATCTATGAGGTGATGGATGTAACCTATGTTGGTTATAATTTTGCCTTATATAATCCATTGATCATTACATTGTAATTAAATTTACAATGTAAACTTAATCTAACACAATATCCTATGTCAATTATTTCCCCTAATACTGGAAAAACATAACAGTAGCAAGTTATGAATATAAATTGTATATGCATTACTCATTGTTGCTAATTTAACATGCATGAAGTAGGAGCAGAATGTCTTAGTGGAAACAAACTGCAGCAGGGATCAAATATACTTGGTTTTCTGTGTGACTGTTTCCTATGTTAGTTATCCTCCTGTGTGATGACATGGAGGATTGGATTTGATTTTGTGAATGAAACCCTTCTCTCAGGGCATATGGCACGCAGTTTACTCAGCACGGCCACAGACTAAAAACAATGAATCCTTATGTGTTGTTGGCAGCTGTCAAGAAGGGTAAGCTAAAAAAAATAAAAAAAAAAAAAAAAAGAAGGGTAAGCTTCTTGAGAATGGAACTAGTCCAGGAAAACAATTTAAAAAGTAAAGGTAATCTCGCTGAGCCACACCATCTAGTTGTAGAAAAAGCCACACCTACAGATTCATTCATCTTTTTGCTTCCTTTGGACTGAGTCATGTTCTCAGTGTTCAAGTTCATTGATTTTCACATATACTCCACAGGACTGTAATACTGTGTTGGTTTACACTGAATGTCATAGCATCAGAAAGTTCAATGATTTGCTCAATTCATGCCAGCTAGTCCAACTCTACCGACCCTTAGTTTAAAACCTCTCTTTGAAGTAAATTGTGAAGACTTTTTTCCTCAGACATACAGGGGTCTATATTTCAAATATAAAAGACAAGTTTTTGGATGAGATAGAGGATAACACCCATGCTTTCCTCAAAAGTGTGCCAATCTCCTTGGCTTGACTTATTTTCCACCATTGCTCCAAATGTACCTTCCATCTATGGTAGGATGGAACTTTCTATAAGTTGTCCAGAGCAGGCTTTTTCCAGTAATTGAAACCTTGGTCTATAGAACTAAGGTCAATCAAGGCCTTACAGACCTCGGGCGAACTATTACCATGAGCTTAACAAATGTAGACTGCCAAGATTCAAGATCATCTCCAGAAATAATCTATTATTAGAAAAACCTATCTGAGGGCAGGGCAAACATCCAGAGGCAAGGTGTTTTCACAAGGAGCCACCCTTTTCTCTTTCCTTTGACAACAGACCTTGACACCATTCCTTAGCTTAGGATATAAACCCATGCTCCATCCTATTTACTTTAGAATTACAGCCTTGTAAATTCTCAATACATTTACAATTAAATTTGGTCTTCTTTCCCCAACTAATCTGTATGGTGTTAATTTGTTTGCTTGTCCAACTTGAGACTAACCCAAAAGCGTGGGGGAAATTTCCGCTGTGAGCTGACACGATCCAATTATTCCTCACCATCTACCTCACCTCTTTTTGTCACACCCTCTCCCACTGTGTTCTTCTTTCCCCATTCAGAATGTTTACTCAACCTCTACTTTAACCTCCACTGGGAGGTGTCATGGTGAAATGGAATCTCCTGTGTGAAAATGCATTTATTCCCTTTAGGACGATGAAGGACAAGTGCTTCAGGTTTGTGCTCTTGAGCTTTTTCACCCAAGAGGGTCATTTCCAGTATCTTTTGTTATCCCACAAAAATACTGGCAAATATGTATGAAGTGGCTCCATGTTCTCTAGGGATGGTTGCTCCAGAGCCTACAGTTCATAAGTAAATATTTATATATGATGTTCTGAATCACTGCACTTAATCACTTAGTTGGCTTTTGACTAGAGGTAAAACTTCTGATGAAGTAGCAAGATATTTAAAGAGACAGTCAAAGGTAAGAAACTGCAAATTCTGCTGGTGTGACAGTGAGCTTGTTTACTGTTACTCTTACTGATGTGGGGAGATGTTGTTCAAGTGATTATTCTGTCCTCAGGAATCACCAGACACAGCTGAAACACTTGAGTCACTTGGTTTTGATGCTGGTCAGTGCCTTTTTCTCATCTCAGAAAAGGTTTCAGGCAGTATTAGTGGTAGGAGTGCTGTAATACACTTATCGCTGAACCTTAAGTTTGCAAATAGAAGGGAACTTGATAAACAGCCCAGTTACTAAATTTTTCAATGGCAGACTGCAATACTTTAATGGAATGACCTTCCCAAATATTTTCTGCCAGTGAGTCATCTAAAACAACTTATGTTATATAGAAAGGGATCATGTATGTTAGCTGCTTTTTCCATCACAAAACTTGTTTTGTGTGTGGTTACAACAGCAACTAACATTCAATCCTTACTATATGCCAGTCTTCCCCACCTTCTTTAAACTGAGATAACACTGATTTATATAATTATCTGTGTATAACACCCCTCTCAGGTGTTATTACCACACTGGACCCACCAGCAAGACACCCATAGGCCCCCACCATAGTCCATTGTGCTCCCTCCCCACCTTGTTCTCGCCCTTTCTCTGGCCCTCTCCCCGCTGCCTCCTGTAGCTTCTGTTCTATAGTCAGCTTTTTTGAGTTCTTAGTTTGGCTTTATCCGATTTTTTTTTTTTTGGTTTCACTTATAAGTGACATCACCTAGTAGTAGTCTTTCTTCTTCTGACTTACTTTGCTTAGCATAATCCCTTTCAACTCCATTCATGTTGATGAGTTTATCTTTTTAGATAACTTGTTCAGTAGCATTCCCTTGTGTGTATGTGTATCTCTCTCTCTCTCTCTTCTTTCTTTCTTTTCCACATCTCTGTGTTTGAGCACAAAACTTCTGTTACTTAACGTGCTTTAATTCAGTCAAAAGTTTTGGTTTTTTTTTTTAAATGATACTCTTCATTTTTTACCTTGAAAGCATATCCACTTAAAAGCATAAAAATATTTGTAACTGAATACACATTCTTTCTTTGCCCATTAGAAATGAGTTTAA
This sequence comes from Galemys pyrenaicus, assembly GCA_019455555.1. Lineage (NCBI taxonomy): Eukaryota > Metazoa > Chordata > Mammalia > Eulipotyphla > Talpidae > Galemys > Galemys pyrenaicus. Next base: position 909,580 of record JAGFMF010012118.1, read on the forward strand.
ATATTTAACCTGTAAACCATATTTGTATTAATTTAGGAGAGTTTGATCACAAAAATAATTATTAAGGCTAATACATTTCTAATTACAGAAATGACTGGTGACGCTCAGAAACAAGTCAGCTTAATGTCTACCGTCTACTAATATTCCAGTGACGTGCGCTTGACAACACTGTGTCTTCAGTTTGACCAGTCTGCCTCCTGGTTTTCCAAACTCGCCGTTAACTTGCGCTGGTTCTGACAACATCACACAATGACCAATAGGTATGCATTCTAGTGCTACCTTGTCCTTAAGTACTTTCTGACTTGAGCAAGTCAGTCATCAACCCCTTCCAGCCAGAGCTTTCAGTGACTGGTTTTGGCCTTCCTCCCCACTCAGCACCAGTCTCTCTCTCATTGAAATTTCTAAAGCACTTGTAACACTTAATTTTTCAACATCGTTGCTTTTTCTTTTCGTTTAGATACTCTATCTTATAGAGCCTACATTTTCCTATCCCCCCCCCCCCTTATTTATTCTGGAAATAATGGTTTAACATTTGTTAACTGCTACCACATTTTGAATATAGCAAAGAACAAAAGAAAATCTTTACTGTGCTGAGTGTATATTGTAGTGCAGGTGTTAGATTATATACATGTAAAGAAAATTGCGGTCAGAGATAATGAAAAAAAGAGAGTCAGGTATAAGAGCTGGAGTTTGAAAGACTGTGTTGAGGCGTGAGATGCTATTTCCTTTTAGGTGGTATGGTCAGCTGTCTGTTGAGTGGGGGATCAAAGCTATGTTTGATCTTAAGAGCCTAAAATATGCTAGGAGCTGCAGAGGTTTTAATGACTTATTAATGATTAAATGGAAACTGGTAAGAAATTTAACGGGGAGTAAGAGAATAGAGACAAAGGGAGCAAGGGGAGTTTAAAATATAAGTTTACAATGACTGAAAAAAGGGCTTTTCTTATATCATGATGTTCATAAAAATAAACAATAGAGAATTGGCTTCCAGTATTTCCCTTCTATTCAACTGCATTATAGTTCTCCAGATACAGGAAAATTCAATAAACCTAAAGTCAAGCCACAAAATTTATAGATCGCCTAAAATAGAAACACCTAAAATACAACCTCTGTTATTTATTTCTACTGAGTGTCATCACACTTAACAAGGTTATGTACAATTATTTTGAACTGATGAATACTTATAACATATATACACATATATCATCTTTGTTTTATTTTAATTATCAGATATTTAAAATCAATTCGGATGCATGCATTTCTTATTGACCTTTCTTTTATTGTGTTATTAATATCAAGTTGGAAAAATAGGTGATACCTTTAACAATGTGATATGAATGGGGTCTAAGTAAAAATATTTCTATTTGTTTAAGGCTAGTTTAATTTTCAAATTACATAGTGTACAAATTGCAATAGAATTTTGATATTACTTCATACTTTTAGGTAATATTTCTGAACCAGGCTTCTTTATTTCTCCCTTTTTGAAACATTCATTAATCTGATTAGTTGGCTATTCTCCAAAATCACCAAGTATATTTCAGTGGGGATGGGCTCCTCTTTAACAATTCTGCCAAGACTATGGGGTGAATGAAGAGGTGGACTCTGAGATTCTGGATTGTAACTTCAGCCTTTCATTACTATTTCCATAAAAACACTCAGCTGTTGAAATGAAAAGGCAGAATCAGAGCTCTGTGGTTGAATTCATCCTCTTGGGCTTTTCTAACTATCCTGAACTGCAAGAGCAACTCTTTGGGGTTTTCTTGGTGATTTACCTGGTGACTCTGATGGGAAATGCCATCATTATAATGATCATCTCCCTGGAACAGAGCCTCTATATCCCCATGTACCTGTTTCTCCTCAACTTGTCTGTGGTGGAAGTGGGTTTCACTGCAGCCATTGTGCCTGAGATGCTGGTGGTCCTCTCCACTGAAAGAACCACAATTACTTTTGCAGGCTGTTTTGCCCAGATGTATTGCATTATTGCTTTTGGTGGGACTGAATGTTTTCTCCTGGGGGCGATGGCTTATGACCGCTATGCTGCCATCTGCCATCCTCTGAGCTACCCAGTGATCATGAATGAAAGTGTTTTCATGAAATTAGTGATGTTCTCGTGGGCCTCAGGGGTCATGGTGGCTACCGTGCAGACCACGTGGGTATTTAGTTTTCCCTTTTGTGGTCCCAATGAAATTAATCATCTCTTCTGTGAGACTCCCCCAGTTCTAGAACTTGCTTGTGCAGACACCTTTTTTTTTGAAATCTATGCATTCATTGGCACCATTTTGATTATCTTAGTTCCTTTCCTGTTGATATTCTTGTCTTATGTTCGAATTCTCTGTGCCATCCTGAAGATGCCATCCAACACTGGGAGGCAGAAGGCCTTTTCCACCTGTGCCTCCCATCTGACTTCTGTTACCCTCTTCTATGGCACGGCCATTATGACCTATTTACAGCCCAAATCTGGCTACTCCCCAGACACCAAGAAATTGATGTCATTGGCTTACACATTACTCACACCTCTGCTGAATCCGTTGATCTACAGCTTTCGAAACAGTGAGATGAAAAGAGCTTTCATGAAATTATTACAAAGAAGAGTTGATTTACATACATTCTGACTGCTGAAATCATGTGATATTTGGTTACTGCCTGACTGAACTGAATTTCTATTTACTGATGCTGAAAATAGTTTTCAGTTCTTGATATGAGTACATTGTATTTGTTTAGCTATAAAGTTCTAACTTATATTAGGGATGCCTCTGTTTTGATGTCAGGTGTCTTTTGTTTTTCAAAGATGCATATGTTTTAAGGCAATATTCATAAGAATTTTTGATATATTCTAATATGAATATCCAGGCCTTTTCTGGATTTATAGTAACATCACTGACTTTCAATAAATTATCTAGCTCCATATGCTTATGTGTACTGAAATTTTATTTCTGTATTAAAAATTCCTCAGGATAACTGGCAGACACAGATTAGATATTGTAGAAAGAGTCTTTAACTGTTGTTGGCAGCCTTATTGCTGCCAGGAAGGTGATTTCCTTCAGAAAGGAATTTCTCCAGGAAAGCAACTTAAGAAGTAGACAAGGTAACCTGCATTTGATCACATCATCCAATTTGAACACAGTTAGATGAGGTCATTGCTTCACCATGCTGGAACAGAGCCATTGGTTTCACTAATTATTCATGTCAGTTTACTGACATGAACCTTTTCTGTATCTCACAAGATTATTAACATTTATTCCATGGGGAAAATGATAGAACCAGAGAAGCTAAAAAATTACCTCACATCATACAGAATAGTTCAGGTCCTTTGACTTCTGATTTAAAATTTTATCCATATGTAGTACAAGTACTTATATTTCAATAGTTACCCTAAATATTAATGATGAACTCACCAGCTTAACAGGGATAGATATATGGATGGATTAAATTTTTTTTATTCCAACTTTTTGTGAGCTGGAAGACATTTTGTGAGTGATATTTTGTCAGAATAGACCAGCAAAATGAGAGAAAATTTAAAAAATATACAAAAAATAGCACGAGACTTACAGATTAACATCAAGAGAATAACATTTGTATCAGAGGCTTCCAGAAGAAAACAAGAAAGGGTAGATACCTTATTTGGAAAAATAATGTCCAAGAATTTCTTTGAAATGGGGACTATGACATTTAGATCAAGAAGCTCAGAATTCCAAACAAAAACAAACCCAGACACATGCCACAACACATTATATTGAAAGTGACAAAAATTAAGGTCAGCAAGAAAATTCTAAAAGGAGCTAGACAGAGAATGAATAAGAAAAAAAGAGCATTAAATGATGAACAGGACCAGTAGTCTGTCCTGCTAGACATTCACAGAATAGTCCATTCCCAAGCAGCAGAATTTACATTTTTCACAAGTGCACCTGAAATAGTTTCAAGGATTGAACATCTGTTGGGATATAAAACAAGAAATTTATGAAGATTGAAATAATACCAGGTATCTTTTTAGATAACTATCCTTCCAAACACATTTTATGTAGATAAAATACTAGCAAATGGAATTTAACAATCCAACAAAAGGACCATACACCATGACAAAGTGGAACTTATTCCAGGGATGCAAAGATGGATCAGCATAAGCAAATCAATTAAATGTAATATACATCACATCACATCAACAAAAGGAAGTACAAAAATCACATGATGCAGAGAAAGCATTTAACAGCACTCAGTACCTATTTATGATAAAAACTTTCAATAAAATGAGAATAGAATAAACATAATATAATAAATGCCATATATTAAAAACTAATACCATACTCAACAGTGAAAAAAAATAAAAGCTTTCATTTCAGGTCAGAAATAAGACAAAATTGCACACTCTCATCATTTCTATTTAACTTAGTATTAGAGGTCTGAGCCAGAATAATCAAACAAGAAGAAATTAAAGAAATCTTGATTGGAAAAGAAGTGAAATTATTACTATTTGCAGATGATATGATGATATACATGATAAACATATCAACTCCACTAAAAAAACTATTTATAACCATATGAATACAGTAAAATTGTAGGCTACAAAATCAATATACACAAAATTAGCTGCATTTCTATACAAAAGCAGTGAACTAGAAAAAAAGAAATTAAGAAAACAATAATAGTTAATTAGCAATAAACTTAACAGAGGAGGCAAAAGACTTGTACAATGAAAACCGTAGAACATTGTTAAAAGAAGTAAAAATAGAGGACACAAGATATATGAAATGAAAAGATATTCTGTGCTCAGGGATGGGGAGAACTAGTGTTATTAAAATGGTCATACCTTAAATAACATACAGGTTTAATATAATCATTATCAAAATTTCAATGACATTTTAAAGGAAACAGAACAAAAAAATACTAAAATTTATATGGAACCACAAAAGACCCTGAATAGCAAAATAATGTTGAGAAAAAAGAAGAAAAATGGAGGCATCACATTATTTGACCTCAAACTATATTAAAAGTGACAGTAATTCAAACAATGTGATATTAGAATAAAAATAGACATGAAGGTGAAAGGAATAGAATCAATAGTCCAGAATTTAAGATTTAACTTACAGATATATCAACCATTACTCTACAATAAAGGAGTCTGACCATACAAAGAAGAAAACATTTTCAGCAAATGGTATTGGGAAAATTGGACAGACACTGTAAAAGAATGAAACCGGATCACTCTGTAAGTCCATACACACACACACACACACACACACTCAATATGTATTAAAAAGTTGGACAAGAGACCTGAAATCATAATATACAGAAAAAAATCAATTGATAACTTGATATATTCCATGATATTACCCTTAGAGATGTCGTTTAGGAGTCAATCCCAACGGCAAAGAAAATGGAAGCAGGCAAAACAAATGAAATTACAAGTAGTTCAAAAACTTCTGCACAGCAGAAGGAAATATCACCAGAATAAAAAGACATGGTACTGAGTGGGAGAAGATATTTGCACATAATACATACACTATGAGGTTAATATCCACAGTATATAAAAAACTCATACATAAAAAATCAGACAATTCAATCAAAAAATGGGCAGATTTGAGCAGACATGTCTCCAAAGAAGATATACAGATGATCAACATGAATATGAAAACAAGATGATCTTCACTTAATATTAGGGAAATGAAAATCAAAGCTACAAGTATACCTGTGAGAATGGATTACTTAAAAAAGGCAGTATCAATAAGTTACAATAACCCTTATTTAAGTGTCCCAATAAGTAACAGTAAGTGTTGGTGAAGATGTGGAGAAAAAAGAATCCCTGTATGTACACTGTTGGTGGGAATTTAAATTGTACAACCATTTTGGACAAAAAGTATATATCTTCCTCAAAAAAACTGAAAATAAAACTACGATATGATCCAGCAATACCCACTTTTGGATATATATCTGAGTAAATATCTGTGAAATCATGGCATAGGGTTGTGGCACTAGGATGAGACTTCTAAACAAATGGTTTATTAATGACTTTGATTTAAAAATAATATAAACTCTTAATTCAAAGAACTTTATGCACCCCTATGCTCATCACAGCACTGTATTTATTGCAGCACTATTCACAGTAGCCCAAATATAGAAACAACTAAAAGTCAATTGATACATCTATTGTATAAAGAAGATGTGGTGGTAATACAATATATAAACACAATGGAAAACTATATAGCCATTAAAAAGTTGAAATTTTGCCATCTGCAGAAAAATGGAAGGTGCTTGAGGAGATTATGTCAAGTAAAATTAGTCAGAAGGAAAAACAAAAATATACAATAATTTTACCTACAGAAAGAATGTAAGTAAACAAAAAACTGAGGTTACCAGAGAAGAAGTTGAGAAGTGAGAACAAAGCTGGGATTGTTCTAATGGACTCTTTTTTCCTTTTTAGTATTTGTTTAATTAAAATCTATCTATCTATCTATCCATCCATCCATCCATCTATCTATCTATGCATGTAGGAACTGGGGTGTAGGTCAGAGGTGCAGGGGGTAAGTGGACTCACCAGAGACAGAGTGGGGAGCAGACTACAATGCTGAGGGTAGCAGTGGGAAAGACAGGAGAGGTCTGCTGCGCCATGATTAGCTCCCTGGCCGAGGATCAGCAACCTGGTGGAGGGTAGAACTCATGCCACAGTGACTGGCGATAGCATGACAGTACTGAGAATTAACCAGGGAGCCCTGCTTAATAAAAATTTAAAAATTACTTGAGAATTCTAAAAATTCTATGAAGCCAATTGTAATGACACTTTTCTCAAAAATATTCACCCCTATGCACAGTGGCTCTATATTTTAGAATATAGTGGCTTATATTTTAGTGTGTGTGTGTGTGTGTGTGTGTGTACAGGCTTTCTACTAAGAGAGTTCTTCTTGCTTTAACTTGTTTTCCACCATAGTACATACTACTTCTATAGTACAAATTATTCTGTCCAAATATTTTTTTACTCTAGCTCATCTGCATCTACCCTTTCTCATGCCCCGATCACACTGATGTATTCTTTCTCCATTTAAAATCTTAATTTTTGCTTGTATCTCTTATTGGGAGATGTCATGGGTGAAATTGATTCTCTCATCTGAAGAAGTTATTATTCCCTATAGGCATATGAAGTGAGACTCCAGATTTGTTCTCTTGAGCTTTCTCACCTGAGGGGCCAGTTCAGGGTTTTTTAGTTATCATGGGAAAATACTGGAACTTGTTTGTTATGTGATTCTAAGTTCTCCAGGGATGGATGCTCAATGTCATATAATACTCTAGAATCATTGCATTTAATTTTAGTTGTATTTATGAGAAGGTGGCTTTTGGCTAGAGGTAAAACTGATAAAGTGGGGTGACATTTAAGAGACAGATTTAATAGGTAAGAAAGTGTAGTTTCGGTTGTGTGATCGTTTGTGGCTTTTCATTTACAGCTCTCCTCACCCATGGCTGGAGTTGCTGTTGCAGTGATGTCTGAGTGCTCGGGAATCACGAGACAAAGCCAAAACTCTTGAATTGGTAGGCTCTCTAGTTTTGATGATGGTGAATTTATTGTCACTGTTCTTTTCAGAGACAAGTGTGGGCAGTTATTATGAAGTGGAAAGTGTCAGACTGACCTGCTGATTAGCTGAAGTTGGGACATCGCCCATAGACTGAAAGTTTTAGGGAACAACTGATAAGTGCCCTTAAGGCCACATACACCCTTATTCATGCATCCCAGCTGACTAACACTTGCTTTAGTCAATAAACGCTGTGTAACCTAGTTGCTTGGAACTGACTTTGGAGAGAGATCTCCTCTGGGCCTGCTGGTATAAAGCCCGCTGGCATAAAGAACTTCCCTTCTCCTGAGTGCTGCCTGATTACCTGATGGAATCCTGCTGTAACTATTAGAGTTAGAAGCACTTTATGCAGTAATCATAAAATCTGAGAAGTTTGCACCTGGAAGGGAAGTTGGGCACTCAGTCCCACACCTAACTTTTAAAATTAGAAGGAAAATGTTAATAAATGGATTGACCTCCTAACTGTTTCAGTCAGTGAGTCAAGACTGCATCAGGGGTTTCTAAATTATATATAAAAAAATTATTTGCAGCTCTATTTAGTAGTTCTTGGTACAAGAATGCTTTCTTCCATAGCATGCTTTTAATCAGTCTTTTAAAGATTTCCCATTGTGTTTACTATATGAAACATGAAATATTCTACTTTTAAAACCAGTCCACTTTAAAATTTTTGTAATTGAATATATATTGTTCAAATTTTTCCCTTTAGAAATGAGTTTAAATGTTTGATCCTGCAATCTGTTGTTACTACTTTAGGAGACTTTTGATAACCAAAATATAATTATTATGGTTAATATAGTGTAGCGGCAGGAAAGGGGCACAGGGCAGGTTTGGGATGGTTCTAGCAGACGGGGGTAAAGGAAAGAGTCCTTGAGTCCTCGGTGGCTTTTATACTTTAATTACAGAGGTGGCATCAGGTTCATGGCAGGCAGGGGTGCCAGGGGGCTGGCAGGCCTCCCAGCCCCCGGCCCACCTCACCATCTCTGCTGCTTTGCTGCTCTTCTGTTCTCCCGCTGCTCTCACTGCTCTTTGGTCTCGCTGCTTGTTCGCCCTTGCTGTTCATGTTGCTATTGGCGTCCTCAAGACTCTGCCCATATAAGCCCATGTCCAAACTCAGGTGCGCTCACTCGTGCATGTCCTCCTGGGCATGCACACAGCAACGCAGGTGTCCATCATTTTATTAATGGCGGGAGGTGGAAAAACCTGAGCCTTCTCAGACCCTACATGTAGACATAGATTTTAATAAATGACTTCGGTCAAATACAGAAATGTATCCATTTGCTTTCTACCCTTAACTGACTACACTGCTCCGATGACAAGTGTTCGTCTTCCCAGCTCAACTCACAGTGAGGTTGCACTGGTTTTCAAAACATCCTACAAAGATCAGAGGAGCCTCATTCTAGTGTTAAGTAGTCACTAAATATCTTTATTTAAGATTTTAACCTGAGCAGGTCAGCGTTCCTCCTGTCTTCCTATTATCTGGGACTTATACCCATTGCTTTCTAACTGCAGTTTTTTGCCATCTCTCTCCACTCAGAAGTAATTTTTCCTTCCTTGAAATTGTCATTTGCTATTTATTGCATTTGCTTCCCAACGGGGTTGTGTTCAGGTCTTCCTTTTAATTTAGACACTTGATTCCTTAAAGGAAGAGTCTACATTTTTCCTAATTGTTTTCATTTACACAAGAAACATTGGTCGAGCATTTATTATGGGTCTGAAACTCTTTGCAGGCCTTGTAAATATAAGAAGGAACCACGGGACATTTTGTAATCCTGGATTTTATATTTAGTGAAGAAGTTAGTTATATGTATGGAAATATAATTTCAATTGGAGATAATGAAAAAATAAAATGGAGCAAGGTATTAGGAGTGAAGCCCTCTTCCTTTTGTAGGTATCATGCAACTCTGCTGAGTTCTGGGGTCAACGGTATGGCTGATCTTTCAGGGACTAAAATATGGTAGGTGCTGCAGCAAGTGTCTGTTGGGTAATTGATGATTAAATAAGTTGATGAGAAATTTGATGATGGGAAAGAGAAAATGGGAGAGAGAAAGGAAGAACTTTTAAAATACATGTTTATGATGACTTTCTTATTTTCATCATCATATCAGAAAGATGGCCATGGAGAATTGGTCCCCAGAACTTCCCATGCATAATCTCAATAGATTAGGCCAGGTACAGTTTGGGCAATAATCAATAAGCCTAAAGTAAACTCACAGAGTTTACAGATCACCTAAGATAGGGGCATCTAAAATAAACCACTTTTATTTGTTTCACCTGAGCTCTATATTACTTAACCTAGTTGCATATATTTATTTCAAACTAGTGAATATTTATAATAGACATACATCATCTTACACTTTCAATTATTAGATTTGATCAATTTTTTCCATTTGTCACTTTCTAATATTTTTTTTTGTGCTCCTAGGTTTGATATTTACATAAAGCTGGGGAAAAGAGATGAAAACAGCTGAATAGAAAAATAGATGTCTTTAACAAATATATGTATGGGTCCTAAGAAATAAAATTTTTCTATTTCTTTACAGCTATGTTAATTCTCAAACGACATGGTGTATCGGTTGCAGTAGAATTTTGATATGATTTTGTACTTTTCATAAAAGATTTCCAAGACAGAATTCTTCACTTCTTATTTTTTATATGAAAGATTAATTAAACAATTGGCCATTCTCCAAAATTTTCAAGTAAATTTCTATAGGGATGGGCTTCTTGGATCTCACACTTCCACCAAGACTTCCTGAGGTGAATGCAGCGGGTCACTCTGATTCGTTGACTTGTGACTTCACACTTTCGTTACTATGTCCATAAAAACTACATACACTCAAAGCTGAAATGAAAAGGCAGAATCAGAGCTCTGTGGTTGAATTCATCCTCTTGGGCTTTTCTAGCTATCCTGAACTGCAAGAGCAACTCTTTGGGGTTTTTTTGGTGATTTACCTGGTGACTCTGATGGGAAATGCCATCATTATAGTTGTCATCTCTCTGGAAAAGAGTCTCCATGTCCCCTTGTACCTGTTTCTCCTCAACTTGTCAGTGTTGGAAGTGGGTTTCACTGCAGCCATTGTGCCCGAGATGCTGGTGGTCCTCTCCACTGAAAGAACCACAATTACTTTTGCAGGCTGTTTTGCCCAGATGTATTGCATTATTGCTTTTGGTGGGACTGAATGT
>JAGFMF010012118.1:920519-946782 GCA_019455555.1 Galemys pyrenaicus
CCTGAAGATGCCATCCAACACTGGGAGGCAGAAGGCCTTTTCCACCTGTGCCTCCCATCTGACTTCTGTTACCCTCTTCTATGGCACGGCCATTATGACTTATTCACAACCCAAATCTGGCTACTCCCCAGACACCAAGAAAGTGATGTCATTGGCTTACTCACTTCTTACTCCTCTGTTGAATCCCTTGATCTACAGCTTGCGAAACAATGAGATGAAAAGAGCTTTCATGAAATTGTGGCGGAGAAAATTTCATTTACAAACATTCTGACTGTGGTAATAAGCCATATGCTTGTTTACTTCCTGAGTGAAGCCTAATTTATTTAATGACCTACCATTTTGCATTTCTTAATTTGTTTAGTTTTCCAAGTTTGATAATATCTTAGGGATTTCAGTTTTATTTTGTAATGTTGTCTCCATTTTTCTTGACAAATGTTTTCATCATATACACTAAAACATTTTATTCATTTTTTCTTGTGTTCATACATGGTATTGATTAACTTGTTAATTTAACAGATGAAGCTTTAATAAATACTTATGTTTAAATGTACTGATGTTTTATTTCTGCATGATAGATTGCTTAAGGGTAGGGCCAAAAAAAATGTGTTCTTACCAATTTTACTAGCTTCTGCAGGATTATGTTTTAAGCTCATTGTAATAATAAGGGAATAAGTAGAGACCTTCAAGAGACCAGACAGGATTTTAATTTGTGAAGTGAAAATCTGTGCCATAAATGCTGAAACAAAGTGCAGTTATTTTGTGACAACTAACTAACTGGTGCAATGTCCTAGACTTCACAAACTATTTTTCTAACAGGATTTCTGTTGGTATTTCCCTAAGTTATTCACCCAGTGCTGAGAATGGAGGGCTCCATAGGATCTCCATTGACCTCACTTGTATTTTAGTATCTTTTCCTCTTACAGACTAATCTTTTCATAGACTTTTATTAAATTCCCCACTATATTTCTAAAATGACCCCAGGCGTGTTCTTTATAAACATAAGATTATTTTTTTTAATCTAAGAGATTTATTATTTGTGTATATTTTCTATGGTCATAGACTCATGATCTTTCCTAGAATAATTTATCATTCTACCAAATTTAGATTATTTAGTCTTTGCTCCCCATTTGATTTTTTTTGTTATAAATATTGCTGGTAGTAAATAGAAAGGGTGTCCTTTATTTTTTCCCTTAATTTCTTTTTACATTATTGTTCATTTTTGTACAGTATTTGATTCATCCTCTCAGGTGTGGTCCCTGTAAATATCCCACCACCATGGTCCCTTGTAATCTTCCTTCCACTGTTTTAAGCTTTTCCCCTCCCCTTCTCCTGCTTTAAGTCTCAGATCTATAGTTGCCTATGTTTTGTCTGAATAGGGTCTCCATTATTGAATCTACATCAAATGAATATTTACTGCCTTTATTTTCTGTTTATGGTGATAAAAGAAAAATAGCTACTACTGACATGAGTATTACAAATACAAAAATGACTCCATTTTCACAGAAAGAAATTTTGTCATCAAATGGTTGAAACCAGTTTGAGCAATATGAGTATGGCAAAAGCTATTTTCAGTTGGGCTTTTAACAGGCATTTGGAAATCCTTTCTCAGATCTTGCAGTGCTGGTGTCCTGCAATTTCTTTCTTATAGCCCTCAGAGTGACCATTAAATAAACTCACTTAGGCAGCAAGAAATCTCTGAAAGCCTAAATTCCAAACCAAATACAAAACTCCATTTCTCTTTTTGTTCTTTGTTTCATTTGTTCATTATTCATTGATTCAACAGGTCTTGTTGTGGGTGGTTGTTAATGTGATTGTCCCTTGGGGAATGCAGTCCCTATCCTTGAAGAATTCAAAGTTTATTGGAATATCACTGACTTGGGAAGATCACAGAAAGGATACTGTGACTTTTTTTTTTTTAAATTGGGTAACATTGGTTTATGTTGATGCTTGTGTATTAAAGATATCCTATGTATCCCTCAGGTGTTGTTACCACATCTCATCTACCAACAAGACACCCATAATCCTCCACCATCATCCAATGTGCTTGCTTCCACCTAGCTCTGCCCTGCCACCCCCTGCTCCCACCCCACCTTTCTAGGGTCAGTTCCTGTGTCTTTTTTGGGGAGGAATAGAAGGTGAACAGGCGAGGTTCAAGGTTTGGTTGCGTACATGATGGTTTCAGAGTCACATTGATTCTCTACTAAGTTAAAACTGACAAAACCAGTCCAAAAGGACCCTGTTATGATTCTACTCTAAACACAGTTCTGGTAACACCAACTTAATTTTACATCGGCTCTTTGGGTGTATCATTGAAGTCATACCTTCTTGACGTGGGAGGTTGACATTAGGATTTCCAACATAATCACGGATAGGAAAAAAAAAGTGAACTTTTACAAGGATCAAGGAAAGGAATAAGAACAACAACAATAATAATAACAACAATAAAGACACAAAAACCAAAAATGAAAAGACAAGGACAAATTGGGGACACTTGGTGGGGAGGGAAGAGGGGGAGGGTTGAGGGCAGACGGGAGCATGGGGGACTGAGGTGATGGTGCATTGGTGATATGGTGATGGGGAATACATGGGAATTACAATTGATGTCAAATATATATAAATTAAAGGGAAAAGTGTGAACTTTTAAAATGTAAACCTTATACTGATTCTCTGTGCTTAAAATATTTCAGTATTCTCTGTATTTAAGAAAAAAATATGCTTGGCATGACCTGTGGAACCCTGTGTTATTAACTCCTGCCTATACTTCCTCCTGCCCACTCACTGATTCTCTCACCTAGTGATATCTGTGCAAGGTCTGCTTTTGGTTTTATAAAATCATTATCCCATTCAGGCCCCAAACTGTCAAAACATTCCTTTGTCTCCGTATGATATGCTTCTCATTCCGCTTTGTCATGACACCTCCTAAAAATGTCATTTTTTTAAAAAAAGATGACTTTTCTGATACTCCATACCCCAACATTCCTTCCCAAATGATTCTTCTTTGAAACACCTCTCCTCTCTTCATTATTTAAAGTTTATTTTGTGCAGTTTTCTACTGGTAACTTGCATCTAGTTGCTAAGATAGTACGGGTGTTTGTAAGTGATGTGTGTGGAGAAAGAGGGTTCTTAGGATGTCGGAGAAAGTGGAATATAAACGCTTCTAAGAAGTTAATCTTCACGGCATGAGATCTGACATTTTTTTTCTCCATTATTCATTCTGAGACCAGGTCATCTTTCCTACATCTCACAAGTTCCACCTGCCCTATTACCCTAACAACGCCACCCACAGGAGGACAGGGGAGAATGAAGAGATGAGTGTCTCTGGAGATTCTAAGCCCAACTCCACACACATGACTTCGAGATGTGAGAGGAGTTGCTGCTGAGTCTTTCTCACGTGTAGCTTGTACAGATTGAGATACATAATGTCACCCTGTCAACCTGTTATTTAAGACTGCTTTAATATTTATAAATACCTGCCTGACATTAAGTGTATTTGGGAGATAGCATGTCTCTTGCTTTTATAAGTATCTTATTAACATGAACTCCTCTGTTTCAATGCATGATCTGTTTTATGTTTAATTATCACTCCTGATAACAAGCTCGATGAGGACATCTAGTGTATGAGTTTCCTGACCATTTTTTTTCCTTATATCAAGTAAACAAAGTGTTGATTGTCCAGTCTAATGTCAAGCCTCCTAATAGTGCCCCCAGGACCATGGAATGTCATGGTCTCTCTTGGGATAGCCCAGCTACATCTTGCAGGTGCTTCATGATACAGCCCTTTTTGCCTTGCCCGCGTCCACCTTTCTTCTTTCTTTTGACTCTCATGAGGCATGCCTCTGGGTCTTGGTGTGATAATATCCTTTGCACCTTATTTGCTTCCCCTTCATCTATGAATGCTTTGAGACTAATATCTAGAAATCTTGACAAGTGCCCTCAGAACTCAGTCATAGGTATTATAGGCTACTCCAATTATTAGCCATTATTTTTACTCGTTTCATAGAAATGCCTCTTACTAATTATATTGACTGTTTGGGCCAAAGACCTAAGCTCACTTGTCTCATTGACTCTAGAAACAAGATAATTTATAGGAAAAAGAGACTGGTTCAATGAAAAGAAGCAACCTGCCAACCCAACTTCTGAAATGTAAAACTCACGGATGTTTCAGAGATGGAAACTGAAGGCTGGGCCTCAAAATGTTCAGAAAAGACTTACTCAAGATGTGTCACTTGGACATGAGGATGATTTTGAACTAAGGTCTCTCAAGACCCTGCAGTCTCACAAGAAACTCTTACCACTTGTTTACTTTAAAGAATGAAATCGGGGGTATTATCCAGAATCATAATTTTAATCAAATAACCTTTTTATCAGTGAAACTTGTTTGGATGGCAGAGCAAATATCTAATTATAAATACCAGGTCTTTGTCAAGTGAGTTACACTCTCCATGTCCTGTGAGTCTCTGTAGACTCTTGTTGAAACCCCAGGCACCTATCCCATTACTAACTATATCCCATTAGCATAGGATATAAATCTCATTTTTCCTAACTGACCTTGGATCCACATTTAGTGGATTCCCTGTATGTACATAACCAAAAGAACTCTTTTTTCCCTTTTAATCTGTTTATAGATTATTTGTCTAGCCTGAGAACAACTAAGAGGGAAAATGGGACATTTCCTTCCCTCCCCAACACGGCACACTTTTTACTGGAGTTCAGAATTATACAAGAAAGAACACAAGTTGTGTGTGTATCTCGATGACTTCCACAAAAAGCACTTCACCTGTGTGAGTGTCACTGACATCACACATCACACATACTACCATATGGCACAGCTCCCATGAACTTTATGGGGCACAAATAAGAGAAAGTACCAGATGGCAGTATTTCCCTTGTCTTAGATACCCAACTGGTTCATACATGGATGTTATCCCTTGATGGTGAATGATATGGGAGGGATCCTTGCATTGGATTCTGTGAATGAAAACCATTCTTCTAGGGATAACTGAAATATTTCCCAGTGGACTTGGGTTAGATAGAATGGATTCCTCTATATTGTTGGCAGGCTTCATGCTGACAGGAGTGGGGGTCTCACTGAGAATGGAAACTTCCCTAGGATAGCAGTGGTACGAAGCAGGCAAAGTAACAAGGATTCGATCAAATCACCTGGTTCTTGACAAAGTCAAACCAGTGTTTCATTCATCTCTTACCATTGCTGAGACTGAGCCAATGGTTTTATTAATTGTTCAAGTCAGTTTAGACTGATCTCAGATTCGCTTGATTTTCTTACATATTTGGTGGGATTAAAATGTTATGTTTATTTTCATTATGTTCAGTGAATAATAGAATCAGGAAGCTAATTGATTTGTTTAATTTATACTAGTTAGTTCAGAACTATTGCCTCTTAGCTTAAGAACTATATTTATGATTATGCTAGACAAAATTAGTCAGAAGGAAAAAGATAAATACTGGGTAGTCTCACTTACGTGTAGAATATAGAGAAACCAAACAAGAGGTCAAGGAAAAGTCAAAACTAGCAGCTGACCTTAGAACTGAGGCAGCCAGCAAAGGAGACAGTAGGAGGAGGGGGTAAAACAGTGGAGGGATGAACACAAGAGAATAAGGTGATGGTTCAAGGCTGATATGGGGGCTACAACGATGTAAGAAAAAAATAATAAAAATTACCAACAAAAAACCCCCCCAAAAATTGTATTATGAAATGAACCATGAAGGACTATTCCCAAGCATACAGGGGTTCTATTAAATTTCAACTAAAAAAGTTCTTGGGGATGTGTATGGGAGAGGGCATCCAGGTTTCTACATAAAGACTTCCATCTGCTTGCCCGGGCTTGTTATTTATGATGCACAAACTGGGCATTGCAGCCAGCTGTTCTCCACCTCTAGCTCACCTGCCTTTGTCCACACCCTCGCCCTCCAGCTCTCTTCTTTTCCCACTGACAGTCTCTAGACAGTCTCTGCTCACACCTCTACTGGGAGAGATCATGGTAAAGTTAGGTTTTATGAAAACAGACATTTATTCTCTTGGGATTTATGAAGAGTTGGGGCCTTAGGTTTATACTCTGGAGGCTTTTTACTTAAGGGGCTGAGTTTTAACCTCTTTAGTTACCACAGGAAAATACTGGAAAGTATTCATGGAGTGGTTCTGAGTACTCCAGGGATGCAATCTCTAGAACATATGGATGATTCCAAACTATATAATGTTCTAGAATAATTGCATGGAATCATTAAATTGTACTTGTGAAAAGGTGGCTTTTGATTGGAAGTTAGATCTATAGTAAAGTAGAGGAACATACAAGGGACAGAGCCAATAGGTAAGAAGGTGCAGATTATGCTTGTGTCAGGGTTACTGTTGAAATGATGTCCCTGTGCTCAAATCACTAAATACAGCTGAAATAATTGAATGAGTAGAATGCTTTCTTTACACTAGTCAATTTCCTTTTCATTCCTTTCAGAGTAAAATTTAGGCAGATTAAGATGCATGAGAACTTTGCATGTACCAATCACAAAATCTAGGAAGCTGGTATTTGGAAAGGAGCCTGGTAAATAACTCCAACTGTTATCTTTTTAATCAGAAGTTTGAAACTTTGAGAAGGGAGTGATCTTCCTATGCTTGCATGTCAGTGAGGTATCCAAGATGACATCAGGATGTTCTAAGTTTCAGAGAAAGGGGGTAGTATTTATGATTATACAATTCTTTTTGGTCAATCCATTATGTGTTTCCAATTGTGTTATATAGGGAACAATAAATTTTCTACTTCAAAGTTGATTCAATTTTGAATATTTGTGACTGACTACAAATTTTTCTTTTGTTCCATTAGAAATGAGTTTAAATATATCACCCTGAAGTATATATTACTATTAGTTTATGGGGCTTTCAAGCCCAGAATATAAATGTCATAGTTTACACAGATGTTTGATTTTAATAGGTGACAATGGTCAAAATAAGATTTAAGTCAACTTGCCCTACTGTTTACTAATATTCTGCTGGTTGACCTCACACAACATTGCATTCCCTCAATTTTGCTGTGTCTTTCTGTCTTCCTGGCTTTCTCATTTGCCACAGTAAACTTTCTAGATTTTGAAAATATCACTCAAGGATCAGTAGGCCTTCATTCTACTGCAAAGTTGTCATTAGATCCCTTCTGAGTTGAGCAAGTCAACCTGCCTTCTCTATTTTCTTTCCTGTTCTCTAATGACCCAATACCCATAGCTTCTGGTGATTTCACACCTCCTCGCCCCACATTCAGAAGCATCTTTCATTAAAATTTCTAAAGCACTTGATATTACCTTGCTTCTTAACAGTGGGGTGGCTTTCCTTTTTATTTAGATTCTTCATTCTTTAAAGGTAGAGCTTGTCTTCTCTTAACTTGTGTACATTTAGGCAGGAAAAATTGTTTAGCATGTGTTATGGGTCAGGGACTTATAGCATTGTGAATATAGCAAAGAACAAAGAAAACCTTTGCTATTCTGAGTTTATGTGCTATTGAAGGAGTTTGTTTAATTGCATGAAAATTATCTGGAGATAGTGAGAAAACAGAGCCAGGTATTAGAGCTGGGAGTTAGAAGTACTGTGTTAAGAAATGAGATCTTTTTTATTTTTTAAAAGATTTATTTATTTGTGCATGTAGGGATGTAGATCAGAGATGTGGGGGGTGGAGGGAGAGTGAGGATACACCAGAGACAGAGTGGGGAGCAGAACAGGCAGATCAACGAAAGTACACTGCTGAGTGGAGCAGCAGGAGAGGTCTGCTGTGCCACCTTCCTGGCTAAGGATAGCTTACTAGTGCTGAGACTTAGCCTCTTGCACTGCCAGGGAGGCACCAAGGAATAAGATCTTATTTCCTCTTTTAGGTAGCATGTTCAGCTATCTGTTGAGCTGTGGGGTGAAAGGTATGTCTGACCTTGCAGAGATTAAAATATGGTAGGTTCTACAAGAAGTATTTGCTGAATAGTTAATGATTAATGAACGACTTGATGAAAAATTTCACAGAAATAAGCACAGAGAAGAAAAGGTTGAACTTTTTTAATTTTAAAAAGTTTTTAATGACTTCAGTAAGTTTTTTTTTCTTTTTCTCCACTGTCACCATGGTCATGAAGATCTGCCATGAAGAATTGGTCCCTGGAATTTCTCAATCAGGTAATATCAATATACTTAGCCAGGTACAGTCTGGCTGCAAATCTGTGACCCTAAAGTGAATGTATACAGTTCACAGATCACCTAATACGGATTCATCCAAAATATGAGCCCTTTGTTTCTGCAGAGTGCTATAACGTTAGCCATCATTTTTATCTAAAAAATATTTGTAATAGCTATGAATCATTTTTTTGTACTTGTAATGATCAGATCATCAATTTTTTGGTGGTTTTTGTTTCCTTTGTCACTTTTTGACATTTCAATTTTTGTATTTCTTGGTTTGATATTTATACAAAATTTTGAAGTAGATTATCACTTTGACAATGTTATCTGAAGGGGGCCTGGCTATAAAATATTTCATTTGCGTTAAGTATAGGTTTAACTTTTAAGCTACAGACCATATAAATTGCAATTGAATTTCGATAACTGTGATGCAATTTTTGGATAGCATTCTGAGACATAAACCCTCTTTTTTGTCTTTTTATTTGAAAGATTCAATAATTTGAATGATTGGCAGTTCTTCAAAATCACCAGGTAAATTTCTGTGTGGACAGGGTCTTATTTCATTGTTCTACCAAAACTTTCTGAGATGAATGCAGAGGCTGTCTCTGAGTTATTAGATTGTGGCTTCACACTTTTGTTACTATGTCCATAAAAACTACATACACTCAAAGCTGAAATGAAAAGGCAGAATCAGAGCTCTGTGGTTGAATTCATCCTCTTGGGCTTTTCTAACTACCCTGAATTGCAAGGGCAGCTCTTTGGGGTTTTCTTGGTGATTTACCTGGCGACTTTGACAGGAAATGTCATCATCATAGTTGTCATCTCCCTGGAACAGAGTCTCCACGTCCCCTTGTACCTGTTTCTCCTGAACTTGTCAGTGTTGGAAGTGAGTTACACTGCAGCTATTGTACCTGAGATGCTGGTGGCCCTTTCCATTGAAAGAGCGACGATTACTTTTGCAGGCTGCTATTCGCAGATGTACTGTATTCTCTTTTTTGGTGGGACTGAATGTTTTCTCCTGGGGGCGATGGCTTATGACCGCTATGCTGCCATCTGCCATCCTCTGAGCTACCCAGTGATCATGAACAAAAGCGTTTTCAAGAAATTATTAATTTTCTCATGGGTTTCTTGGATGGTGGTGGCTACTGTTCAGACCACGTGGGTATTTAGTTTTCCCTTTTGTGGCCCCAATGAGATCAATCACATCTCCTGTGAAACCCCAGCGGTGCTGGAACTTGCATGTGCAGACACTTATTTTTTTGAAGTCTATGCATTCACTGGCACCGTTTTGATTATCTTAGTTCCTTTCCTGTTGATATTCTTGTCTTATGTTCGAATTCTCTGTGCCATCCTGAAGATGCCATCCAACACTGGGAGGCAGAAGGCCTTTTCCACCTGTGCCTCCCATCTGACTTCTGTTACCCTCTTCTATGGCACAGCCATTATGACCTATTTACAGCCCAAATCTGGTTACTCCCCAGACACCAAGAAATTGATGTCATTGGCTTACTCACTTCTTACTCCTCTGTTGAATCCAATGATCTACAGCTTTCGAAACAGTGAGATGAAAAGAGCTTTGATGAAATTATGGCGAAGAAGAGTGAATTTACACACATTCTGAGTGAGCTAATAAACAATGTGATATTTGGTTATTGCCTGCCTGAAGTTTTGGAATTAGATTATGGTTAAATTAGCTTGTATTTTTTTGAGATGAGTGTATTAAATTTGGGAGGTTCCCTATTTGGGTACCCTCCTTCCTTGTGCACTGTCATTCATTTGTAATAGAAGTATATGTTTTGAGGACACGTGAAATCATAATTTATTGATTTGTTGTGAATGTCCAGGTTTTTACTGGATTATTGCCATTAACATGAATCGTCAATAAACCTCTTGTTCTATATGTTCAAGTGTACTGCTGTTAATTTCTCTAATGTGGTTTGAATTGATTTGAGTCAAATCAAAATGGATTTGATGGGATGAAGATTACGTTCATGTATGATTTTAGTGACAACAGCAGAAGTGCTTTTCAAAATGATTGCTATTCCTAAAGACTGACCTGCGCTTCACTGTGCTGCACTAAGCTAGACTCACAGACCAACAGGAGATTTGATTTTCTGGAATGAAAATCTGTTCCAAGAAAAAAAAAACATAACAAAGTTATTTTGAAAGGTCAAATTGTTTCTGCATCATGGACTCTCATGGATTATTATTCACAACAGTATTTCCTTACATTTTTCTAGATATTGATCTATTGTTGATGAACCCTTTGGGAACTTCACTGAAGTCTTACTCAATATTTAAGACATTTTGCATTGTGTTTTAGAAACTTTGTTGTATTCCTTATCATTACAGTATGTCAATTTACTGTTTGGCATTCCAGAGTATATTTTTCCAGAATTTTATTTTTAACTTTTCTGTAACCTTATTATTTGGATGTGTTATGCTGAGGATTGCATATTTATTTATTGTTTGGCAATTTATTGTTTGGCATTCCAGAGTATATTTTTCCAGAATTTTATTTTTAACTTTTCTGTAACCTTATTATCCGGATGTGTTATGCTGAGGATTGCTGTAGAGAAATAGAAATCAGGATAGCAGTGTTGGGGCTGATATAACTAGACTAAGGGACATAGATGGTGACCATTTTCAAGAGCTATAATCTATATTCAGGGAAAAGTGCAGGCAGTAACTGAGATGGAGTATAGGTAGGGGGTTTGAGAAACAGCAAGGAGACTTATGACTGAATGAGAATGAAAAGTGGGTTTAATGGAGATGAGCTCAGAGAGTAATGGGGGAACAGAAATCTGCCCTATATTTGTGAGTGTGGACTGTGTATTGAATGGGATTGGGTGCTTTGGGGGTGGGGGTAGGGATCGAGCAGAGGCAAGGGAAGCAGAAGGAAAAGTTCAGTATCTGTTCAATTATTGAGACCTAAGTACTAGGGTCAGGGTGTGAGCTCTAGCAGAGATAAAATGCTAGATCCTCTGTCCTTTGAATATAGAATCACAAAACATGGATTTGAAATGAAAAATGAATTCAAGAGTGATTCTTAGGTTTTGAGACTGTGTAAGTAGAAGCTTAACTGCTATTATTGAGATGTGGGAATGCCAAGGAAGAAGATATTTTAGATTTAGACACAGTAATAAATGAAAGTGTTTTTGCTAATTTAAAGTTGTATTTCTTAGTAGTCTGTATTTCATTTTTTACTTCTTGTTGACAGAAGAGATAGTTTCAGAAAGTTTTATATTTTCTTAGGATTTACTTTTCCTTTCTATGTTTGGTTGCTGTTGTATAGTTTATAGAAAAGTCATGTGTATGATGGTAAAATACTTGGATTTATTGATATTTTCTGTATGACAAATACAAAGTCAAGTTTTGTGCCTATTTCATAAATATTTTCAAGGAAAATATAGGATCAACAACAGACAACAATGCTTCTCTCTCAATTTTAATGATACATCATCTGGTTAAATCAAAATTTTATTATTGAAATCTCTTAATCATATATCTGTGTTGTCTATTTTTCTGTCAGTCATTGAGGGAGTATGTTATGTCTCCACATTTGAAATTTATCATTTTATCACCATAAGATACTAATATAGTGATAAATGTGACACAAATATTGCTTTCTCCGTATGACCTCTGGCCTATATATGAAATGTTTCTATGCATTTTTCACTGAAGTCAATATACATATAGAACATGTACAAATCATGATTTTACATGTTGATGATGTCTCAGAAACTAAATCACCCTGTTACTGTCACTTACATCAAGACATTTAAAATCGATGCCCATGGGATTTTAGGTCCATGATCATGGCAAGTGCATACAGGCAGCATTTCCTCCATCTGGTGTACATGACTGCTTCTTACATGTGACATGAACCCCCATGTTGAACAGTGTGGAAGGGGTTGCAGATTGTGTTCTGTGGATGAAGACCCTGTTCTTCGCGATGATTAGTGTATTTTGCAGTGGACATAGATCAGATGAAATGAATCCTTTAGTTTTGTTGTTAGCCCTTTTGCTTCCAGAAGCTATGAACTTTCTTAAGAATGGGACTACTCTAAGAAAGCAGCTAAAGAAGCAGCTCAGGTACCCTGACATCTGGATAAAGTCAGGCCAACACATTCATTCTTTTGTTTACTCTGGTCTCAATGAATTGTTCAAGTCAGTTTCAACTGATCCCAGACTCCCTTCATTACTCTGTAAGATGAAAAATGTGTTTATTTTGAAGAGAAAGTAATAGAAGAGAAATGGTTCTTTTCAAATCATACTAGCTGGTACAGATCTTTTGACTCTTGTTTAAAAGCTCTGTGTTTGGAACGAATCATGAAGACTTTTTCCCTTTAAACATGTCAGGGGTTCTAGACTTCAACTAAAAAGTTCTCAAATGAAGAAGGGGGTAGCATCCAGGCTTTTACAAAGAGGTTTCAATCCACATGCTTTAACTTGTGTCCCACCTTTGCACTAACCAAGCATTTGATCTAAATCATTCTTCTCTCTCATGCTCACTTGCCTTTGCTTATTCCTCACCCACTAGCTCTTTCTTCTTCATTTCCAACTTCTACCCAGCCTCTGCTTTGCCTCCTACTGGGAGATGGCCTGGTGAATTGAGTCTCTCTTCTGAAGCAGTGCTTATTCCCAATAAGGGTATGAAAGACTTGTGCTCCAGAGCTTTCTCAAACTCCCGAGAGTTTGCGTTCAAGTCTTTTTGATTAGCACAGAAAAATACTGGAAAGTGTTTATGAAATTATACCAGGTTCCCCTGGGATATATTCTCCAAGACCTATGATTTAATGTTATAAATGTTCTAGAATTAGTGCTTTGAATTCCTGAATTGTATTTACAAAAAGGTAGCTTCAGACTAGAAGTAGGACTGCTGATGAAGTAGAGGGACATTTAAAGAGACAGAGTGAACTGGTAAGAGAGTATCTGTGTGACTGTTAGTGGCTTCTCCCGTGCAGTTCTCCTCATGGTGGAGAGGTTAGGAGGGATGTCTCAGTGCTCAGGAGTCACTGAACATAGCTTTGAAACATTTGAGTTAGTAGACTCCATTTTTGATACTAGGCAATTCCTTTTTCTCTTCTTTTCCACAAAAGGCTTTGGAAATAATTGGAGGTTTAAAAATTTGATATACACTAATCAATAATTAGAAATTTGCATCTGGAAGTTTTCTTGATTAATAAGTCCAACTTGTAATGTTTCCAATTTGAAGGCTGAAACTAGAATTGAATATATGCCTTGGTGTTTCACTTCAGGGAGGCATAAGGGTCAGCATAAGGGTCTAAGTTACAGAGAAAGCACATAGCACTGTGGGTATTTATTCTTTCCACCATGAATGTCTTGTGTCATGACATTCTTATACTTAGCCTTTAAATGTTTTCTATTTTGTTTATATGTTACTCTAAATTTCAGAATTCCACTATTCACTTTTAAATATTTGGAACTGGATGTACTTTTTAAATTAAAATACTTTTAAGTATTTGATCTGGCATAATCCATTTTACTAAATTTAGCAGATTTAAAAAAAGATTTATTTATTTATGCATACAAAACCTGGGGTATAGGTCAGAGGTGCAGAGGGTGAGAGGACCCACCAGAGACAGAGTGGGGAGCAGAACAGGCAGATTGACGGCACACTGCTGAAGGGAACAGCATGTGAGACAGGAGAGGTCTGCTGTGCCCTGTGGGTCACCTCCCTGGCTGGGGATTGAGCTTGTGCTTCAGTAGCTACTGATAACATCAAAGTGCACCATAACCCCTTGTGCCAACTAGGAGGCCCCAAATTTAGCAGATTTTTTAACAACTAAAATATAAATACTATGGCTTATCAATTATATATAATGTATATTAATATATAATTAATGCATTGATTTTAATACATGATTATGGTAATATTTATAATTATATCAACTTGTCTACTACTGCCTGCAAATATCCAACTATTTTGAATTCAAGACACTACTACATGTCTTCAGAGCGCTGTGTCCTTCTGGGTTCCTCATTTCTCTTTGTGAATTTCATTCACTTAAAAAATATTACACAATGGTCAGTGGGCTTGGATTCCAGTGCTAATTTGTCTTCAAAGACCTTTTAACTTGTGCATGTCAGCCTTCCTCCTTGTCTTTGTCCTTCCACCTGAGTGTCTTCCTCACATGACAGTTTGTAATTATGTTTGTTCACCTTCCCTCCCCATTCAGAAGTTATCCTGCCCTTACAGAACATCTAAATGACTTGTCATTACTCTTGTTTCCCAATAGCATTGTGTACTTTTTGACACTATTTCTTTAAGATATAGTCTGGGTTTTCCTAGCTGTTTTATTTACTTATTGCTTAAAGATTGATTTAGCATCATTTTGGGCCAGGAACTGTGGCGGGCATTGTGGATATGGCAAAGAACAAAACAAAATCTTGCTCTCTTGGAGCTTATTCTTAGGAAAGGAATTAGATTACATATAATGAAGTAATGGGTGGAATGTTATTTGTTATTTTACGTGGTGTTTTCAGTTCTCTGTTGAGCTGTGGGGTCAAATGTTTGCCTAAGATTGCTGAGCCAACCAAATCATGGGTGGTCTATCTGTGATTTTTGAGTAAGTGATGATTAAAAGAATTATTGATAAAACAAAGAGTGTGGAGAAAGGGAATAGAGAACAAAGGAGGGGGAGAGAGGGAGGGAGGAAGAGAGAGAGAGAGAGAGAGACAGAGAGAACTTTTAAGTTACAGTTTCATAATGATCAAAAATTGGGCTTTTTCTTAAGTCATCATGCTCGCAAAAAGGATAGGCCATGGAGAAGCCAATCTCAACATAAAACTTATCAGTAAGACTAAAATCAATTCATATAATTTACAGATAACCTAAGAGCTCTACTAATAAAATATAATCCTCTTTTTGTGTTTCTGTAGTGTTTTCACATTTAACCAAGTCACACACAATCATTTTGAACCTAATGAACATTTATAATAAACAGCTATCAAATAAACTGAATTTTGGAGTTGTTACAAGATTTTTTTGTGCATAACATTTGCCTTTAGTCACAATTTGATACACTGTAACTGTGATAGAGGGTTTTATAGCTGTATAAAATTGGGAAAGTAGATGATACAGCAATGTATGGAAATGGGACATAAGTTAAATTTTTGAAAGGACAGTGTATGACTTGCACCATAAGCATAAGAACTTAGATACTGTTTTGTGTTATTCAGATTTTTATATTTGAAAAATCCATTAAATCATACAGTTGTTCCTTCTTTAAAGTTACCAAACTATTCTGTCAGAAGAGATTCTTGTCTATAGACTTTGCCATTGCTTTTTGGGGTAAATGAAAACTGAAACTTTCAGCTATCATTCTGTGACTTTGTTTTTACATTATGTCATAAAACAATATATGCTTCAACAGAAATGAAAATGCAAAATCGGAGCTCTGTAGTTGAATTTATCATTTTGGGATTTTCTAATATTCCTGAACTCTAAAAGCAACTTTTTGGTTTTTTTTTTTTTTTGATTATTTACCTAGTAACTCTGATGGGAAATGCCATCATTATAATCATCATCTTGCTGGAACAGAGTCTCCACGTCCCCATGTACCGATTTCTGCTGAACTTGTCTGTGGTGGAAGTGAGTTTCAGTGCAGCCATTATACCTGAGATGCCTATGGTCCTCTCCACTGAAAAAACAATTACTTTTGTGGGTTGATTTGCACAGATGTATTTGATTCTTCTTTTTGGTGGGACTGAATGTTTTCTTCTGGGGACAATGGCTTATGACAGATTTGCTGCCATCTGCCATCCTCTGAGCTATCCAGTGATCCAGTCATCTATTTATGGGCATTTGGGTTGTGAAAAATCATTTTTTAAATCTAGGTAACCTTGTCTTACAACACTAAATAATGCGAGGTATAGGTATAAGACATTTTGCTTTTTTTAAGAATGTGTTTAATTTTCAAACTTTACAATGTATAATTTGAAAAAGAATTTTGGTATTATTTTGTCCTTTTTAGACAAGATTTCTGAACCAGGATTCTTCACTTCCTATTTTTGATGTCAAAGATTCATTACTCTGATTAATTAGCCATTCTCCAAAATTGCCAAACTGAATTTCTTCCAGGATGAGCTCATTTTTACGTCATCTGCCAAGACTATTTGGGGTGAATGCAGAGGCTGCTTCTGAGCTGTTGAATTGTGATCTCATACTTTACATACTATGTCCATGAACATAAGACTTCTCTACTGAAATGAAAAGGCAAAATCAAAGCTCTGTGATTGAATTCATCCTCTTGGGCTTTTCTAACTATCCTGAACTTCAACAGCAGCTCTTCGTGGTTTTCTTGATTATTTATCTGGTGACCCTCACCGGAAATGCCATCATTATTGCCATCATCTCACTAGACCAGAGACTCCATGTCCCTATGTACCTGTTCCTCCAAAATTTGTCTGTAGTGGACATGAGTATCAGTGCAGTCATTATACCGGAGATGCTGGTGGTCTTCTCCACTGAGAAAACATCCATTTCATTTGTGAGTTGTTTTGCACAGATGTATTTCCTTCTTCTTTTTGGTGGGACTGAATGTTTTCTCCTGGGGGCGATGGCTTATGACCGCTATGCTGCCATCTGCCATCCTCTGAGCTACCCAGTGATCATGAATGAAAGTGTTTTCACGAAATTCGTTTTATTCTCGTGGGGCCTGGGTTTCATGTTGGGGACTGTGCAAACATCATGGGTGTTCAGTTTTCCTTTTTGTGGTCCCAATGAGATCAATCACATCTCCTGTGAAACCCCAGCGGTGCTGGAACTTGCATGTGCAGACACATTTTTGTTTGAAGTCTATGCATTCACCGGCACTGTTTTGATTATCTTAGTTCCTTTCCTGTTGATATTCTTGTCTTATGTTCGAATTCTCTGTGCCATCCTGAAGATGCCATCCAACACTGGGAGGCAGAAGGCCTTTTCCACCTGTGCCTCCCATCTGACTTCTGTTACCCTCTTCTATGGCACGGCCAATATGACCTATTTACAGCCCAAATCTGGTTACTCCCCAGATACCAAGAAACTGATATCACTATCCTATTCACTTCTTACTCCTCTGTTGAATCCAATGATCTACAGCTTTCGAAACAGTGAGATGAAAAGAGCTTTGATGAAATTATGGCAACGAAGAATTGACTTACACACTTTCTGACTGTTTTGAGAACCAGGTGATATTTGCTCATTACATGATTGAACTATATTTAAATTTAATAAATAGTTGAGACAGTTTATACCTTTGATATGAATTTCTTTAACGTTTGAGTTCTGAGAATTTATATAATGTCAACTTTTAAATAGATTTTTGCGGAGGTAACATTGGTTTACATTATATAAGTTTCAGGTGTAGCATATTATAATTCATATCTGTACACACTCTATTGTGGTCATCATCTAAACTCTAGTTTCTCCATCACTGTATAATTGAACTAGGAGAAACTTTACAAATTAATGTTTTGTCCTTTTTTCATACATCTGTAATCGATGAACACTTTCATATTAGAGTTTCCTCAAAAGTTTATTAATGGTCATACAACATTTTCTTTTTTTCTCTTTAGAAAATATGAAATAAACTATTTTCCACATGAATACGTTATGGTGTTAAGTCCCATTGTTACGTCCCATAGAATGTTAAATCCCACGGAATGATAAGACCCAGGAGTTTGTTGTCTCAGGGTCCAGGCCCACCAGCCCGGTCCGGAAAACCGGAACTCCAGCCCTTATTTATATTAACGGGCCGAGCTGCCTCATGTGACTCAGGCACCAGCCCCCCGCCATGTATGATCTTAAAAAGCGGCTGTACTAACCCACCGGGGTCCAACCCCGCCTGGGTGAGGCCGCTGTGACGTTCCACTCCAGGGGTTCAGACCGTAGCTGAGCTAGCAATAAATCCAGCCTTGCTTTTGCATCGAGTCTGAGTCTTGGTCGTTTTTGAACTCGACCTTTCTAACAATGGTACTTCAGTTTCTGTAGAGCACATTTTACAAAGTGATTGAATGGGTCAAAGCAACTATGAATTTATAAACTTTCATAAATATTGCCACTTACTTTTAAAAATAATAGAAATGACCCCAGATTGGCTCTGCTGACTTTTCGTTATTTTTCTACCTATCCCTGCCAAAAATTGGAGGTGGAAGTGCAAACAGATATGACTCACAGAAAATGAAATTTCATCAACAGATTGTTGAAAACTGTGGGTAATATCTTAATATTCTATAATACTATTTTCATTTGCACATCAAAGAAATATAAGTGATAATTTTGATGGAATCCTATCCTTTGAAATCCTCAAATTTTCTCCTCATAGCACATAAAAGAACCAATTAAACAAAGAAAAGCCAAATACATTCCCTTTTAATCATTTTTCAGTTCATTTGTTTACTTACTGATTGTATTAAACAATTTTAAAATGGATTAACTATTTTTACTTTATTTCTTAGTTTTTAAAGATATAAAAAATAAAATTATAATTTTACTTAATATAGTGTCTTTTACTTGCTTTTGTTTACTGCAATTTTTACATTAACAAATCTTTTAATACAAATTTCATATAGAGTAAGAGTTACAAGAACACAAACTTCCAACACTCCCCCACCCTTCAGGCAGCTTATAGTCTTACAGGGTTTTGCAACTGATATTTCATTGTCTTCATTGGCGTAACTATAGGTTACTGGAGACTCCACTCCTGATACTGCCCCAGGAAAATAACCTGATAGTTTTTGGTTCCCCTATAAAAGGCAATTTCCCCTATAAAAGGCCCATTATGACAACTGGTTTCATAGGGCCCTTCCAATCCCTCTTCTCAACAAAAGACAAGCAGAGTGAGTGAGGTTCTGGTGGACACGCAGGCCTGGTCCCATAAGCTGGTACACTGTCAGTTCCATGACATTCTGTTGATCACAAGACAGAGTTCCTTTTAAAACCCTTATAATTTTCCTGAAGTTTAGCCAAAGGGTTTTACAGCCACACCCTGGATTTGACCTTTGCTCTGAAATGATGCCATTTTTGAAAATGGTTTGCTGGGAGAGATTGGAAACGAACAAGTTTTATGTTTGGTTCCAGAAGGTCCTGTTTCCTTTATATTTTCTCTAAATTCTGCTAAAAAAACTAACTGATGCTCTTCAGTTCAGTTCTCCTCTTCTAGTATTTTATTATAGGTGGCTTAAAAAAACCAATCAGCACTTCTGATAATCTGACTGAAAGTTCCTTACTCACTGTCTACTTTGTAGGTATGTTTTTTATACTATACATTGTGGTGGGCAATATTTTTGCTCACTATTATGCCAGTACATCATTTGGATACCCTTTAATACAGCATCCAATAACATTTTCCTCTTTATCTGCAAGGTCCAGATCAATCTTCTTAAAACCCTCTGAGATTTCATCAGCACGGTCCTCAAGACTTCCTGCTTCTGCCCTTTGCTATCATCCTATAGCCAATGTCAACTTGTAGTGTTTTCCTAAGGTTGCATCGGTGTGATATTTGCATTAAGAACTGAATGAGGGCCTCCCTGGTGGTGCAGTGAGTTAAGCAATGCACTATGAAGCAAACCACAACCACTGAAGAACAAGTTCGATCTCTGCCTCCCTCCAGGGAGGGGACCCACATGGCACAGCAGACCTCTCCTGCCGTGCCCGCTATCCCCTCAGCAGTGTGTTTCAGTCCGTCTGCCTGTTCTGCTCTCCGCTCTGTCTCTGGCAAATCCTCTCACCTCCCTGGAATCTGGCCTGTACCCCAGCTCTTGTATGCATAAATAGATAAACCTTTAAAAAAAAAGAACTGAATGAATTATATTACATAATGAATTGCATAATGAATTTCACTAAGAAATGAATATTATAGATGCAAATTCAGTATTTGAAGTTTTGTGTGTGTGACGTTCTAGCAACTGCTGCAAAAAAACACAGGTGGAAGAGAAAATGACTAGCTTGAGAAAGGGAAAGAAAATCAATTGTAGAATGACTTCTATGTAGCAGGCACTGTGCCAGGTGCTGGGACTGTAGAGATTAGCAAGATAGTCAAATGAGAGAGACAATTACAAACAGATGAACACAAAATAAAAATGTAATTACAATTGTGACAAGTGTTATAAAGGAAAAGCACCAGACATTTTGGGATTATAACAGGAAGAGCTTAACCTGGAGGAAGTGGTGGGAGAGGAAGAACTCTGGGAAGGGTAGGGAAGGCCTCCCTGGGAAGGTGACATTTAAACTGAGCTTTAAGGTCTGATGGCATTAACCAGGCCCAACTGTGGAGGGTAGAACAGCTCAGGTGGAAGGAATGGAGTGTTTGAAGGTCAGACTGTGAAGGAATTTGATGTTATTCCAGGAAAGAGAGAAGACTGGCAAGAGAGAGGGAGAGGGAGAGATTAAAAAGGTACGCAGAAGTCAAACCATACGACTTCTTGTAGGTAAAATAAAAACTCTGAACTTAACCTATAACAAAAGGTGTCCAGTGAGTGTTGTAAAGCAAAGCAGTAACATAGAAATATTTGTATTTTTAAAATAAATGAACGAATGCTCCTGGATGGAGTTTAATTTTCTAAAGACAGAATAAATTCTTACTGCCATCTAGTGGCCAAGCATGTAATTGCTATACTCTCACTGCTGACCGTTTGGGAGTTTGTTCTTGGTAAACCAATATCATCATCGATGAACTCACAGAAAATGTTAGAATCAGTCCCATCAGCTCTAGGTACAACAAATTTGGGCAAATGGCAAGTACAGTGATGTTTCATATCCTTAATGTAGGTGCATCTTTTGTTAGGTTTAGGAGCATAAGGACTGAGGTGAATCCTCTGTTCTTCCCCCTTTTCCGTCTCCTTTTGCTGCTGTTTTTACCACAGGCACCACCACCATCATCACTGTAGTGCCAGGGGCACCGAGCAAATTCTCGATGGTTCTAGCAGACGGGGTAAAGGTGTCTTGGAGCCCTCGGTGGCTTTTATGCTTTTATTTACAGAGGTGACACCATTCTCTCAGAGGCAACCAGGTATATCGCAGGAAGGGGTGTGGGGCAGGGGGTGGGGGTGGGGCAGGGAGCAGAAGGCTGGCAGGCCTCCCAGTCCCCGGGGCATCTCACCCTCTTGACTGCTTTACTGCTGCTTCTCTCTGCTTCTACTGTTCCTCCCGCTGCTGCTGCTGCTCTCGCTGTGCTGCTGCTGTATGTTCTGCCACTGGCGTCCTCATGATGCCGTCCTTCTATGCCTGTGTCCAAACCCAGGTGCGCCCACTTGCCCATGCCCACGTAGGCATGCGCGCAGCACCGCAGGTGTCCATCGTTATACCAATGGCGGGAGGGCGGAAAAACCTGATCGTTTTCTCTGACCCTACAATCATATATCAGCATCATCACCATAATCACCCTGTACATCACACATTCACAGGAATGGATTATGTCTGTGGCCTCATTTGAGTATTCATAAAGTCAAAAATAGTCACTGGGCACCTACTGTGTGCTGGTTGCAGTGCCAGATACTGGACAGTCACTCGCTTCCAGGAGCTCACATCAGAATGGCAAGCATATAAAGAAACTCTTGCAGCACTGTCTGAGTGTTAAGGTGCTTGCTGTGATTCATCCCTGGATGTCTCAAGTCTGGGAACCAGGGAAGGCTTCCTGGAGAAGGTGATTGTGGTTACATTTTGTAAGACTACGAAGGGTGAGTTATATGGCAAAAAAAAGAGAAAGGACTCTACATCTAGAAATGAGCTAGTGTCTGATAAGCATAATAGGGATTTTAAAATCTCAAGGAGAACTGTGTGACTACTGCCAAATATCTTGGGTGGGTGGAGTGATAGGAAACGAGACCAAATAGTGAATGATTTTATGAGTTAAAGAAAGGATTCTGAGCCCAATATTTTAAGGTATAAGGGGTCATTTTAGGATGCTACACAGAAGAAAAAAGAAAAATTTGCGTTTAATGCCAACTAGTATTTAATGGACACTTATAGTATCTGGCTACGCCTGTACACAGATGAGCTCATTCTGTCCTTCATGATCCTACCACTTAACAGCAATGCTTTGTCCAAGTATTCAAAATTCTTTCGTGACTGGGTGGTATTACAGGGTATCAAGGCAAATGACCTAGGGGTACACAGGTTATCACAAATTGTTTGTACTTCAAAATTCATACTTTTAGCCAGTAGGCTTGCTCTATTGCCTCTCACATGATAGAAGCACAAAAACTTAAAAATTCTTTCCAGTTGGGCTTATGTGCCCCAAGCATTGCTCAGTAGCTGTGCCTTAGCTGTGTCCTCCATAGTACATCTTAGGCTAGAGCACCCCTGGATGTGGGCACAGCAGGTAGAACTGTGGGTCTGGACTAGGTCCTAAGCAAGCTCACGGGCAGAAGTGTTCAGATTAATGTCAGCTGGATTTGCAGGGGGATGCATTCCCTGAGCTCGTCCTTTGTCCTCAAATGGGTTCTCTGGGATCAAAAGGACCCCACTTACCGAGTACAATTTGGGCAAAAGATATCATTGTTTCGGGGAAGTAAAAGAGACATTTCTTTAGAGGTTCATGTTCCCTCTATCCTTCGACTTCTCAGCAAGCTCTTAAGAGGGGAAGGCCAGGCATTCATTACATGTACAAATTCCTTCAGTCTGTCATTACTGCTTCCAATTACTTGCTTGTTTCTAACATTATAACCATCACAAAAAACTCCGTGAACTTGTGTTATTTGGCAAATTTACAGAACACCAAATTACTATTTAAAAAACAAAACAAAACAAAAAACCAAAGACAGCAAACTTGGTTTTAGTATTAGGGCTTCTAGGTGGGCCATTTCTGATTTCCTGATTATCATTCAGAAACCGGGCAGCTGCCCCAGAAGTCAGTACAGGGATGTCCCAGCAGGAAGCTAGAGTTCTTTATAGGCAGAGATGGCCTAAGGCCATAGAAATATCAAGAGCAGGGGCTCACCCACATCCATCTCTTAGCTGAAACCTTTTTTCTTGGTCTATTGCTTTGTTTTCTGATTCATTAAGAAATAAAGCTATTTAGTGACCATCTTTTATCACAGTTTTGTTTAGAGCAATGATTCTCAAAGCTTGGAGCCCGTGGGTGATACTGAGGCCTCTTTACGTTTTCTGTGAGGTCAGAATTATTTTCATAATGACGTTTAAATTATTGTTACCATTTATTCTTCATTCTCTCCAATATATACAGTAGAGCTTTCCAGAAACTAAATAATTCATTGTGTTCCAACAGATTGACTGTTGGAAATATGAGAATTCAGCTGTGTTTTATTAAGAAGACACTAAAGCTATTTGTAAAAATGGAAAACAGCAAAACTCCTAAATATTTTTGAAAGTAAACTACTTTCCATCAAAATATGTTATTTCTGATACTGTTCTATGGCACAAAGGAAGCTTAGACACTGGGACTAACACAAGCAGGTTTATTGCACCGGTGCTGACTCAGCGGATTTGTATCCAAAGGCTGAGCCCTGTCTATAGGAAGTCAGGGGCTGATATGCACTTTCAGTTTCTACAAGGTTCTAGGTGGGTTTGCACTGGCATCTGTACATGATTAGGTATGATGTGGCTACAGAGCAACAGGGGAATTGTCTGGGTGCATACCAAGGAGTGAGCAAAGGGTCAGTTGTTATGGGAGCCCCCAGGTCCATCCTGCTTCATGGCTAACATCTCATAAGGTTCCTACCAGGAACTAAATTGCATCCCAGGAACTGAGCAAAATTGTTACCCCCAGCTGCTTATCTCAGGTCACCATGCTCCACTATGTAAAGGGTTATTAATGTCATTTAAAAATGTGTTAATAAAAATGCGCTCATTATCCCCCCTCCAGTTCCTCCAAAAGTGTTCATTTTAACTTGTAATAGAGCAAATATCTGGGACTACAATCTGTATAAACAAAAACTTTTTGTTTTTGTTGCTCTCTATAAATTGTCAGATTGTAAAGGGGTCCCAAAAGTAAATAGTTTGAGGATGGTGGTTTAGAGAATCCACTGAAGGCAATTTCTCAATGATTTTAAGAGGGGGCATATTCAGATTTACTTGGAATTCCCCTTTCCTAAAGGAAAAGAGAAGTCAGGAGAAATACCCACGTTCACAAGTCAGGTCCCTGTTCTCTCAGTGTTGAACATTCCTCTCTGAACAGTTCACCTGTTTCCTTGGTAACGAAACTGTAGCTGCCACCTGTGGCTTATTAACACCCTCCCTTGGCCAGCTGGATTCTGCAGGGCAATTGCTGTCTGGGAATAATTAGGGAACTTTGTCAGGAAGTTTCCTCAAGTAGGAAATTGGTTCCTCTGGAACTTGTTATATGTTAA
Organism: Galemys pyrenaicus; assembly: GCA_019455555.1. NCBI lineage: Eukaryota > Metazoa > Chordata > Mammalia > Eulipotyphla > Talpidae > Galemys > Galemys pyrenaicus. Next base: position 944,986 of record JAGFMF010012118.1, read on the forward strand.
CTCCACAGTCAAGATCACGAAAACATTTACTGAAATTAGTCATAGCGTTCACGTCCAGTGGGAGCACTTATCAAGGGTGAAGGTGTCAGGAATCGGGGAATATGGCTTTATTCTTAAAGGGCTGGATGTCAGTTTTAAGTTGTGATGAGGGAGCAATTAGGTTAAAATGACTCCTAAGTTCCTAATGAAGCTACGCTTTGAAGCCTCTCTCTGGGGTTGGTGTAGAGTAAGGGTGTGAGATATAATTAAAGACTAAAGCCACACACACATTCACCCTCAGCATCGCCTTTTGCCACTACCAACTTCATTATGAGGCTTGTCGAACTGGGGGAAGCTGGCCGAACTCAGCATAGTCTTAGTAGATGTTGATTTTCTAACAACTTGATCCGTCTAAACCCTGAGTAAAAATCAGTAGTTTTCCCTAGCTAATGTTTTGAGGCTTTAGGACTTGTCTGCTAGAAGCAAGCATATGAACCCAAGAAAGACATCTCTATAAGCAAAACACAAAAAGCAAAAGCAAACCTAAATAAATAAATAAACTGCTGAAAACACAATAGAAGTGAAAGAACAAAAGGAAAGGACTGAGGTCTCTGCTATAGTAGTCACTGAGGTGCCAGCCTCTCACCCCACTAGACATTCCCTGCTTGGGGAGTGTCCCTGTGGAGTCACCAGGCTAAGCCCAGCCCCTTCCAAAGAGAAGCCCAGGTGACAGAATGGTGGTGCCCGCACCCCCTTTCCTGGGACCTCCCAGTTCTGCATGGATGGCGTAAGTGGAAGACGGTTTCAGTAGCACTGAAAACATCAACAAATTACGTTCAGAAGCGCATGAGCAGAAAGGGAGAACCTTTCAATATGAAGGTTTTGTAACAATAGAAGAAAAATAAAGATGTATAAAAATATAATAATAAAAAAAGTTTTTTGAGTATTTGCTGTGAACTGGGTGGGCACCGTGCTGTGTGCTCTCTGCTCTGTGAGTTAATGCTGTAAGCGTCCTAGCTTGGGTGCTACTAAGACCTTCGTTTTACCCAGAAGGCATGTCTTTACACACTGCTCAAGGCTAAGTGGCATACGTGGGTATAGAATATCTTTTCCTTTAACTTCAAGGTTTTGAACATAGTTTATGCTCATCATATCCCTTTAATTCTTCATTCAACAAGTGTTTACTGAGGGGTCACTCCAAGCCACACCCTAAAATAAGGAGCCAGAAAAACATTGTTCCTGCTCACCTGGGACTGACAGAAAATAGCATCAAATAATCACATAGATCAGCATATCATTACAAATCAAGATAGGTGTTTTATGATATATATTATATGTATATAATGCAAACCAGTTACATAAACTTGACCTAGGCTTGAGAAGCTGAGAGTGATTCTGCGTTAAAGACTGAAATTTTTGTAGAAATTCACCTGGCAGTTTGTGGAGGATAAGTGGCAAAGAAAGTGCTATGGGCAGAAAAACCAGACTCAGTGGCAGCAAGAAGCGATTCTAGGCAAAGAACCCAAAATGTTCAGTGTGTGCTATTTGATTAGAGAGATAGCAGGGACAGGCACAGAGACCTTAGTGCCATGTTAATGAAGCTATTGAAAAGACTTGCTGTGTTTTGATTTTGAGTTTTTGTTTGTTTTGAAACACTTTACACATAACATTACTGACAAGGGACTTATCACACAGATCCACAAAGAACTAACCAGACTGAACAGAAAAAAAGAAAACAACCCAGTCAAAAAATGGGCAAAAGAGCTAAAAAGGCAATTCTCCAAAGAGGACATGCAAATGGCCAACAGGCATATGAAA
>JAGFMF010012118.1:954753-993830 GCA_019455555.1 Galemys pyrenaicus
CCCCTCCCTGGCCGGCGGCAGGGATCGAACTCGTGCTGCAGTGGCTGCGATTTGCTTCGTAGTGCGTTGCTTAACCCACTGTGCCACCAGGGGAGGCCCCTTTTTCTCTTGCTTTTTACCCGAATTATGTTTATCAAGATAGAGTAGTGTAGTGCCAGGAGGAAAGGGCACAGAGCAAGTGCTGGGTGATTCTAGCAGACGGGGTAAAGGAAGGAGTCCTGGACTTTTAGGTTGAAATTTTAATTTTGTGTTGAAAACCTATTCTTCAGGAGAAAATTGGAAATTTCAGCATACAAAAGATAAAAATAACCCTAAGAGTTTACAGACAAACAAACAAAACCCCAAACCTGCTGCATTAGTCTGGGTTCTCCAGAAAAACAGAATACAAACATATAAAATGGAATTTGCTATGTGGTTATAGAGACCGAGAAGACCGAGGATCTACTATAAGCAGTCTGGAGCCAGGAGAAGCGATGGCACCGTTTCAGTACAAATCTGAAGGCCTGAGGTCTGGAGAGAGGGGGTGTGAATTTCAGTCCACACTCAGAGGCAGAAGGCCAATACAGCTTGAGCATTGTCAGGCAGAGAAAGACAACTGTTTCTGTGCCACCTTATGTTCTATTCAAGTGTTCTGCAGGTTACATGAGGACCACCACATTGGAAAGGGTCATGTTTTATTGGGTCTACTGGTTCAAATGCTAATTCCATACAGAAACATCCTCACAGAAACATCCAGAATAATCTTTAAGTAAACTTAACTGTGGCCAAATCAAGTTGATTCATAAGAATAACCTTCACATGTATCTCTTAAAAACAGGGTACCAGAATGGAATACTATTTGTTAGATCATGGGATAAGCCTTTCTGAGAGAAACAGATATTCAGCCAAAAATTGTATTCTCAAGCCATTAATCAAGAGTAAAACAGTGAACATGGATGGGACTGGAAGGGATTATGCTCAGTGAAGTAAGTCAGAAGGCAAAAGAAAAATACCAGATGGTTCCTCCCCTAGGAGGAATATAAGGGAACCAAATAAGGATCAAGGAAAGGAATAAGAACAACAACAATAATAATAACAACAAGAAAGAAACAAAAACCAAAAATGAAAAGACAAGGACAAACTGGGACACTTGGTGGGGAGGGAATAGGGGAAGATGGAGGGAAGATGGGAACACGGGGGACTGAGGTGATGGTGCACTGGTGATGGGGAATACATGGGAATTACAATCGATGTCAAATATATGTAAATTAAAAAAATTTTATATTAAAAATAAATAAATAAAAAGAGTAAAACAGTAATTTTAAGACATACAAGAACTCAGAAAACTTACTTCTCATGACATTTAAGGGAGCTGCTTGAGGAAGTCACTATAGCCAAATGATGCAGAATACCAAGAAAGAAGGAGAAATAGGATCCCAAAAATAATGGATCCAAACCACAAATTCAGTCAAGTTCTAAGATGACTACTAGTCCAAGTAGGAGGAAGGGGGGGCCTTTGAGAAGGCATCCAGAATAAAGAAAGGCGCATAGAAAATGACTGGATTGATATAGCAGAAAAAAATTAGACTATTATAAAGGCAAAGAGTGTGAGATAGAAATAAAGGCAATTATAAACACTTTGAATGAATACAGGAATGGAAATGTTATTACACTGATGCATATATATCTAATGAAAATATTTATATGATTGATACAAATACTATTGACTTTCAACTTTAGAATTGTGGAAGCATAAGTAAAAATATGATTTCAGAAAAGAATGTTAACTTTAAAAATGCAAGAATAAATTTGGAAATGATAAGTTAGGGGAGGTGGTAAGTGAAAAAATCAGAGGATAACATAGCTATGTTAATATCCTTAAAAAATGAAACATCAGAGCACAAAGTAAAAATTTTAGTAGATGACTCAATAGCATACATATGTCAATGGAGTACAGAGGGAAAGGCAATGAGAATGCTATACGTGAACAACATATCTTGTCATAGTAGATTGTCAACAGAGAATGTTTAAATTGATTAAGTGATGGCAGTAGGAGTATATAGTTTAGAAAAATGATACTTTCTTTTTTGGAAAACAATGTCAGTATGCATGAAAGATCCTTACAAAATAGCTGTGTATTTTGACTTAGGAATTTTATGGATAGGAGCCCAAACTAAGTCTAATAATCAGAGAGATTAAGAAAATAGAGAAACATGTTAAATATAAATTAATACATCTATAATGTTATAATACATACTATAAAGTCTTTGTGTGTTGGTATCTGGAGATGCCTGTGAGAGGGTTGAGTATGTCTTTGAGATGCTTTCTTACCTTTTTTATGAGTAACTCATGCAAAAGTGAATTTCACATAAGCCACACAGCTCATATTTTAAATTTGCCCAATATTAACATGCCTTCCTGATTTGGTGAAAATCCTTTCAGTTGGTTTATATGATACTGGAATAGAAACATAAACAAAACATTTAATTGTCTCTGTTACATGCACATTTTAGAAAAAATGGGAGTAAAGATTCAGTATTATTTACAACAGATTCTTCGTGGCTAATGAGATTACAGGTCATTTATATCATTTAAAATTCTTTCTGATGTTTTCTTTTTTTTTTTAAAGATTTATTTATTTATGCATACAAGCACTGGGGTACAAGTCAGAGGTGCGGGGAGGTGAGAGAATCCACCAGACAGAGCAGAGGGCAGAACAGGCAGATCGACAGAAACACACTGCTGAGGGGAGCAGCGGGCACAGCAGGAGAGATCTGCTGCGCCATGTGGGTCCCCTCCCCAGCCAGCAGCAGGGCTCTAACTCGTGCTGCAATGGCTGCGGTTTGCTTCATAGTGCGTTGCTTAACCCACTGCACCACCAGGGAGAGCCTCTTTCTGATATTTTCTAATTAGCATGGTCACCATACAATATGAAACGAAATTTTGAGAAATATGCTAGAAAGAAACTGAGAGTAACCAAGGCATCTGGGGATGGTGAAAATCTGAGGTATTTCTTTTTTTTTTCCTTTTGAAGCCAGTCTTTGTTTATTGTTAAAAACATGCCCTAGGGCTTCCCTGGTGGCGCAGGGGGTTAAGCAATGCACTGTGAAGCAAACTGCAGCCACTGCAGCATGAGTGATCCCTGCTGCCGGCCAGGGAGGGGACCCACATGGTGCAGCAGACCTCTCCTGCCTCGCCTGCTGCTGCCCTTGGCGGTGTGTTTCAGTCAGTCTGCCTGTTCTGCTCCCCGCTCTGTCTCTGGTGAATCCTCACACCTCCCGCTATTCTGGCCTGTACACCAGCTCTTGTATGCATAAATAAATAAATCTTTAAAAAAATAAATAAAAATAAAAGCATGCCCTAGACAGTCGACTTGTTAATTACATAATTTTTTTTGAGGCATTTCTTCAGCCTAGTTGACCACATCACTCTTTGTGAAATTAGTCCTATTCAGAATAATTTGGGTTTATTTCTCCCACTTACTCTTTGTCTGATTTTTCTCTTGTCTCTTTTCTTACTTTTCTTTGTCTGATTCTTTTTCGCTTTTCACCTGCAACCTCGCCCTTTTCTCTGAATGACATCTTTCCTCCCTCTTCATTTCGCTTTCGGTCTGTAGAGAGGCCAATGGGTGAGAATGAAACTTCTGCATTAAATTGCTTGATCTCATGTCCTGTCCTCTGTAAGACCACAGAAACCAGTACCCCCTTTGCTTGGAGAGTGATTGAGTGCTTGCCTCGTGCCAGCCATGCTGTAAGCACTGTACACATATTATCTCATTTAATCCTCAGGCCAACATGCAGTTGGTACTATTCTTGTAGCCATTTCATGAAATTGAAGTAGAGAAATTACATAAACAGTGGGCCCAAGATTTGGACCCAGGCTGCCTTACTCCACAGTCTAATTGCTGTTTGACCCTGCCCTGTATTCTGGTGAGTGGGCTGCTGACTGCTGGTCCCAGGCTGCTTTTCAGGAAAGACATTCTACATTCTTATTCTGTTGGGTCTTCTATTCATTTAATAACGAAAAGACCTCAATATAGAATCCAAAAATGCATTTGCTAAACATAGCCCCTATAAATGCTTTCTGACTTTATCATTGGCTTTCAGTAAGTCAGCCTTGTAAAAACATTACTTAACCAGTAAAGTGCATCAAACTCAAAGTTCCCTGATGTTTTCAGACTCCCTGTGCTTTCTTTAGTTTTAGCACCTCCTCCCACCTGCCTTTTAAAGCTCCTGCCTCTATTCCCAGAGGATATTTATGGGAAACACACCGTTCTCCCTAAATGTACATGACTCTTCTTATATACCCCGGTAGAAGTGACATTTCCCTTCTTTACTCCTTGGTACCCACATAATCTTCTATCAGAGCACAGACTCTATTTTGCCTTCCCCACCCTCCCCTCCTGGCTTGTTAAACAGTAATAAAACTCTTGCAGTCAAGATCACGTCCAACTCAACCTTTTCCACTAAGCCCTCAGTCTGGGCCTGAGGAAATGCAAAGGTGAATGCTCTTTGGAGGTAGGTATGTCATTCAAAAGGGGCCAACTTGTGAATTCACCATCTTAGGAAAGATTTGGTTTCAGCCCTCCAAGCATAGAAACTCTCTCTTTGTCCCTTTGTTGATCTGACTGGGGACTTTGAATCACCCTAACAAAGCTCACAAGACCTATGCATGTGGCCACATGCCATTTTACTTGATTACAATGAGAAAAACTAGAGATCTAAGTCCAGGTGACCTGGAAACCCCCCCTTCCCCCTTGACTTGATCATGGCATGAGAGTGGGGAGTTCTGCTGTGGTGTGGCTTTAAGTCCTGGTGTCTCAATGTGTCCATCTCCAAATAGGAGGACCAGTAGTTGGGACCTTGGGGTCCATGTCCCATATATGATTTTCAGGTGGCAAAACTCTCTTTTCCCTCTACCAACCTTTCTGCTTCCTTTGCTGACAACTCCTTTTAACTGGCATTTTGTTCAGAAGTATGTGGAATCCTGTGCACTGTTCTGTGAGGCCCAGGGCCATCGAAAAGGAATGGAAGATGAAGTGAACAACAAAAACCTGAGAGAAGCTGAGCATCCAGAGTAGATTAGGATGTATTTCCTGTCTGCAAGGAGCATGCAGTCTGGCGTGGTGACACACGAGTGACATAGGTGGTAGGTGCAATGGAGGAAGTCTGTGGAGGAGAAGGATGTAGCTTCTTTATGGAATGGTCTAATTGTTTAAAAACTATTTCTATTGGGCTTATAGTTTCAGGCTCTCACTGTTTTCATAAGTAAGAAAGGCACACAAATAAAACTATCTAATGAATGCAGAAATAACATGCAACGTAGAGTTATAAAAGTTGGAGAGAATAGTCTGCACCATGACCACAATGCTAATGTTTTTCAAGAGGGTTTGAGTGCTGTAACTTTCCTAATAATATCCTCATAATTTTCTCAATAGCAGGATTAGTATTAAATCCCGGGGGGAAGTTGCAATAACCCATTTTCTCAAGTTATTTAAAACTCAGACTCCACAAACTCCCCCCATTTATATGACAGTGTCAAGCTGGGGACAAGACATTCAAGATAGCAAGGACATGCACGTAAGTGGTTTTTAGTTGCACTGCCCCAATATGTTTTAAAAAATATATTTAAATTTAATTTAAATATTTTATTTTAAAATTGTAACTTATAGGCATTATATTTGGCTTAGCGAACTTAAAAAAATTAGATCTGAATGCATCAAATGGCATGTGTGATATACCCAACAATTCAGTTAAACTCTCATTTTAAGTCAACATTTTAAAATCAATATTTACAACAATAATATATTCGAATTGTGCAAAGTTTTAAAGTTATCATAATTTGGAATTTTCTTTTAAAATGTTTTAACAGCTGTTGTCTAAAATGTGTCTTCTTAGTTCTTATGTGTTTTGTAGGGACTTAAGAATATTTGTTGCTCTTTTACCAATCAAGCAAAGGTTTGTAAGGTTTTAGAGGCTGTTCCTTTCTTTTCTTTTATTCTTATTCCAGATTTCTAGCAATTATTTGGCTGTCCTATATCACATCTCAAAAATTGGTTTCCACTACAAAACTGAAAGGTTCAAATAGGATTTAAATTGTCAAAAAAATTGGGTCCACTCTATTGCTTTTTGAACCATGCCAGTAATTCGATCTCATAGCTTAAGAATATAGAGAATATGGAACTGAAAGGAATTGTAGGGTTTAGACATCTACGCTTGATGCAAATGATTTACTAGAATGGCCCTCGGGAGGAGAGCTACTGCTTGTCCTAAGGAGCCTCAGTGTGTGTTCTTTGCAATAGAGGATGTAAAACCTGCAGGGAACCTACAGATGTGCTTTATTTAAGTCCTTATTCTATTTTGTACCTGAGAACACTGGACAAAAGCAGGCTAGGCTTCTGGGGCAGATGGTAGACTGAGTGTGTTGTTGTGCTGGAGTAACCCCTGAGAACAGTCTGCTCTCCAGGTCAGCCCCCTCCTCAGCAATCCTGTCAAGCCCACTGCTGGGCTTTCCCATGGTGACAACAGTGGGGAAGCAGTCAGTCCCTGTGGGTACAGGAACAATAGGTCACAGCCCACTACCGTTCCAGAGAAGAGACTTGGCGCCCGGACACAGCCCCGTCATTTAGACAAGCAGGAAGGACCAGAAGGCTGTGTGCTCTGTGCAGTTTCACCTCAATGACAGCCAGCAGGCACTATATTTGTCAATTTTTTTTCTTAAAAAGAAAATGGGAAAAAAATGTAGTGAAGGAAGCTGTAAACCTCAGTGGAGGGTCTCTGATCTTACAGCAGCGCCTGTACCTCTGTAAGTACCTGCAGATGTGCAGTCTCCTCCTCATGCTTGAATCCGACCTCTACTCTTCACTTCTCTGTGATTCAGGAAAAGTCACTTAGCTTCTCTAAGTTCTGCTTTACTCATCTGTATTATGGCTCACTGCAGTAGCATCTGCTGTTGTGGTGAGAAAGTGAGCTATGTCCATGCATGCAAGGTGCTTAGCTCAGAATATGAAGGGGTCAGAATCCAGGGCATGTTAGCGCAGAGATTAAGACCGTGCAGTTCTTTAGGGCTAATAACCTGAGATATTATGAGAAAAATCCTTGGTGTGTTATAACATTTTTTTAAAATTAAAGTAACAACAAGACACCTTGCTTTAAGTCTGTTAAGTCCAGAACATATAAGGAACTAAATATGCCAGTGGCAAGTCCAGACAAGAAAGGCAGCGGTCTGAGTTTCTCACCAGCTGAATTCTGACAACCAGGCAAATAAGAACAGGAGGATTCAACTTCTATCTTTTCCTCTTTGCACCTGGGATTTGGTGAAGACTTCTCTGGAAAGTAGTACTTAAGTCCCTGAGTAGAAAAGAGAACAGCTAGGCAGAGGAAAGGGTGAAGTGACATACAGTTACAAGTCCCCTGATTCTCATTCTGATATTTCCTTTATTGCATCAAATTGCATCTATTGTGTCTTCTCAGAACCTCCAGAAAATATTTTGCATAGAACAACTGACCGTAATAAGGGTCATGTGAAAGTACATTCTCCTCTACAAAAGCATTGAACCACACTGTGTTCAAGGCTCTGTGTTGGGTGTCTAAAGATCCAGCATCTTTCTGTTCAATCAAATTCCCTGGACCAAGTTTCCCAAGCAGATCGGAAACACCAGCATTGTCTTTTATTCCGCTATCATCTCCATCATTTCTTTCTTCCCTCTCTTTCCACTCTCCTTACTCACCACAGAGCTGGAAGCATCCTTATGACTTGACCTAATATCTCTAGGTTCGGCACTGGGCACTAGGAAAGTAATTTGTAGTAAGTAATGTCAGGCAGAACCATGGCTGAGGGGTTAAGAGTATGTGCAAAATGGGATTGATTTCTTAGTTTTTGTTTGCTTACTTCTAAATAAGAAAATTAGTAAAAAGCACTTGGGATTCTATTTCAAATAGAATATACATATTTCATACATAATTAATAAAATAACATACATAATTTGATATTTTGCACAAATGTCATGAATATTTTCATGAACATAAACTATATCTACAGTTACAATTAAATGTAATTACAGTTACATTTTAATTGATGCATTATTACTTTAATCTAGCCTTCATTGTTAGGTCTTTATATTACTCCTGATTTCTTTACTGTTATAAATATTATTATAGTAAATTGAAAATTACATAGATTTTTGTGCATTTGTTGGAGCAATCTTCATAAAATAAATTCTGTAAATTGCTCAATCAAAATGGTGATTGATTTTAAGGGATCTTGGTGACTATTGTCAAATTTCTTTCTGGAATTTTTGAACCAATTCAGATTTCCAAATGTACCCTAAAAACATGAATTTTCCCCCATACTTTTGCCTGGTTTTTAATATTCTTTAATGTCTTTGCCAATCTGATAGGTGAAAAATGATCTCTCTTTTTTAAAATTTATTTGTATTTCCTTGCTTACTAGTAAGATAGAATATCTTTGGTATATTTTAGGTCATTTATAGTTCATATTTTGTGAGCTGTATCTTTATATCCTGTACTTACCCTTTTATTGATTTATTTTATTTGTTTGTATTAATTCTTTTATATAAATTGTGACTATTCTCCTATTTAATGTTTGTCTGTGTTTACTGCTTATTGTAAAAGAACTTTAAAATTTTTATTTCATCAAACTGGTCATACATTTTATTTACAATTTCTCACCTTAATTCTTTTGTAGAAAAACTTTCCTATTCTTAGACTACCAAATATTGTCTATAGTTTTTTTAATTTTTCAGGTATCACTGATTACATCAAGATTGCATTAATATTGACTTTATTTGATATAAGATGTTAGACATGTAATTGTACTTCAGCTTGCATCTGTTCTAGTTTATTAATAAATCTATCCTTTCCCCACTGAACTGAATGCTGTTATACAGAAAACTCACACATGGGTGGATCCACTGAGGGTCTTTGAGGCGGGGAGTTTAAGTCACGAGCTCAGGAGTTTCAGGAACAATGACAGGGGCAGTAATAGAAATGGAAAGGAAGGGCAACAGTGTAGGATTCCTGCATTAACGCAGATAAATAATGGGAAATCTTGTCTCCTCCTTGAGCCGAGACGATAACCAGAGCAGGATAAGAACAGCCGTAGTTTTTGGACTAGGTGCCTGTGGGAAAGTGTTATATACAAATCTGGGAAAATCAGAAGCTGGCTGTGAAGTAGATGATGATCGATGCTACTAAGATTTTGAGTTTGTGGTTGCAATAGAGCATCTATGTGATGAGGATGTATGTGTGAGACAGAGACAGAACAGAGAGAAGAGATTAAGACAAGATTCAGTTAAGTTTTATCGAGCATCTACTGCACGTAATAGGCGGTGTAGCATTGTCCTCGGTGGTTTATCAGCACATGAAAGACTCTGCTCTCTTCCTGAAAGAAGTAAAGTGATGGTCAGCACCTCCACGCAGTTTCAGAAATGACACAGTAGCTTCTCCCTAGTCCTCTTCCCTGTCCTCCTCCTCCCCTCCTGCCTAGCCTTCCATCCTCACATCTTACTCCCCTACAGCGAGAGAGGGTGTGGAATTCTCATCCAATTTGCCCAGGCCAGGAAGGAGAGGGCACTTGGAGAGGCAAGAGGTAGGGAAAGAGGCTTCTACAGTACCTTACCTTTCTTCCTGCTCCCTCTCAAGCTTACTGTGGTCCCGTCTGTACTGCTAGAGACCAAGGAAAGGGAGCAGGGGAAAGTGAGGGAGACAGCCTTCCACCACAGCCCTACCATATACTCTGCCTCAGTCCCACAGCTCACTTCTAATTACTCTTTCATAGCTCAGGGCGAGGCTCAGAGCAGTCACAGCCCGGGGATAAGATACTGCCTTCTGCAACTGTGGCTGTAACAAGTAAAGGGGTTCCAGGGGCCCATGTGGAAGGTGGATCTTTGTTCTACAGGAACAAAGAAATTTCAGTGGAGACAGTTTATGGAGTTTTTATGAATTAAGATTTTATGGTTTACTCAGAACAGCCCATGTGCAACTGTTTCCAGGTGCATGGTGTTCATGTTATAAATTATTGACTTGCAAACAAACATTGGAATGTAAATTGGAAATGAGCTGTAGGAAGTTTTGCCAATCAAGCAAATGAAAATCATTTATTGTAGCTGCAATGTCCACATTTTGTAAAAACATTTTTTGCTGGTAAGAATTTTCTAAATATTTGATTCTGAAGGTTGAATACTTGGCAGAAGTGGAAGAATCTGATTATTAGAAATAAATGTATTGTTCTTTTAAATGTCTAAAATATGACCTAGCATGCCCTGTGTTATTTTGTCTTTATATTAATCCTGTAAGATATTATTTTCCTCAGTTTCTAGATGAAAATAAGGCTTACCTGGATCAAGTCACTTGACAGATCTCAAAGTTTAGAGCAGCATTCGAGCTAAGACCTTGAGTTTTTCTAGCCAATCTATTTCTTATTATGCCACCATCACTGACTGTTTTTGAGGCCACATTATTATTATTATTTGGAAAACTAAATCCTCACCTTCTAGACCATAAATATTTTCAGGTTTTGCCTGATTTATTCTGCTTCTTGGTGTGTTGCCGCCTAATGCATAGTTCCCACATGTGCATTTACAGATGCTATCAGATGTCAGTTATAGCACTAGACAAGTGATCACACAGGTACAGTTTTATCTTGATAAAATTCACGATTTAATGTACAGGGAAATATGAATAAGGAGATGAAAGCTTATCAGAATGTTTTAACACCTAATTAATTAAAGCGGTCAGAGAAAGGTATTCTTAGATTAAAGTTGGTAGAGTTGTTATTTTGTGCCTATAGATATTTTAGGATCTATCTGTGATTTGTGGTAAATACATTAAGGTGGTCTAACATACATAAAAAAAATTTACCTTTATAAAAATGACTCCCCCTCCAGTACAAATAACATGAATTACAGCTTCTTTTCAATTTACTGCTTATTATAATTAACATTAATTTAAACTCTGCATTGGAAAGATTTCTGAGGAAGTCTGTTTTGGTGAAGCGCATGATGAAATAATTAAACATAACCTTCATATTATCAGCTTTGACATGAAATAGAACTCACTAGGGGAAGGAGGGTGAAAGTTCTGTTATTTTTTTAAAGGGAAGACAATAAAAATGACATGAAAACATTTTGTGAGTTTTCAGAGATGGACTAGAAACCCTTCCTATTCTTGCCCAACTATGAGGAACTGTAATTGGGTGGTCTCCCTACCCAAGAGCAAACAGAGTGCACTGGAGGGCTGACTTATTGTTCTAGTCCACTTCCATGTACATCCAATGTAGACAGCCGCAGGCAGGGCTGTCTGTAAGGGAGCAGAAGCTGTGGGTAGTAGCTGTCCTGGTGGCTGAGTAGGCAACATACCCAAGCAAAGTCAGCGGGTTTGCTGGAATAAAACATTTTCTTCTAGGTCACAAAACAAAACCTTCTGGAAACTGTCTCAGTTGAGCTGCTAGTAAAAGCATCAGAGAGAAACATTTGATTTTTAAAAATAAAAATGATCTTTCCCATTTTCAATTTATCCTATCTTCCTAGAGATGCAAATTCACACAAGCTAACCTCAGTGAAATTAATATTATGCAAATGTTAATAAAATGTATTTTTACAGCAAAAAGGGAAGAGTTTCAAAGAACAGGCTACATTGCTTACCTTCCCAGGAGCCTAATCTCCCAAGTTCTGACATCAGCAGCTCACCATCTCTCTGGTGGGTGTATTTAATTGCATGCAGAAGTCACTCTGTAACACTGAATTAATATTTCCCTATTCTACCTTGCTCTCAAAAGAATGCTAGAATTGTACATCCAGGACAGAGTTGAAAATTTGGGGTGTACATTTGAGGTTTTAAAGTGATTAAGTTTCAGAAATACTTATAAGAAACAAATATTAAAAGAATGAATAGTATTTGCTTTCTTGTTTCCTATTTTTATGGTCAACATAAGAAAAAAATCCTTTGACATGTTTTTTAAGTATGACAAATCAGTACAGTAGTTACTGTGGAGAAGTAAGAAATTTAAATTTAAGCATTTTATGTGCAATGATTATAAAGTAATGTCTACCAATGCAGATGTCATAGGTTTCAGTTATATAATTGGTTTGTTAATGAATTGTCCATATGGTCAACATTGGCAAATAACATCCATTTTTAGGATTACCATAAGGAATATAACTTTTTTTTAATTTTTATGTGAGAGTTGTTCTATTTTCATTTCCAGTGAAACATTGGAAATCTGATAATGGTAATATTTTCATTATGTTAATAATATTTACATAATCAAGAGGTATTTGTTCATGTAGTATAACTATTGGTTTAAAGATTAATATAATGATGATGAATAGTGATTGAAGTGATTTTGCTTTGTAAGTTAACAAAGATGGATAATCATGATAGTCTCTCCTAGAGGCTAAATATTGTCACTTTAATACTATACGTGTGAATAGTATGCTGTGTATTTGAAAAACATGACTAGAAAATTCTGCACCTGAGACTTTTCTTACTATAAAGCCCAAATCGAGGAGGTAGCTTTAATAGACTAAAGAGCCTTAATGTAAGAAATAGAAAATTAGCTCAAAGTTTAGGTTATGCAGAATATTCCTCACACTTAGATCTTTGCTTTTAAGTTTTTGGAAATTTAGGAAAACATGAATTTCTATCCTTCTTAATCTATGAATATAATTCTCAATTTTCTTTGCTTTACAGGAATCAAGGAAGCACAGAACACAAGGAAGCACAAGAACACAAATTCAGCTGCTGGGAAGGCATGGAGAAGGTTCCGTGACCCATTTTCTTCAATTATCTCTAAGAAGAACTGATGACCTGTATGCTTAGACCAAATATTCTTTAAAAACATGAGTATAATTCATTTTATGAGAGGCATGTATTCCAACATGTGATATCTACTTGCTGTTTTCTCCCCCTTTTTCTGAACTAAACTGACATGGGAAATAGTTTGAAAAAGATTAAAAAAATGGGTATGGCTTTTGATTGAAAATACATATCTTATGAAAGTATGGTGCTCATTTTCTTATCTCAGTTAGTAGCAACCTCTTCCTGTATTAACAGTCTTTTGCTTACCATGGTCCATCGATAAGTTACTGTCATCTTCCCAACATACCAATTTCCTTGATGCATTTTCTTCACTGACTAGGTTGTGTTGTTGTCTTTATATATTTTCTGGTATAAAGATACTAGCCTCAACGGGGGGGACACTGCAAGCCAGCCATCTTTTATGACCCCCTAACTTCCCTCTCTGTGTTACTTCCTGATCTCAGGGTCCCAGGACCGTTAGCGAGCACCACGGCAGCTTCTCTTAGAACTAGGAGTAAAGATAGAAGCGTTTAAGTCGGGTCAGTGAACAGTTATGATGCGTTTGTTCTGTGCCAGGAATGGTGATAGGTGCTGGGGTCCCGCGTGAAGAGACAGCCTGTTTCGTCTTAAGGAGCTTATGCCTCATATCACCCTTCAGCCTTGTTCTACCCACTTTATTTGCCTTCTCTTATTAATGACTTACCTGTGCACTCTGTTTACCTCCTTGACTTGCTTCTTATCTGTCCTTATGCTGTGCCTTCAAACGGGTAATAGCATTCTTTTTAGTCACAACCAACACCCCATCCAGTATCTCAACTTCCCAGAAAAAGGCTTTCTGAACTACATAAGAGAACTTCTAAATATTTTAATTTTTCTAAATTACTTAATCATAAGCAGCAATTAAACAAAGATGCCATCATATTATCTAAAGAGTTATTTGGGGAGCAACAGGAAACCTTTAGTTTCCTGATTAATTTTAAACTTATTTGTAATTAGTGGGTGATATATGTTCTTTTTCATTTTTTAAAAAGGTAAAAATAGTAATCACATTGAAAACAGGGAAAACTGAATAGTTTATAGAAGATTTGTATTTCTTAAGGATTATTTTGGGAGCTGTATTAGAATTGACTCTTGGAAAAGCCATAAAGTGCTTATATTTTTGTCTTAAAAAAGTTAGAGATTTTTCTGTCACCTGCCTGCCACAGTTAGTGTTTCCTCACCATAGCAAAAAATGTATATAGACTTATTCCTAAGAAAAATGGAATATCAGATTGTGCAAACAAATACACAGAACATAGAAAATGCTGCAAAGTTAAAATATTTCTCTGGATCATTCAAATTATTTAAGAAAATAATTTCATCTCTTAGAAATATGTGTATTCATGCCTGGTTATCTAAGGAAACTCTCCTTCTCTTCCCTTCTTTTTTAATCTCTCTTTTCCCCCTACAGTTCATGTATGAGTCCTCCTATCCCACTATAGTTGCACTTTTCAAAGACTAGTAAAATGAAACCTTGGCTATTGAATAAATGACCACTTTTAATACCTCTGAAAGTACCCTAAACCTTCTCTGTCCCTTCTAATCAAATCTTGCTATTGCTGAACATACAAAACACCACATTAACTGATTCATAGATTTTTCTATTCTTGTCCACATTTAATATTGTTGCAATACTATTTTTTCTATTGTTCATTTTAAACATGCATTTAGAGTAAATAAGCTCTTTTTTTTTGTGATCTGGCTTTTAAACTTAGCCAGCATCTATAACAATATATTATGAGGCAAATGTTATAAGACTACCAAATGATGTACTACAGTATAGCCCACTTAGAGGTGGAAAATGCTTCTAACAGCATGAGTTTTCTTGCATGAGTTCCGTATCCAGTTTCATGAGTTTCTTTTGTACATATATTTGAGTTTAGAATCATACTATTACCCGGTAGGTAGTAACCCACTTCATTTTCAGTATATAAAGTACATACTTATTATAGCTTCTGAGTTAATTCTAATTTGTCCATGATAATTAACTAGATGACATGTGACTGTGTCAAGTAAGTGACCCAGTACTTTTGTTCATTAAAAAATTGAATTAGATTGTTGTGATGGTAGAGCAATTGGCCTGCTAAATTTCAGTCTGATTGGTTATGCCACATCTGTGTGCCCCACTTTTAAGAAACTGTGTCTGGTAACTCACTCACTATGACTCTTTGCGCTCTAGCATCTTTTTCAGGGTATCCTTCACTTCCGTGTTCCTCAGGCTATAGATCAGGGGGTTGAGCATGGGAATGACAAGACTATAAAACACAGAGACCACTTGGTTGTACTTCCATGAATTTCCTGCTTTAGGTTGCCACAGGTACATGAAAAACAGGGTCGCATAGAAGATGATGACCGCAGTGAGATGGGAGGCACAGGTAGAAAACGCTTTGCATTTGCCCTTGGAAGACCGGATTTTCATAATGGCAAAAAGGATACAAATGTAGGAGATGAGGACTGTTAGGAGGGATCCTGTGAGGTTCACTGCAGAAAAAACCAGGAGCTGCTTTTCTTTGTTCTGAGTGTCAGAGCAGGAGAGGGCAAGGAGAGGGGGGTCAGCACAGTAGAAATGGTGGATGACATTGGAGTCACAGAAAGACAACTGGAAAGTCAGAACAGTCTGGATCACGGAGTTGAGGAAGCCATAGGTATAGACCCCTATCACTAACTCCTTGCACACCCGCTGAGTCATAATGGCTGTGTAGATCAGGGGGTTGCAGATGGCCATGTAACGGTCATAGGCCATGGTGGCTAAGAGGAAGCATTCGGTGGTAGCAAAAGCACTGGAGAAGTACAGCTGGGCAAAACAGCCTGAAAAGGAGATGGTTTTTTTCTTTCCCAGTAAGTTTTGCAGCATCTTGGGCCCAATGGAAGAAGAGTAACAAAGATCAATGAATGCCAGGTGGCTGAGAAAATAGTACATGGGGGTGTGGAGCCTGGAATCCCCCTTGATGAGCAGGATCATGCCAAGGTTTCCCACTAGGGTGATGATATAAATTACCAGGAACACCACAAAGAGGGGAAGCTGAAGTTCAGGACGGTCTGTGAATCCCATGAGGACAAATTCTGTAACTGTGGTTCGATTGCCTCTTGCCATTTTGTTCTCTTTCTGGTCGGAAAAAGAAGAAATATGGCTTCAAAGTGATGAAAAACAAAAGTTTATTTTTTGTTCCAGTAACAAATACCTAAAATTTGGCTTCATAACCCCAGCATTATTTAAATGTTAGAGATTTGCTTTACCCATGAAGTTTTATTTTGCTAAAATAGAACCAAATATCTCAGGACACTCATTTGCTCTTTTGATTGAGATCAACAAATTGACTTCCAAGTAAGCTGCACCAAGTTACAAACCCACTATTATAATACAAGAATACTGGTTATACCAGAAACAAAAGTTTCGTGAATTTTTAAACCTTTGCCACTGTTATGGTGTTTTTTTTAAAAACTGAGTATGGTTTAGCATTTCCCCAAACACTTATTTGCAAGTGTATTTCTTTTTCTGTGAGTGGTCAAATTAGTTCCTTTGCTATTTTTTCTGTTGGGTTGTTGGATTTACAGGGCCTCTTTGTTTATTAAGGAACTCAGTCATTTGTCAAGATACGTATTGCAGATTATTTTCAGTTTGTCACTTGTCCCTTAACATTGGTATGACATTTTTTCTTCATTCTATGCAATCATTTTGATGTGATTTAATGTCAATTTTTCAATATTTTTTCTTTTTGAATTCTGATCTTTGTGACATGTGGATAAGAATTTAAAATTTGATATTATTTCATTTTATTCTAAAACTTTACTGGATTTCATTTTTACATTACAATCTTTGATCTGAGTTTAAATTCGATATAGTGAATGAAGTAATTGACTCTTATCTCTCCAAAGATCTAGCCAGATCTTCTAATGCCATTTGTTGGTGATGTCATCTTCCAGGTGATTAAAAACTCCAACCTTATTACACAGTAAAACATTCATCAGTCCGTAAGTCAGTGTCCGCTAACATTCTTTTTTTTACATTCTCTTAGAACAAGGAGCAAACATTTAAATACAATAGCTGTATAATTGATTTAATAGCTGTTAGCTTATTTCCTGGCTATTCTCACATATTTTTGTAAATAAACTTTGGCATTATTTTACCAAGTTCAAAAAAAAAAATATCTTGTTTGCACTTGGAGTCTTGTTGCATTGAATCAATGTGTTAATTTAGGGAGAATGGACATCTTTACAATCAAATCTTCTTTTCTGTAACTAAGGTATGTTATTTCACTTATTAAAGACTTTCCTAAATATAAAATTTTCTTTGGATTTCACAGATAAACATCTATATTGTTCTTTAAAGATTATTTTTAGCTACTTTATCTTTTTGTTACTGTTGTGAATGATTTTTTTTTCATTTTGTAGGTTAAATATTATTGATGTAAAGGAAATCTCCTGAATTTTGTAAATTAACTTTATAATTATATTTTTAACTTAACTTCTTATAATTTAAAAATAGTTTTTAAGCTAATTTCCTTAGTAATCTCAATACAAATTCATATAATATGACAGGAATATGAACTTTCCGTCTGCACTTCTTTCTTTCTTATTTTTGTTTGTATTGTTTAGTACTTCCAGAGCACTGCTAATGCATTGGTGGTTCAGTGGTAGAATTTCTTGCCTGCCAGAGCACTGCTAAGAAATAGAGACAGTGTGGCAATTTTAAACTTTCCACTTCTTGAAGTCTCCTTCAGGAGGAAAAGGAAATTCAGGCATTATACACAAAAAGAATAGCAATTTAATTGATGTTTGAGAAAGACAGGGCATGATAGAAATGCAAATATTTGGCATAGTTAAAAGACAGATTTCCTGGGAGCAGGCTGACCTTTGACACTGGTAGCGCATAGGACAGGAATAACAAAGGGAGGAACACATATCATGTGCCTAAATATTTAAAAATTAAAAAATTAAAGATAATATATATAAAATGTCTATCCTTCTTCCTTATTAAATGTACCTTTATGATAATCCAGAAGGCAGAATTTTGGGGAGTTCCATGCAGGAATGAGGATAAGAGGCCACACTTGTGGCTGCATCTGTGTACAGGTTGGCCTGAATACAGGTGCTCTGTTCACATCCCTAAAACATAGCCATGCTTGGCCTACCTTCAAGTCCTATATGTGTGGATATCAGCAGTGTGGTTCATGCATCCAAGGGTGACCTGAGAAAGAGACTCTGAGAGTAAATTGGTGGCCATTTGGGCAAGGAATTTCAGTTTCCTGTTACCTGAAAATGGTCTCAAAGGTATCAGATGGACTCCAGGTGCATACATCCTCTTGGTTTTGCCTGAGGGGGCATGGTTCAGAAAGAAGAGGCCCAGAACTGCCCTAAGGAATGGGGCCAAGGCAGAGTTCCCTTTGCTAGTGTTAAGGAAAGTACTGCCTATTGGTAAGTGATAAGAAACACTAGAAATGCATGCCTGGGCTGGAGGTTGAAGGCTTCTAACTCATTATAAGGAGTTTGCTCCATATCCTGTAGGGAGTGGGCACTTTTCAGAATGAGCTGGGATGGTCACTGGAAGGTGTGAGAACCTCAAATGTGAAAGGAAGGATTTGAGGAGAGTGTTTGAGGAAGGACACGAGTTGAGTCAGGACAGTCAGGAGCATGTTTGAGGGTCTATGATTATCCTTTCTGGTATATGATTTCCTGTGGAAGAGATTAGTGGGAGAAAAACTAAAGGGATTAGGAACATGCCATCCTGTGAAGAGTTTCTAATACCAGGGAGAGTTTAATAACACATTGAGTGGTGAATAGACCCATTAGGCATTTGAGCAGTGAGACAGCTTGATGGGTCCTGGGGTGTTCATCTGGTAGTATGTGGTGCAGACTGGATTGAAGGATTCGAGGGCTGTCAGTAGCGGTGCCTACTAGGATGGTTTCATGTGAGAAAAGACAAGCTTTTGAAAAGGGAAACAATCTCAGGAATGGAGAACAGAGCGAGGCAAGGAGTTACTACAAGGGCATAGCCTTGGCAGCTGGCAGTTGATGGAGACTTCAGTTTTTAAGTTTGAAAGACCAGAATAACAATGAGCTAAGAATTGATAATTTAATTTTACTTTTTTTTCACTTTCTTACGGAAATCTGTCACAGTTTAAACGTACACACAAACACACATGTGGGCCAAAATCAATATCATACAATTAAAATTTGAAAGCATAATCAAGAAGCAAAATTCCCCACTATGAGAGGTAGTGCTTTAGAAGAAGCAGGTAGTCTGTCTGAGGAGTGCTGGAGGAGGAACGGTGTTGAATGTAGTTTGAGGGTGGGTGGAGGTCTCTAGCACCAGCAGACAGCTAGAGAGATGGACTGGGGAGTCATCAATACACAGGTGATGGTAACAGCCATGGGAATCAGTGAGCTCATACAGGGAGATCTCTGCTTCTTCTAAAGCACTACCTCTCATGGCATTGTTAGGTAAATACAGTGGGGACTTTTGCTTCTATTTTCCCCCTCTTGATTATGCTTTCACATTTTAATTCTATGATATTGATTTGATGTGTGTTTGCATGTATGTTTAAACTGCGACAGATTTCCTTAAGAAAATGAAAAAAAAAAGTAAAATTAACAGTCAGGGTTCAAGGATGAGCCTTTGGGAACAGAATATCTTTAAGGATTGGAGAGACGAGCCATCCTAAGTGTCCTCAACTTCATGCAACTTTGACAACTTCATGCATTGCACATAAAATGTATTGCTCAGTAAGATTATGGCTGCTCAGGATTCTTTGCCATCTAAATGCAGCAAAACATTCTTTTATTTGTTTCTAGACTTGGTCACATCTTCCTGCCTCCAGTCGAAGTATGTGTCTCACTTCAAACTGGAGTGTAAAAGATTCAGTAACTCTGCAAGGACCCCCTAAACCAGTGGGAAGCCTCTAGCTTACTTCAACAGCTTTATACTGTAAGTTAGCTATTATTTATGTGATCATACAGTCACCTATGAAGTTTTTAGCTTTTGAAATTTTTCCTTTACATTTCTTATACATATATTTATCATTTATTCTATGGGCATGCTTCTTGCATTCCAAAATACATTTTGTTGAGTGTTCTTCCATATGAGTTTTCACTCTAAGACCTAGTCTTATTTTTTCATTGATAATTAAGATTGAGGCTTACTGTTAACATCAATGTTTAGTATATTAGTTCTTAGACTATAACTAGACAATAAATTCCAGGAAGAGCGAAAAATCTCTAAAAATAGATATTTGCCTTGTAATTATCTAGCTAAGAGAAAAATAAAAATAATAAATTAAAAATAAATTACAGATTACTGAGATTTAATTACACTCTAACTTAAAGACAATAACCAGCAATTACTTGAATACTTTCACTGTGCCAAGACTTATTTTATTTACTTACATTATTTTACTTAATATATAATTTTCAGTATCCCCATTTTCATCATGAGGAAACGGAGGCACAGAAATATTCAGTAGTTTTAACAGAGTCACAAAGTAGATAAGCCAGGATTTGTAACTAGTAGGGTTGAGGAGCCTAAATCCACCTGTGACTCCTCAGTATAAATTCACTTCATGAATGTGTTTTTCTTTCTTTTTCTTGCAAATTTATACGCCTATGAGAAAATTTTAGGCAGTATTAGTGTGAGGTCAAAAATGCTTCATTTTACTTTGTTCAGGCACTTTTAACATTATTATTGTGTTTAACTAATATATTCAACATTTAATAATTCAGAGTGCTTTTTATTCTTTACCATTCATTGTTTGAACAATTCAAAGAAGTTTGCTGAATCGTCTTAACCCCTGGAAAGAGAGGGACACACGAACTACTTTGAGAATCTGATGAAAGCTAATTATCTGTTCCTAGGAAAGTTTTACTCGTACAAAATTTTGCATGCAATTTCAGATGCTTCATGAGTTTACCGGGTCCCTGCTATGGCTTCCTAGTAGAATAACACACTGACATAAAAGAAAAATCTCATCTTTTCCAAGTAAGAATCAAACAGTCCTTCCCCTTTTGCTTTTTTAACAGAAGCAAAACCCTATATGCTTATAAGCAAATTTATATGTCTATGAGAAAATTTTAGGCAGTATTAGTATGAGTTCAAAAATGAGTTCCTAAGCCCTATCCTCTTTAGTCCCAGAACTGAATCCTTCTCTGGGCTCCCTTACAGTTTTTACTATGACAGTCTTAGAAGTAAATACAACTCACCAAGCACCTTTCGGACAATTAGTCAGGATTCCCAATAACCTGGAAGTGTCCACTTAAAGTGTTTCCAATCAGACCAACAGGCTTCTTCATGTCTGACTGGAAGGCTTGGTTTCTGCGTTCCACACTGACAACCCATGAGTATTTATAAAGTTAAAGTGTAATGAGTCTGTTATCTCTTGTTATTCCAGAGCTTCTTGGGTACCAAGGGAACAGCTTATGCAGAGTTTCTATGAGATATTTTACATTTGATTTAAACTACTCTGGGGAATTAGAATCCCTGAATCATCCTGGTAACTAATGATGACTCAGGTTATGATGCTTTGGTGCACATTCTCTGGATATCTCCCAAATATAGAACTCCTGGTGTGATGGTTGGCGAGAGCCTTCTTGTCCTTGGCAGGGCATCTGCAGCTGATGACCTTGTGGCTGTAGCCAGGTGAGGGCCCACTGAATGTTTTATAGGGGATTAGGTAAGATTATGTGAAGATTGTACAGTGAGGATGCACATATAGGAAATTTTTGCTTGCAAAGAAAAAATGGTCTTGGTGATAACAACAGACAGTGTAAAAGAAAAACAGTCTTTATTTTTCCTACTGTTATGTATTTATTATTGACTCAAATTAAATAATACAATCATATTCAAAATCAGGTCAGAAACGAAATATTTTAATTGTCCCATGAGTCTCCCTTCCTTTCTGTTTTCCTCTGGATTGAAGCATTTAATACTACCTGATGTGACCAGGGTCAGTTTTTCAATGCATCTGATCTTTCTTCATTACCACCAGGGATAAGAGATTAGAACTTGGTCCTCCAGGCCATAAATAGCAATGATTTAGTATTGCCTTTAAGGCATCATTGCAAAGAACACCACCAACCTCAGCACTGAAAGCAGGACAGAGCAATGATGAGAGCTTTTTCGTAGAAAGTGCATTTTCTCTCTCTCTCAACAGAAACTCTTTCCAAGGTCATTAATTTGAACCAAAGGGAGGAAACTGGAAGAGGAATATGCTTATGTCAGACCCAGAGACATGATTATAGTGTGACCTTTCTTCCTGTTTGCCCTTTTAAGTAACTTGCAGGTAAATCTATGACTTTTCACTTTGTTCAGAGGAGAAAAGTAGGTTATATATGCTGTAGAGTGTAATGTAAGTTTGATTTGCTAGCTGAAGAAGTCCATGATTTCGCAAATGCATATGCGACCACAAATGACCGTGACAGTCAGTAATGGGACTTCCATTTTCAGTTTCTAGGACTATATACCTACCTTAAGTAGTGAGTAAGGTAGAGAGGCAGAGAGGCAGCTGGATTACTGGAATTTATGTCACATTTCAAATGAATTGAATTCTAGTGCTGATTTAAATGATAATGTATATTTTTCAAGAATTTTTTTTTTTTTTTTTTTTTTTTTTTAGGGAGCTCACATTTCATATTGATATGGATTGAGTATTTGGGGATGGAANTAATTTATATTTTTAAATAATTTTTTTTTTTTTTTTTTTTTTTTTTTAGGGAGCTCACATTTCATATTGATATGGATTGAGTATTTGGGGATGGAAAGGTGGGGAACCAACCAGATTTTTCTTGCTGTTCTTGCAGAAAGCAGATGACACACTGCATCTTGCCTGGGAGAGTTCCTGGCAGGGGAAGATAGGAGAGTGTTGAGGAAAACTGACCCTGGCCCTCTTCAGCCAGTATTTGCACTGTGTTTCATTGATCAGCAGAGCTAGGAAAGAGAAATTCCAAGTTTAGCCCTGTCAGATAGCCACCAGCGAGATTCTAAGAAAGAAGAAGTTGTTCGAAGAATCCACCAGGCCATGACATTTAATTCTAGTTTTCAGGAAGGACTTGATTAAAGGTAGGTGCAGCCATGATCCAGGCATTCAGTTGGGGATGCTCTTTGAGCAAGAACACTCACTAGGTGGGTGTGCAAGAATCTTGGTAATGTTATCTCTTGAGGGTGGTGACTAGCAAAAGTCTCAGTGGTACAACTCAAAGCCACCAATGCTTTGTTTGACCTCAACCAGGAAGCTATATTGACTCGATGATTCTTTCCTAGAACTGTGAGTTGATGGATGCTCTGAAAATCAGCACATTTGTCCTGTGGCTGATGTTGCCTTTGGTTTGAAGCCAAATTACACATTCAGATTTCCTTTGGTGAAAGCTTCCCATATTAATTCAGGGGTAGATTAGTGAAGCTAGGAGGAGTACCAATTTATAATTCTGTACTAAATGTTCCAAAATTTAAATAGATCTGGAAGAAATTTAGGTATCATTGATTAGAAAAATTCATCCTTCACAGCAAAGGAAAGATTTTTTTCCTCCTCCATTTACTATTTTTGTATGTGTGAGCCATGCTGAGGTTGTGACTTTTCATAAAGGAGCTGATCCATCTGGCTTGAGGAAGGTCTCTTCTCTGCATTATCTGAGAAAGGAGACTCTCTGGGCTGCGATTACACTGGAGATATTGTCATTCACATGTCTGATTGAGTGATTGCATTTGTCTGAGACAGATTTGAATGACATTCACATTTAAATGATCTAGGATTGATGAAGTAATGTGCTATAATAGAAAACTACTTTCTGGGGAAGCCAATTATATACTTGGAAATTACAATTTGATATGTATTTCCCTTTGGATAGACAAACCCATAGATGAAAGTAACTCAGAAGTTTTTGTGTTTACTAGATAAGGTAAAAATAAAGTGTGTTCTATGATCTGAGAAATGCCTTCTGTATTACCCTACAGAGTATAAAAGAGAAAAAGGAATGACATGAAGAAAAGCTTTATTTGACAAAACGATAACCACTAAACAAATTTTCTAGTATGGACCATTTCTCTTATGTGTACACTTTGGTTTTCTGCATTTGCTAAATAATTAATTTTGTCATTAAAACATATTATCCTAGTTTCTGAGGCCAGGTTACACTACATAGATTGGGGTCCAGGTCAGCTTAATTATTAATAGCAAGGCCTGCTTTCCTTTGATGCACATTTAGCAATCTTTTTTCTTTGGTGCCACCTCTAGAAATTATTTCTCTTGGAATGCCTTGAGGTGTGTGACGGATTCAGCATGCTTCTGACCATGGTGGCCTGGTCCGAGTTAGGACAAGACTTGAAAGTGTTTGTTTTATAATCTCAGAGAAGAAAGTTGGCTAGATCCAGGAATGAGGGTTGGAAGATATACTAAAAAGGAGCTTCACAGGGGAGAATCCATGGGATTAAATCCAGGTTGGATATATGAGAGGCAGACAATCCTAATAGCACTGGTGATCTTGAGAGAACCACTGATTAAAAGGCTGGTTTTCTTTTGAGCAAAATCCCTAACAGTCAAAAGCCAGAGACTGTAGGACTGTGTAAGTAAAGAGATGGAAGAGGCTCCAGCAGCAGCAGAGAGAATACCATTGCAGGTGTCCTTGAACTTGAGTGATCCCGGGCCAGCAGGTTACTCTGAACTTCTTTAGACACTATGATTGTGTCACTCACAAGGTGACCAATGGACATGGCTTGACCATAGGATACTCTGGCCAGGAGACATTGATTCCTGGTTAGTGAAACATGTAAGAAATGAATCTGTGTAAAGACGCCCGCATGACAATTGTTGTCCCTTAAAGGATAAGATAGTTCAAGACACTGAGGGAATGGCAGCCCCCAAAATAGACTAAAACATGTATGGGACAAGGGAATTCCCTGCCAAATCAGAGCATCAAGTTTCCATCAAGTTTCTACATAAGGCTGATAACACTCAATGCTAAGAAAAACACAGAGAGAAACCTTTGATGTTCTTGATTTTCTGGGAACACAGGGAGGAGGTGTTTGGGTGTGGTGCACTCAATTTCTCTAGTCATTTTGTTTATTCTTGAATTTTTTCCTTCTGGAGGGAAAATGAGAAAATAACAGACATAGAATGAATAATCACAGGGGTTGTGGATAGATGTAGTGTTCCCTTAGCACATTTTTCAAATTAGCATTACAGACATAATCCCATATTGTAAGCATGCACAAACAATATTGGACATGATTTTTTAAAAACATTTGCCCTTTTTACTTTTCTCACCTCAGGTCATTCAGTTCTTTTCTCCAGCAATTCCTTGGATTATACCACCACTGGCATGCATTCTGGTAATACTCCAACTTATATTTCACCCTAGTTTTGGCAAGTGACTTCTGACAATTAAGAATATGCTGGTAAGGGTGACCTATCAAAGTGTTCAGTGGAAGAAATTCTGATGATACATCATGGTTTGATCTTTTTATTAAAAATGATTAAGATACAACTGGCATGCATCACTGTTGGCTTCAGACCATTTAAAGCATGATGATGAGGTGAATAAAGATGAGTGAATGGATGCATAATAAGATGTTGTTATTTCACTGGTACTCCAAATGTTCTCCCCTCCCACATGGAAAGAGATTCAAATAGAACATTCATTGATTGACAGAATGCTCCCATTCGTTCCTTTCCTGCTCTTTTCACTGTGATTCTGTGAAACACAGTCTTTCCCAACCATTTGAATACATAGAACCATAACATTAATTCATGAATTCAATAGCTTCAAACTATTGTTTTGTAGAAGCTCTATATTTGTTTCGAGCTATTCTATGTTCACAGTGATTTTACTTGTTCACAAACACATGTTGTTGAATAAGAGGATGTTTTGACTCAGTCCAAGTACTTACTCATGTCCAATCTCAAATGTTAAACTCCTCTCTTTTGCATATGTTTTATATTGCTTTTTCACTTATATTTGTGCCATTATTATTTGGATATTCTCCCAAGTACTGAATTTATAAACGTATAATTTACAGAACACTTTGTATATACTTTGAGTGAAATAAATTTTAATTCCCATCTCCTTAAATATTATAGACTTCAGCTGGCCAAAGCAATCTGAAGAATTAAGACAGAATATGAAGTTGTAAATAATTTCTTAAGCATTTTACTGTGAAACAAGAGAGTAAAATATCTTGGTATCTTTCCCATCATGAGCTATTTCTACATTCTTGTCATGTGAAGCTACATATACTTTCTTTAGACTCAATCATGATTTTTTAGCTATTACTGTATTATATATGTGAGCTCCTATTTGCCTGAAGCCTGGGTCCCTATCACTTCCACAATCTTTCTAATCTCCCGCTTGGTCAATGTATGTACATTTTCTCAGAATGCCATTGATCTAGATTACTTTCAAGTCTCATGATTCCTGAATGAAACCTGTGCAGACATTCCCTCAGTGGTGGAACAAATTACAGATTTAGTTGGTACTCACCAGTCATCCATAAAGCAGTGAGCAGAGGTTTTAGAAATTTTAGTAAAAAATGACTTTTATTACATTTCAAAGAGCCAAGTAGTTTCAGGTCCCAATAGGGAAGAAGATGAATTTCTCTAGTAGTTGTAATTTCTGTTTGAATACATTGTGTGGGCATACACACAGAGCAAGAATATATATATATATATGTAATTTCTGTTTGAATACATATACACACAGCAAGAAAATATATAACAAGTACAATATGTGTGTGTATGTGTACTTATAGATAGGTACTTGTTTACACACACACACACACACGACTAAGAGTTAATGACATCCTCTGATCCTCTGTTGCTTTAATGCTCCCATCATCTGGGGATCCGCCATGTCTCACAGATGTATCAGCTTGAGCTGCTGGGGATAGGCAGACTTAGAATCTCACCTGGGAGTCCTCTGGGGCTAGTCATCAATTCTGCACCTCAATCACAGTTCCAAATATAGGAGATGTGAATCCCTGAACTATGAGCGAAGTCTGCTCTGATCCCTGAGGAATCATTAAAACCAACTTCTGAGCCAACTAACACAAACCCAAAGTCTAGTTTCAGGAAAACAACATATACATCACAGGCAAGTAACTGTTCTAACGAGCTTGAATACATATCTGCTTATGACTGCAATAAGTCAGCCTTGGTTTCATATCAGTCAGCATGCTAGTAGGACAGAATAATAACAATCGAAATATGGCTAGAAGCAATAATAGTACATTAATTAATTCCAGTTTTGTGATGAAGGGTGAATTCTGGGCCACTGTAGCCAGGGTTGGAACCAGGCTCATTCTTTTACTAAACAATATTAGGCAAGTTACTCAACCATTCTTCACTTCTATTTCCTCAACTGTCAGCTAGGAGCAATAATACTTCTCAGCAAATTGTTGAAAAGTTTTAGTTAAAACATTAAGGAATAATTAAAGCATTATTCCTGTGTTTTCATGATAGCAATGGTGTCTGATGTTTATTGAGTACATGCTATGTGTTAGACATTATTCTATGCATTTTATACATATTATTTACTTACTGTCTAACAGTTCTATTACTTTCACTATACAGATAATGAACACGAGTACTTTGAGTTGAGTAATTTTGCCAAGGTCACGAAGCAAATGAATAAGGAGTTGACGTGGGATTTGAAACAAGCAATCTGATCTGAGAGTTAGGTCTTTCTCTTTAATGTCATTCTGCTTCTTATCAACTAGAATGATGTCATCTATGGTGTATTCATTTATGTCGTAATATTTAAACATCCAAATATCTGACTCTGTATGTGATGGGGCTATTTAAATGAATGAGGGCCAACTAAATAAAAACTGATCCATATTGATTTTATTCTAGTGAGAATGTTGCTGCTATTCCACATGTACTGTTAACTTTTTAAAATATTACCTCTAAATCACATGCAATGTGGTAAACCAATGTTGCCATTACCTTAAATGTTAAAAAAATGTTACTTTAAAAAAAAAAACCAAAAAGAAAACCAAAAAAACAACCATGACAATGTGTGAATATCAGCCACTGAGAATTTCAATGGCAAGTAATGGAAGAAATAGACTCTGGATATTATCAGCAGATTGAATCACCTGGAGACTCAGGTTTAAGGCTATGGCCCACATCTGTGTGATCTGGCACCAGTGCAGCAATTGCTGAGCATGAGGCCCTGCAGCCTAAGTGCTACCACTCGACACTAAAGGCACAACATTAGCTCTGCTGCCCCAGAAACTGGATACTATGGCTCCCGTAAGACTGCCACAGTTTTATGTTGCAGTTTTCAAGAATGTATTGATCTCTTATTTCCCTGATGAAAGCAGCATTCTTTTTATTTACCTTTTTGGCTAGGAGAAATGGATTCAGGAGCCTCCACTTCAACCTTCCAATGTAGTGGTCCTTTTCCCTGGATCAGAGAACCAATGAGGGAGGAGGACTTCAGGCATTGTTGACTATTCCAGTTATGTCATGGTGCTGCTGGGCCCACAATGAGGTGAAATGAGGTCAAAATTCCACTTGCAACATAGTACCTATAATTCTCTCTTGGATTAGTGGACCACTGTGGAGTCCTGGTACCCCAAAGATTACTGTAATTCAGAACCAGTATGTAAAAACCCTTGATAGTTGTAGGTTTTTCCTTTTTCTAATTGAAAATTATCTTTAAATGGCCTTAAATTCATTAAATCTCACCCAAAAGATTGAGAGTTACAGAATATATATGTGATATTATTGCAAGGTTTTTCTTAAGGGTACTCAATATCTTATTAATCCAAGGGACTCTGAACCTCTGTGCTGATTCTGGGAAGTCCATGAAGAACTTCTACTATACTACAAATCAAGTCCTGGTTTTCTGATCCTAGAGAGTTTTGAGACAACAATATCAGGGGGGGTCAGATGTTTTCAATTCCATGTTATGACTGTCCTGCTATTCTTAGTCTGTGGTTTGAGCACATGTATGTGGTCCCTGCCACTTCAGGGTTTTGGTATCATTTTTAAAATTATATCGCATTTCAAATTTAGTATCTCCCACCCTTATCCCTGGCATACAGATATTTCAGTGCTTCAAAAAAAATTGATGTTGTGCCTTCAGCAGTGAATTTCTCAATGGCATGGAGTAGAGATGCTTCTGAAAAGTTCTGGAAAATACCTTGTGACTTACGTCCATCCCTGTGAGGGTGACATTAGCAATGCCCTCTCAACCTCATTTCAGTAGTCTATGCATTGCCTGTTTGTCTAATCTTGCCACTCCCTTTAGGCAAAGAAACAAATATTTCATGGAATTGGAAGTGAAGTCTGTAATGTGAAACACTGCTCTTGTGTACTGTGTCATAAACAGCTGAGTAAGCTTAATTTTTATTTTAGAAAAGTGGTATTTCCAAAATGCTAGTGGCTTATGATGGTTAGCAGGTTTAAAATTTTTAAAGAAATAACCTGACATTTGTGATATATGAACTTGTGAAAATACACATTTGTAGAATTTAAACCTATTATCCCAAAAGTAAATACAATGATATGGACCTACTATATCTTACTAAAATTAATGTAAAAAATTGAAAAATCAAATGACAAAAAAAGGAATTAAAAAAAAGATTATACTTAGTATATTTATGGTGACAGTCTCTGAAGTTGTCCCCATGATCGCTCATCTCCAGTGTTCATGTATTTGTGTGATCATTTCCCTTGAATGTAGGCAGAACCTATGATTTCTAGCCATATAAAAAATGGCAAAGGTGTTGGATTGAATGAGGTTGCATATATGACTATGTGCATGAGATAATACCTGTTTTGTGAGGCAAATATCT
Source organism: Galemys pyrenaicus (assembly GCA_019455555.1). Classification (NCBI taxonomy): domain Eukaryota; kingdom Metazoa; phylum Chordata; class Mammalia; order Eulipotyphla; family Talpidae; genus Galemys; species Galemys pyrenaicus. Next base: position 984,373 of record JAGFMF010012118.1, read on the forward strand.
CCTTTGTTGGGAGGTAGCTTTGCTGGGAGGCCCACAGGACAGGAAATAACAGGGCCTCTGGGGACTAAGGATGATGTCAAGTTGACAGTCTTAAAGTCAGAAAGGCAATAAACTCCTTACTCCTGGAATGGCAAGGTAATGGAGTCTGCCAAAACCTGAGTTGGTAATTTCTCTAGTCAAACATTTAGAGAAGACCTCAACCCAAGACACTTCGCTGCCTTGCAGAAGACCCAGCTGTGTTCACATTCATAATCCACATAAGCTGTGAGATAAAAATATTTGTTGCTTTAAGCTACCAAGTGTGTGGTATTTTGTTGAAAGCCATTTAAATCAATTAAAAATATTCATCAGGAAATTGGTAACTCTAAGCAAAGGATAATGTATTTTTTGGTTGGTTTTTTAAATTTATATTATATGTTTTTTACATCATTGTTCATTCTCCTCTCAGGTGTAATCCTCATAAAATTAACACCAGCAAGACACCCATGAACCATCACCAGTTTCTTATGCTCTTTCCCTCTCCTGTTTTGATCCTTCTCTCTCCTCCTCCCCAGTTGAATGCTGAATGTCTCTGAATTATAAGATTGCCTGTTAGTTTTTATCTCCCCCCCTCCACCCTTGATCCCTTGTTTGGGTTTCCTATGTTCCTCCTACAAGTGAAACCATTTGACACTTTTCTCTTTCCTTCTGACTTATTTCACTGAGCATAATCCCTTTAGTGTCCATTCATGTTGCTGTGAATGGCATAACTTTATCTTTTTTGATTGCTGAATAGTATTCCACTGTGTATATATATCACTAGTTTTTGATCTAATCACCTGTTTTAGGCATTTAGGTTGTTTCCATATCTTACCTACTGTAAATAGTGGTGCAATAAACAGAGGAGTGCAGGTTTCACAAAGGAATAATTTAAGTACTATCCAAAGAGACAACATTAAAAGGGAAGAACTCAGAGAATGATTTTAAGGGTATAATAGGTAGCATTGAAGGGAGAGTTGGTGAAGTAGAGAATAGATTTGGAAAAAATGCACACAATGAAGCACAGAGAAACAAAAGGAAAAAAATAGAAAAAATGGATGAATAACTGAATGATATGGTTAAAAGTTTAAATACACTAAGTTGACTTGCAGTGGGAAAAGAGAAAAAGGATGTGATAGAAACAATCCAAGAAGAGATAATAGCTGATAACTTTCCAAAAATGATGAACTGCATTAATACAAAGATTCAAAAGCCTTATAAACTCTAAATAACAAAATGAAGAGGAATTACCTAGAGAAATAATGTAAAACTGAGTATTTCAAAATACAAACAAAAAGCTATGAGAGAAAACTGAAGGCTTACCTTTCAGATGACTTTATTTCAGGTAAACAGTTAATTTTGAAACAGATAAAAAGATAAACATCTTCAAAGGACTAAAGCAGAAATAATTTCTAATTAGAATTTGTCAGCAAGAAAAATATCCTGACAGAGTGAAGAATACTGATAAATCTTAATGAATATTTACTAAGTAAACTACTAAATACTGATAACAATAATGTTGTTGGGCTTAAAAATTTTAAGTATAAAAATACACGACAAAAATAGCCTGTAATTAGGGTTAAAGTGGAATTAAAGTATTCTAAGACCTTAATTTATTTGAAAAAAGGGGAAAAGAAGTAATTAATCCTCAATCCTATTAGGTCAAGGATATTTATTGAAATTAAAGGGTGGTAGAATAGACGACCCTGAATTATGTTGCTCCACATACTATTTTGAGTTAAAGGTATTTGAAAACTGCTAATACAAGAAAAATACTCTGACTTTCCTCCTTTTCCTTAAAAACAGGAGATGAAATTCCTTGTTATGCTAGAAAGAAAAGCAATGACCTTGGGGATTATGCAGAAACAGATCTGGTTAAGTGTGGGTTCCTATGAACAGGCCACTCATGGTGAACTGTGACCTATTTTCTATCTACAGACCACCACAGAACATTCCTTGACTACCCTGGAGTATATCCTGTATCACAAGGCAGATTCCGGGTTGCCTAGGCTGCTGTTGACCTGATCACGTGACTAACTTCGTGGTGGTCTCTGGAGAACTCTGCCTGTGGGAACATCAAATCCTTTGCTGATGCAAATGTCTCTTGATGCATGATCACAATGTCCCCTTCCCTCATAAAACTTCCTCATAAAACTTTGTCCCCATTCCTATCCCACCCTCCAGACCTTCATTCCTCTTACCATTGTTGCATGTTTAGCTTTTACTGGCCTGTATGACTTCTATAAATGGCACAAGAACTTCTGGTCAAGTAGCAGAGTCTTGCCTTGCAAACCTGCTCCCTGACTGTTGTGTTCCTCATTGATCTCCCATGGCAAAGTGGCAACCAAGTTCCTGTCACAACATTAAAGCCTGATTACAGAACTGGAGCATGCAAGACTTGGGTGGGGTGGGATTTGGGGTGGAAGGGGGTGAGAGGGAGGAGTATGAACAAAGAAAGAAGGAAGCGCAAAGAACTATAGTGGTGATACCTGGTTGTCAGAATCCTAATATTGCCACATTAAAAGAATAAATTATTATTAAAAAATAAACTAAAAAATGTGGTTGATTTTTAAAAAAATATACCTTAGTAGATACTATGAATCTAGTAGTAAAGAACCTTTGGATATTTTAAGAGAATGAATGTACATTAGTGCTTGTGTAAAATCTGTAGACTTAAAATGTACATATACATCTTCCCTTAGCCTTCCAGATAGTAATTTCCCCACAATTGTCTCCTTGTTTAACCTAATAGAGACATCTGTAGGGTTCCCATTTTTTTGAGTCTTCATTTCCTTGTGAGGGCTCCTACATTTAAACACATATAAATTTGTATGCTTTACTCCTATTAATCTGTCAATTTAATTATCATATGAGCCAAAAAGGCCCAAGGCAGTAGAGTTAAAATTTGCCTTTCCAATACAAAGAACAGGAGTAACTAAATAAACAGTAAATGAATGTCTAATTAGTAAAACAAAGGTTTGAATGCCCTGGTCATATCTCCTTGACCTAACCTGATAAAGTTTTACCTCAAAAATTTGTATTTCTCTGTCTCAGGACTTTCTGAAGGAGTGTATAAGCCTCATACAGGATCAAGTTGCAGATGACAGAGTTTGTACTCTTAGTAGCAACTCTGAAGCATCTGGAATTGATGGTTAAGCCCACAGCTTTCTTTCCCCTTAGAGGAAGCATTCTGAAATGTATTCTTATCCAGCATCATCTAGACATACAAGAAAAAAAAAAACATAAGTACTAATTTTTTCCCCAGAAGGATTTCTATTTTAAAATTAAATTTTATCTAATACACTGTTTATTCTCATGAGTCATTAAAAAGAGTGATTTTTAAAAAGCTATTCAAAGATTTCATTAAGAAAAAATAATGAATACTCAAGAAATTTATAGAAGCTCTCAAGCAAGACATATTTACATGAATCTGTATATCTAATTTTCTGTCTTGATGATTTTCAGTAGGGTTTTCACAAACACATGATGTACTCAAGGGATTTTGTCCCCAAAGTTCCCAAACCTCATAAATGTAACCTTGCTTTACAGTGACAGTTCTCTAGTACTATTGTTGAGGTACAAAAATCTACAGGTAATATTTTTCCTTTTATATTGAAAAAATATATATTAAGAAAGAAATTGTTTCTCATTTTAGTATTAGAAGTTAAGTTTTGACTGATCTAAGGAAATGATATGTTGAGCACAATTTACCTCTCTGTGCTATACTTGGTGCATATCATTATATTCAAAATATTGATTCAAGAATCTTTAGTAGTATGTATTTTTAATAGCTATAGTAATGAAGGGTTGAAGAATTTATATAAGCTGTCCATAGTTGTGATATCTGACTTCTGTGGGGTCTGACCTCAAGCCTGTCCAACTCCAAAGCTTATAGTATTTTTGTACACTTTTTTGCTCCTGTTACAATGATGCTGGCTGAATTTGTGTCATATACATCTAGTTCCCTTAAAAATTTAGGCCTTCATGTATTCTTATGTCCATGCCTTGTTGAAAAAACTGCCTTGTCAACTGAGCCTGAATAGTGGATTGTGCCCTAGATAACTGCACACAAGCCTCATCAAGCCAGATCAGAAGATACCTGTAATCCACTTACCTTCTATCTCTTCCATTTCAGGAATCTATTTCACAAAACTCTTGCGTATAGATAAGGAAGCTAGGACTTGGAGTTCAGACACCTAATTACTTGGTGTTGTGACATGACATGCTGTTACTGCTCAGTAAATGTACATACAGCATAATTCAAGCATTTCTGTGAAGAATAGAATTGTGACCTTCTGAGAAGAATAGTAACTGGCTGAACACATGGTTGTGATGCAGTGTATGTGAATTTTCTCTTCTAACAATGAATATTTGAAGGAAATGTGTTACTATTCTGCAGTTTTAGTTGATCTCTATTATTTAAGAAACTCCCCAAGTGACAGCATGATATGAATATGCTTGTTATGTTCCATTAACTTAAACGTATGCTTAAGTTCCCACCAAAACTGTACTGCATATATGTTTTTTTGTGATTTTTATTATAGAAACATTGTAAAAATAATTATTCAAATTATAACACCCTTTCTATTCTAATACTTTCATGTTTTCTTTCAGTGGGTAACATTCTCAGTATAGATGGGGACTGGAAACTACACAACTGTGACAGAATTCATTATTTTGGGGTTAACAGAAGACCCTAAAGTTCGTGCCATTTTGTTTATTCTGTTTCTAGGAATCTATATGGTCACTTTAATGGGCAATGTTAGCATAATCGTGTTAATCAGAAATAGCCCTCAGCTGCATACTCCTATGTACCTTTTCCTCTGCCATTTGGCTTTTGTAGACATGGGGTACTCCTCATCAGTCACACCTGTCATGCTCACTGGTTTCCTTAGGAATAGAACCTCTATCCCCGTTGGTGGCTGTGTAGCCCAGCTCTGTACTGCGGTCACATTTGGGACAGCTGAGTGCTTCCTACTGGCTGCCATGGCCTATGATCGCTATGTGGCCATCTGCTCGCCACTGCTCTATTCTACTCATATGTCCCCCAGAGTCTGTATCCTCTTAGAGGGGGTGTCCTACCTCGGTGGATGTGTGAATGCTTGGACCTTTACTGGCTGTTTATTAAATCTGTCCTTCTGTGGACCAAATAAAATCAATCACTTTTTCTGTGACTATTCACCACTTCTGAAGCTTTCTTGTTCACATGATTTTACTTCTGAAATAATCCCAGCCATCTCTTCTGGCTCCATCATTGTGGTCACTGTCTTTGTCATTGCTCTTTCTTATGTCTATATTCTATTCTCAATCCTGAAGATGCGCTCCACTGAAGGACGGCGCAAAGCCTTCTCCACCTGCACCTCCCACCTCACAGCTGTCACTCTGTTCTATGGGACCATCACCTTCATCTATGTCATGCCCAAGTCCAGCTACTCAACAGAACAAAACAAAGTGATATCTGTGTTCTACATAGTCGTGATTCCTATGTTGAACCCCCTCATCTACAGTTTGAGGAATAAAGAGGTTAAAGAGGCCATGAAAAAATTTATAACTAGATACACTGGTGTTCCTAAAGTCATCTGACTTTAATAATAATCATTGTAAGATGAAAAGCTTGCATGGAGATAAATGGATAATGTGCTAATATTCAGTGTATTTCATAGTATAATATACTCACGAATTTAATTGTACTATTCTCAGGAAATTTTTCAGTTTAAAAATTAAATATGGATTCACCAAATTAGAAACATGCAGCAAAAAAATCCCTTTGCTTTATTCCTATTTCACCCACCATTTCTTGTATCTACATGTATAAATATTTTCAAGTAGGTACTGTGTAATTAAATTATTTCTTTGCAATTAAATCATTTCTTTCCCTCCTAATCCTATTGCCTCCAATACCAGACATCTTACGCCTCATTTCACCAGAACTTCCATAGCAGCCCTGAAAATAATTTTTCTAAATCAGACCTAGTTACATTTATAGAATTTAAAATAATTCCTATTATCATAGACCTTACTGTGGTTCTTCTTTAGGTTGCTTTTCTTTTCTATGTGAATAATTTTTAATTAAAAAAGGATACTATTTTTAAGGGCCTGGTTTTTTTCCTTTAATAAAAATGTAAACTTTAATTTCAGTGCATTTTGTATCATGTGATTTTTCTATTTAGCTATCAGCAATGATTCTGCTGCCCACAATATTATGTCCAGAGTGATGCCAGCTTCCTGGAAGTATGAGATGTCACTCCTGTTCAGTCTCTCTTTTAAACAGCTAATTAGCTATTTATCCAAAACCAAAAGTGCCCCAGTGGGAGCTGAGGGACACAGCACCACACACCAAGGGATCTGGGAGGAATATTGCCCAACTGTGTATGTTATAATATGAAGAAAGACTTCTGTAGCAGCTGGAAATGAGCAAAGACTTCTGTAGCAGCTGGAAATGAGCTAGAGGTAGGAAACCTACCAAAATATCTATTATACTTGTTTGGGGAAATTCTGAATAGTGCAGATTTGGGAAGAAACCCACTGACGAGAGGGACTTTGTAAAAGTCTAACCTCCCAGAAGGGCAATTCCTGAATGTTGTTGTAGCACAAAATACAGAAAAAAAATAATTACTATGCACTCAAGACAAATAATTACTATGCACTGGCACTCAGCACTCTGCCAGTGTTGTCCTTTCCCAACAGTGATAATGCCTGAAGCCAAAGCAGTAGGCCGCACCTTCTCCTGCAGTGGAAAATGAGAGTGGCAAGCGATGAGTGAGTGCTTGACTTCCCCAGCATTGCAGAACAGGCATTACTGACACACAATCTCCATGACTGAGGAAAGGGGGAGAGAGGAGATGAGGAAAGAAAAAACTATTGAAAGGGTAGGCAGACTGAGCTCAGTATCAATACTTAAGCAGGAAGTTCAGCCATGAGTCCCTAAGGGAAACCCACCTGAGGCTCCCTCACTAAGCCTGTATACACCCTCAATACCAAATGAGAAACCTATGTCTCCTCCCATTCTAAGGTGTAAGTGCCTGAGGATGGTGAAAGAGACACTTGTAAATCCTGTGTTATTAGAAAGCTAGAACAGGGTCTGTAGGCAAGGGAGAAACCACAAACTTGAATTGCGGTTTCACCTTCTGGAAAACAAAAAAGAGACGTTTCCAGCAGCCAACCAGTGAGATATAAGAATTAGAGAAGACACAAAATATGAATAACAACATCACAAGAGGAGCAAGAAGTGTGAAGTAGAGGAATCTATCAAGATCAAAGACAACCCAGATATAAAAGGAATAATGAAAAGTATGTCTCACCTGAAGGCAACTAGTAAAGAGATTTTGCATCAAATGTAAAAACATGATATAAATTTATAAGGAACATAAAGAACAAAGGAAATATGTCCTTGCCAAAAGATAACGATAATCCTCCAATAACTGACCTGGGTACTGGATATTGTGATTAAACTGATTAAGAATTGAGAAATGACTGATTTGAGGAAACCCAACAAACTAGAGAAAACACAAAGCCAATACATGGAAAAATAAGAAATTTAGCAAAGAGAGAAATTATGAAAAAGAAGCTAACAAATTCTGGAAATGAAGAGTACAAGGAATAAAATGAAAAATGCAATAGAGACTATTTATAGGGGAATAAACCAAATGGAAGGTAGACTAAGATTACAAATTTTGAAATAATACAATGAAAAGAGAAGAAAAAGGGATGAATAAGAGCAAAGAAAACCTATAGGACACCTGGGGCTCCATTAAATAAATGTACAGTATTAGAATAATTGAGGATTCAAAAGGAAAAGAGAAAGAGAAGCGACAGGATGTTTACCTAAAGAAATAATAGCTGGGGATGTCCCAAACCCAGGGAAAGACTTGGGTATCCAAACTCACAAAGCTCTGACTAGCAAGAGGAGTTCCCCAGGCAAATGGTCACCACTCTGCGGCAGCTCACATTCCCGATACCCTCCCCCGAAATGTAAACTCCCCACCTTTACACTTGATTCTAATCAATGTGAGGCTGCCTTCGAATGGGGATTCTGCCCTGTGTATCCCCTCTAGGTTTCTCATTGCTCCAACACACTTGGACTTTGAGTCATCTGTCCCTCATCCCACGCCGGTCCCAATGCTGCTGCTCTGAGAGGCGGCATCTAGATGCTGCAGACGGTCAGCTCTGAAACCCGCCTTGTGGATATTGGGGGCTCCAAAGACAATGATACACCTGTTTCCCATTTGAAGGCAGTTTTGCTCATTGAGAGGACAACTTTCTGCCTTTGCGTGTTCTCTTTAACCCAGACTACTTTCTAGTTGGCTTATAGTTAGGAGTAATAGGGTTTTTTGTTTCTTGTTTTTCTTTTAGAAAGCTACAATTTTGAAGTATAGAATACAGTCAATTGCAAATGAGCCTCATGTGCTGTGCAGGGCCAGGTGGGCTTGGTGAATGGGCCCTCTGCACAGCTCTGATGGAGCGGCATCAGCCCTGCCCTCCTTCCTGCTCTCACAGGGCATCTCTTACCTTCATTTCCTTGGTGCTGAGGCTGGCAGCTCCTCCTCACTGGAAGCAAGGGAAATGGGATGTGAAGGCTGTGGAATGAACTTCCCATCCCCAAGGGGGGAGGGGTGTGTGTGGTGGTGGGTAAGGGGGGGCACTTGAAGTATAGAATACAGTCAATTGCAAATAACATTTCTTCTTTTTTGTCTGTGTAAACCTTACTCGGATTGTCTTATCTGACTCAGAATCACAGACGCTAGAGCAGAAACCTGCTTGCTTTCTTCTTATTTTTGATGGAAGTGACTTCAACCTTTCAAAGCCACTTATAATTTATGGCTTTTCTTAAAAAGTTTTAAAAATAGGTTACTTCTACTCTCATGTTTCTTTCTCCTCTCTCTCTTTCTTTCACACAATTAGGTACTGTGGCTGCATTTTTCTCAGTAGTTTTCTGGAACCCACTAAACATCAGCTGTAATTTTGCTGAAAAACAAGAAAGGACAGTGTGAGACACGCTTCCTGGAGGCTCTGTCAGCACAGGAGGTGACAGGGTCTTGAAGTAGGAGGGATCAGGGCCTGTCAGAACTGAGGGCCCAGGACCATAACTCCCCCACTCTGCATAATTCAGCCACCGCAAGACTGCCTCTGCCTGAGCACATGGGGCTCTGCCTCATATTCTTCCTTGTTCTCCACCTTCATTGGCCCAATCCCAGCAGGAGAGGTCAAACATGACCCTGTGCTTGTGGGGGATCCCCTTGTAGACCCAGTGATGCATCTATGAGAAAAGAAGATGGCCCAGGCAGCAGGGGAGGGTACCATGTGACCTCTAAGGGATCCCTACTTTGGAGGACAGGTGTGCCTGTGTTACAGGGCAGGGAGAGGAGCACCCAGAAGCCCCAAGCCTGCCCTCTCTGAATGGGTTCTGCCATCCGCCGCATTAAGACAAACATACAAAACCT
>JAGFMF010012118.1:995675-1007057 GCA_019455555.1 Galemys pyrenaicus
AAAAAAAGAGGGAAGGGAGGAGGGATCCTGCAACTTATTTTCACCTGAGGAAATGTAGAGCCCACCTTTTGAAAAAGCAAAGTCATAAATTTATTTACATGGAATAATGCAGGAAGGCATCACTTAGTGAAGGCAGATATGCGAGATATGGCCAATATGCAAAAAATGGCTGTCTCCAGGTCTGGCTTAGATTTCCGGAGGCTTGTAGCCCATAGTAAAAATGTTTGAGTTTAAAAAAATTTTTCCTAATAATCTAATTTTAGAGTTTGTATTATAATATCAGCCAATTGGCAGTACGTCATCAAAATGCGTGGTAGCTAATTACTTTGTTTAATAAAAGAGTCAATCATACAACCACTTTATGGGTGATATTCCAAACACATTTTTGTAACTTAAAATTTTAATTATTAAGTCAGCCAAAACAAAAGGAAGTCCGAGGGGGGTCAACTTTGGAACCTCTGACTTTTCAGGGCAGTTCCCCTATGATGGGCCTTTGCCTCACGTCATAGTTAGGTGGCCTCCTTCACTCCTCCTCACTGGAAGCAAGGGAAGTAGGATGTGAAGACTGTGCAATGAACTTCCCATCCCCAAGGGGTTGGGGGTGTGTGTGGTGGTGGGTAAGGGGGGGCATTTGAAGGATCTGCCCCCCTGCCTAGGTTGCACGTGGTTGGTGGGCTTGAGTTTGCCCTCTGTGGAGCCTGAGTAGTCTGTGATGGGCAGGGTGTGGACTGGGCCTCCTCTGCCATGCACAGGAAGCTTCCTGCCGCTGTCCTGGGCTGGGCTGCCTGAGTACTGACAGCCTGGAGCAGCCAGGTGCACTGGCGCCCTCCTGCCTGGTCTCCTCATGGGGTCTGAAATACCTTTGGCAATATCTCCTCAGTTTGGAAATTGCTTTAAATGCACCTGACTGTGCCTCCTGAGTAACTCTGTTCTCAGTCAATAAAGAAGGTGATTTTCAAAAGCCCCCATAGAACCCAGCACAGAGAGGGTGGTGCTGCCCAGGAGGTTGCCCTGCACTGGGCAAGTTCCTTGGGCTTCACTCCTCTCCCACCCACCTTCACACAGCCCTCAGCAGGCACCCCCAGACGGGAGGTGTCAGCACCAACATCTGTCACACGGACCGTGACACCCAGGGCGCTTTCCTGAGGGCCACGCCACACAAGCTTGTCTGCTCTGTTCACCTTCACCGCAGCCTGGCACGTTCTAGCCACTTCTGTAAGGCAGGACAATAAGCACACTGGCAAGGGAGCGCTCAAGTCCCCACCTGCATAGGAGATGTTTGAGTAAATGAACGCCGGCTGGTCACCAGGCTCCAACAGTGATTCCCCCGCAGAGGCCACAGGAGACGACAGGACCTACACTCGCTACCCCCAAATGGGAAACTTCAGTATAAAAGGCACAAAACGGCCACAGGAGTGTATGTTGGAAACAAGGAGATGCTGATAAAAGAGTAGAGGACCCAAATGAACAGACACGTTGTTCAGGGATTTAACGCCGCCCTTTGTAGAAAACATGCCACGTGAACATTGAAATCTGTCGTTCAACAAACGGCCCTGTTGACCTGAGGAAAGATCTGTAGACACAGCCAAACCCCTGCAGACTGACATCCAGCAAGCGTGAGAGTCCAGGACAGAGAAGGTGCCCCAGAAGGATGCTCCACATCCTTCGCCAAGAGGGTGACGCCGCCCCGGGGACATCTCCCAGTGGACAGGACACACTGTTGAGAATGCCCCGCCCGTGCTGGTCCTGAGTAGGAGTGGTGGGGGACTGAGAGGCGTTACCTCGAGAACAGCTCTCAGGTTCTTGCAGAGTTAAACTGAATCAGCACAGGAGTGCTGTTGGGGACCCCAGCAGCTCTCTGAGAAGAGGCGCTCAGTAAGCCCTTGGATGGCTTCAGGAGGAGACTGTGATTTGAAAGAAAACCATCTCTCAGTGCTGGGGACTCCGAGAAATCATGGGGGAATAAGAGCTTATACGTCACTATGCAGCATCTCTCTGTGTCTCTGTCTCCCCCGTCTCCCTGTCTCTGTCTCTGCCTGTCTCTACAGGAAGACCGCCCCCTCCTCGCGGGCCCCGCCCCGCGAAGGCCACGCCCCTTCCCCTCGAGCGGCTCCAACCCCTTCTCCCCCCGCACCCCCCCCAGGGGGCAGTTTAACGGCCAGAGCCAGGCTGGGTCTGTTTCCCAGCAGCCCCCGCGGTGCAACTGCCGGAGGTCCCCTGGGGTCCACCACAGCACCCTGGACGCGCCCACCTGGCAAGTCAGGGCCCTCCTCGCCCTCCTCACACTGAGGCAGGTGACTGGCGCCTGTCCCGGGACCAGCTCCTGGGCCCCTGGGCCCTCTGGGGGGCTCCTGAGGGCTCTGGCTCTGGCTGCTCCGCTGGGAGAGGAAGCCCTGGCCTGCCGGCTCTTCCCGGCCCAGTCCGCCCTGCTCCACCACTCCAGCAGGATGGCCCCACGGTCTCTGCCTCTGATGTCCCCTTTCTCCTTGAAGGCAGGACTGTGTCTCCTGGTGGCATATGGGGGGGGAGGTTTGCAGTCTCTAAACAGTCATCAGAATTTGTGCTGCAAATGGGTGATGGGCAATGCGCTTCTGTGAGGGGAGGTGTAGGGTGAGAGACTGTGCGGGTATGAGGGGCAGAAGTGAGGGGATGCAGCTGGGGGATAGGAGGGAATTAGTGACCTGAGAGAATGAGAAGGATCTGAGGGGCTGGGGCACCTGAGCAATGGTGTGAGGGGGACACTGGTAAGTGCAGCCCCATGGCCCCTCCAGTATTTCTGGGTCCCCAGCAACTTCTAACCTGTGTGTTGGGAGATGCTGGTGTGCCCTGCGCTTAGGCACTCATGCGCTAGGTGCAGCTGGAGTGGGGGCTCCACCCTGGACTGGGGGTGTCCCTGGGGAGCAGCTGGTCCAACCATTTGGAGACCACCCCATTACCTGGATGTCTGGGCCCAGAGGTCAGGGCTGGTAGCCCTGTGGCGTCTAACTGACTGGGCCTGGCCTCCTGGCAGGTGGGATGAGAGACCACCTCGGTGCCTGGGGCTCAGCACCTCGAGGAGCCCAAGCGAGCGATTACCAGCTGGTGGTGGTGGGCACAGGAGGCGTGGGGAAGAGCCCTGCCCGGAGCCACTTCGTGGGCGTGTAAGACGCCCCATCCAGGTGAGAGCACGACTCCGCCCAGGCCCCTCAGCCTGGCTGTGATGCGGTGGCGGTGGTGTTTCTTCTGCTGCCTGCACTGCCCGTGCCAGGGAGCCTGTGCCACGGCAGAGCCCCTCCCGGGACGGTGCGGGCCTGAGCAGTGTGCTCCCCGGGACTCCCAGGAAACAAGTGCTGTGGATGGGGAGACGTGCTGCTGGACATCCCGGACATGTGGCCCAGACGACAGCACTAGACCAGGTGTCCAGGCTGAGCCACGACACACCCACCGTGAGGGGCTCCTGCTGTGCTCCCATCAGCAACACCAAGTTGTCCTCGGACACCCGCCTGGACAGGTGAGCTGCTGCCGAGCCAGGGCCGCCGCCCTGCCTGGGAGTGGCCTGTGCTCAGCGGACTGGCCAGCCTGGTCACACCTTCCCCTTCGCAAGAGCAGGTCGTGAGGGCGAAGGCTCAGAGGACGTGTCCCCTGCCCTGGTCTTGGGCGGTCATGACCGGGCCGCGCACAGGAGTCTCAGCAGGCACAGGAGCTGGTCCCAGTCACGGCATCCCCTTCATGAGACCTGGGCCGAGATGCGCCAGGTGAGAGGCTCCTGCCACAGCTGGCCAGACCCAAGTCAGCATCTCTGACTCTGGCTCCTGTCCAGGGCCCTCTGGGCCGCTCGGGATCCCTGTGGGAGGGAGGGAGGCTAGGGCCTGGGTCTGGGCTGACACAGTCCAGGGGATGTAGCGGACCCTCGAGAGAGTTGCTCTGTGGCAGGCTGGCGCAGTGACCCGGGCAAAGTCAGTCTGTTTCCAGAACGCCCACAGGTCCTGAGCCCTCAAACCTAGCGGGTTGTTGGAGACAAGGGCAGCAGCTCAGATGGGAGCTGGGCAGTGTCCTCAAGCTTGGTACTAGGATTAGGGTACCCCTGTTTTGGTCTCTTTGGGGAGCAGAATATTCACCTGCTAGGTGCGGTGGGGCACTGGGCATGAAGGAGCGAGTCCCCATTGTGTTTGCAGGTGCGGGGTGGTGAGAGGTTGGTATCTGCTGTGCTCGCAAGGTCCCTAGGTCTCTTCCTCTGCTGGCCCCCGGGGGCCCCCTGCTGAGCTGTCCCCTTCTTCCAGGTGACTTCCAGGGTCTTCATGGACGATCCAGCAGCAAAAGCTGTGAAGCTGAGACCCTGGCCGTGAATGGCCGGTCGCAGCGTCTGCAAGCGCCTGCTGATCTGACGGAGGCACTGGGTCCGGTCTGTCTCCGCTGGTCTCTGCTGTGACTGCACAAGAGCAGGGCAGGGCGGGGAGACCGGTGGAAGGCGGGAAGGAGGGCGGGGCCGTAGGAGCCCAGTCGGGCCAGGGACTAGAGTTGCCCCCCACGCTCCTGCCGTGGTTTGCACAGACCGTCATGGGCTGACCCGGAGGCGCAAGCATCAGTCCAGTGGGCCAGGCACCCCACAGCCTCAAGGCAGTGAGTGGGTGGTCCTGATCGTGGCCTCTGGCTGAGGGGGGAGGCCGTGGTGTGGGCAGCTCACCAGGCACAGTGGCTGCCTCTGCTCTGGAGTGTCTGGTGCCTCCTGCAGAGCACCAGGGCGCTTAGGAACACTCTTGTGTTTTGGTCTGAAAACTTAAGCACGGTCAGGGGGTTAGTCCAAGGGTGGCCGTCTCCAGACTGGTCAGGTAGAGGTGTGGGTGCCCAAAGTAGGCCCAGCAGGGTCGAACGCTCGTGGCCTGGTGGCCGCTCAGAGGATAAATAAGCCTGACTGCCGCCACCCGAGTGTGCATAGAAGGGAGCTGGCCCGGCTGGCTGAGCTCGGCTGAGGGTCCTGACACCGGGGGCTCGGGACAGCAGGCGTGGGCACCAGCTGGCCAGGCATCCCTCAGATCTGTGTTTCAGAGGTGCGGGGCCCCGTGGCAGCGTTGCCCTGGCTCCATGAGCTTGGGGCGGCCACTGCTCTGGGCGGGGCACGGGCTGTGGGCATCAGGGGACAGGAGGGTATCGGTGCCTGCAGCCACTGCCTAGCAGACTGGGGAGGACGGGGGTCTTCGTGGCCCCGTGGCGTGTCAGCGCTGGGCGGCCACAGGAGCTGTGTCGAGAACGGCAGGAAGCATTATGGTCTTTGAAGAAGGGCACTGACTCGGGTAACCTGTGGGCAACCTCACGGGTGACTGGAGGGGAGGGTTCCTGCCTCCTGCCTAGAGTCTCCAGAGTCAGCGCTCTAGGCAGAGGCCTGCAGCCCCGGGCTGTGCCGAGGTTGGTCGCTGCAGTGTCACTGCAGCCACGACTCGGGAAAGCTGAAAGAGAGCACACTGGGTCAGCTTCTGCCCAGTCCATGCACCTTCCCTGGGGAGGCCCCTGGGCCTGGTCCCTGGTGTCCTGGGGGCTTCTGCTGGCTGCTCTCAGGCTCTGATCCCGGTCTGAGTGCGGCCCTGTCCTCTCCCTGAAGCTCCGTAAGGAGAAGGGGACGTGGAAGGGACAGCAAGGACCTGGGGCCACTCTTGCGGCTCCCCGCTCCAAGGCCCTGAGGGACCTTGGCTTGAGTCTGCCTGGTGGGGAGAGTCCAAGTCCAGCCTCCTGGGGTGGGCCTTGGAGGCGAAGCTCTCYGAGGACTGTCTCCGGCAGGCCCAGGGCTGGGTCAGGGTGCTGTGCAGGAATTCTCGCATGCCCTCCYGGGCAGCCCGAGCAGCCGTTGCTAGAATGAAAGCCACGTGCTCCCCCTCTGGGGGTTCAGTYCACCTCAYCCCATGCCCCAGGCACGTYCCRGGCACCTGTTYCTTCTGCTCTCCCCAGGATGCCCCGGGCACAGCCATTGCCATAGAAGCCACTAGGGAGAGCCCCTGGTTCCTGCCATTCTCTCCAGGGCCTGCAAACTCGCCACCCTGGAACACCCCCCCTTACGTGCCCATGTTGTGCTGGGCTCCAGCACACGTTACCCCTTTGCAGCTTCAGCACGGCGTACGCCGTGCATGTCGGCATCGCTCCCTGTGGAGCACACGCACTCGTGCGCCTTGAGCGTGCTGCAGGACACGCATGTCAGCACTCACTCCCCACAGAGGATGAAGGCATCCCACAACCTCAAGGTCAGCAGGAAGGGAGTCTGTGCAGGCCACTCCGCAGGCCCGCACCTCTAGCACTCCCAAGTGCCCCTGGTCTCCATGACCCTACCAAGCTGAATCAGCACCCTCCATCCCCTCATCTGGATGGACTCATCCCTGTGGGGCAGGGCTCCTGGCAAATGGGATCCCCATGAGCTAGGAGGGGTGACGAGGCCTGACAGTTCTGACGGGCTGTATGAGTCCCCCCCACAGTGTCAGTGCATCCCAAAGAAAGCAAACGATGCTGTGTGTCCAAGGGCCTGTCTACACCCCAGGTTGACCTGGCCACCCCAGCTCTGGACTTCCCCTATGGGCCACACCCACCCACCCTCAGGCAGGCCTTACCCTGTGGAGGAAGCACCGTGGGAGCCACTGCGTCCCATAGGTCTGACTGGGCATTGTTCCTAAGTTAAGGGCACAGGGTGCTCATGTCCAAGTGACCACGAGCCTCCCTACCTGTGGGCACTGGGCTGAGGACGGCCACCCTGCCCATCTGCCCAGCGGGGAACTGGGCCAAGTATCAGCTCCCTATGTGCATTTTCAACCCGGGGAATGTTAGGCCGATGCTATGGTCGTGATGGACCAGGAAGCGCCTCAGTTTTGGACACACATGGCTGATGAAACCCAGAGGCCCCATACCCCCAAACAGCCTGCTCCAGGAGGATGGGGTGGACACTGGCAGGCCTCACAGATGAACCTTCCACACCCTGACCTTCAGAAGCCCAGCCCTGGTCGGTATATGGTTCCCAGAGAGCAGGGCTACCCTGGAAGCCCAAGCTCATAGGTGCAGAGAACCCCAATGTCCCCTGCCCTCTCCGCCCACTTGCTTCCCCAAGTTGCCTGGTGCCCCGTGAGGTTCAGGCAGACATCCTGACCCAGACGTGCTCACAGTCGCAGCGTTGGCATGGAGGCCCCCAGGTGGGTGATAGGTGGTGCCAGGCCATGTCCTGAACTGGGGGCAGTTATGGGAGCACATAGACGCTGTGCTTCCTCTGCCGTGGCCCTGGGCTGTTTGGCCTGTTGGTCAGATGTGAGAATTCTTATGCAGGGCTGTGAAAATTTTTAGGCAAGACAGAGCTGTGGTCACGGGAGTTGAAGGTCTAGGAGGGAGGCATGGGAACGGGGGTGCCCCTCCCTGATGGGAGTGGACTAGGCGGGGTCCTCAGCCAGGGAAACATGCAGCCGCCACTCCCACCCACCGTGCCTGGTGTGTCTGTCGTCTGTCATGAGTTCACCCAGTGCCCAGAAAGCGTCTTCTCAGAAACAGGAGCACGGCCACGCTCTGGCTCAGGTGCTGCCAGTGACCCACCTCCTGCAAGAGCCACAGAATTGAGGTGCCTGCCTGCTTCATGGTGCCCAGGAAGGGACAGACTGCGCAGGGCGGGTGGAGACCTTGGGGAGCCTGCAGAGCCTCTGACTCAGTATAGGTGCCATGGTGGCCCAGAACAGGTGCCGTGGTGGCCCTGTGTCCCAGTTCTCCAGCCACTGTCTTTGGTTGTACTTTCACGTGAGGGGTGCCAAGGTGATAGGACACCAAGGTCTAGGGACCCCGGCTTGGGAGCAGGTGGGATGGAGGGTGGGACCAACCCACCATGGGCAGCACTGGGGAGGTGCCCCGGCTGCAGCTGCAGGAGGCTGGCTGGGCCCCTGCAGTGGCTCTGCTGATGCCAAGGCGGGTGTTGTGCAAAGAGCAGGCAGAGCTGGAGCAGCGTCCATGGGCCCCGCCTCCCTGTCTGCACCTTCTCATGGAGTTGGGTTCGTGGGAACCTTCCTTCTCAGTTTCTGATGAATACTGTGACTCTCTAGGGTCACCCATTTTGATATGTGCAGAGGAGCACCCTCGGCCACCAGGTTTCTGGGATGTGGGGTTTGAGCTGCCCTTTCTGGGTCTGAAAAGGGGCACGTAGGTCACGAGTCCCCTGTTCTCCTGAGTGTTAGACTCAGCCCTTCTTGTGGTCATCTCTGGCTTTGGGCCTAAGTCCTGCAGCACATTCCGTGGGCTGACCACGAGGACACCCATGGGAGCAGCTCCTGAAGCCATCAACCAGACAAGGAGGGCCATCTCGGGGCGCCTCATGTTTCAACTTGGGAAAGCTGACAAGTGCAAATATCTCATGTCCATTGGATTTTTTTGTTTGCACATATTAAAGTCCACTGCTGGCATCTATGACTTCATGGATTTTCTTCAAGGAGTGTGGCTGCCCACCCCAGTCCAGCCCCTTCTCCTGAAAGTTCCCTGTGCAGCCAACACTCCCCTTTCCTCTGGGATCCCTGAGGCTGCCACATGTCCTCCTGGGACCCTGGCCTACTCCGATGTCCCTGACTAGTCTCCAGTCCTGACCCTCCAAAAACCCACCAGACCCATGTCTCCTGGAAGTTCCGACCCCACTGGAGTCAGAAGCAAAGTCTCCGTTATTCCGAATCCTACCCACCACTTTATTTTTTAAAAATTTTTAACATTTTTTAAATATATATTTGACATCAGTTGTAATCCCCATGTATTCCCCATCACCGTAACACCAGTGCACCATCACCTCAGTCCCCCATGCTTCCGTCTGCCCTCAACCCTCTTCCCTCCCCACCAAGTGTCCCCAGTCTGTCCTTGTCTTTTCATTTTTGGTTTTTGTGTCTTTATTATTATTGTTCTTATTCCTTTCCTTGATCCTTATTTGGTTCCCTTATATTCCTCTTAGGGGAGGAACCATCTGGTATTTTTCTTTTGCCTTCTGATTACTTCGCTGAGCATAATCCCAGTTCCATCCATGTTCCACTTTAAATGTGGTGTTGGAGAAGACTGGGAAGGGGGTTGGCTAGGCCTCCCACTGCCATGCCCCAAGAAGTGTCCTGCCCCTGTCCTGGGTCTGGATTGCCTAAGTACTAACAGGTGCACTGGTGCCTGTCATGCCTGGTTCCCTCAGAGTCTGTCACTGCTGTCCACGTCTTCCTATATACTGCAACCTCACCCCTCCTGGCCATTACTTCCCCTACTCTGGTACCTCTCTTCCCCTTGCCTCACCAGAATCTGAGGATGGCCAACTGTGGACTTATTCAAACCACACCCATCCCCCTGTAATAGGACTGCTGAATCCTGCTGGGGCCCTGGGCTAAGAGCAGAGCCTCAAAGGTTCACCTCATGGGGCCTTGGGTATCAGCTGTCTTCTTGCCCTGCCCCCACCACAGCTGCATCCCAGCATAGCTGATGCCTGTCTACTTTCCCTTCTCAGCTCTTCACTCAACCTGAGGCAACAAGCCTTACCATCCCTGGGGCCTGTCTCCACATGGTGCTGGGCTATGCCCAGTGAGCCTTATGCTCCCTTTGGGGATATGACTAGATGCCCTATCTATGGCCACACCCTGAAGAATTGCTGCTCATCATGCCAGGCCCTCCCTCTGACTCAACAACATATTATTTAAAAATAACATTAATTCATACTTTGTAGCAAAACCAAATAAAAAAATTTTATAGTAGGAAGTATTTCGATATATTTTAGTTACATTTTGAATAATACTTTGGCATGGTGACTACAATGACATTGTAAATTACTTGCTAGAACAATATTATGAATTACAAATTTAAAGTGAAATCCAGTACTTTTACAATAAATTACCTAGTTCAAATAACCCCATTTGAAATTCCTTTCTGGATTAGTAAATTTTATTTTTACTTTGTAAAAAATAGAGTTATTTTATTGATTTGGAAAAATAGAAATATTTAATTGATATTATGAAATATGCAACATTGGTCCTCTGTTATGTATAACTTCCAGAAGGTCTAAAGAACTATCTGTTGGTCACTCATTGCAGTTGTACTGATATCATAGAAGTATTATTTAATTTTAATTATTGCTTATTTACTAAAGGAATGAACATTTGGCATTCTAGGGTTTTCAGTTCTGACTATACCATTTGTTATGTAACCCTGTCAAGTTTCATAACCTCTCTTAGTTTATTCATTCAAAAAATAACATTGAATATTAATATTATATGACAATAAGATAGACAACCTACTTATTAATACAGTCAGTCTTTATAAATATGATATTGACCCCACACTTTATTATTTAGTAAGCATGTAGAAATTTATGTTAGGTATTATTAGTCTTTATTACATATATACACACACATATTTGTAATACTTATCAATGTTTCATTGTCTCAACTGTTTTATATTATTCATTGTTTGACATCAATTACCTTAAGTTTGTATTTGAAAGTAATATAAAAATCAAGCATTGTTTGAAGGAAGTTTTTGAAAGTTTCTGATAAAATCTTTTTTTTTTTTTTAAAGATTTATTTTTTTATTGATATAAGAACTAGGGTACAGGCCAGAAGTGCAAGGATCCACAAGACAGAGTGGGGAACAGAACAGGCAGATCAACCGAAACACACTGCTGAGGGTAGCAGCGGGCAAGGCAGGAGAGGTCTGCCTCACCATGTGGGTCACCTCTCTGGCCGGCAGCAGGGATCGAACTTGTGCTGCAGTGTCTGCGTTCTGCTTCATAGTGCGTTGCTTAACCCACTGCGCCACCATGGGAGGGCCCAAGTTTCTGATAAAATCTTAAAATTAATCAATTTATTTATTTGAGGTAACATTGGTTTATATCACTATATATGATTCTGAAGAATAGGATCATATCTCCTCAGATGTTCATCACCACATCCACCCACCTCAGAGCACCAATATTCCTTTGTGGTGTACCATTGGCTCCCTTCCAACCTTGGTCCCACCTACTATCCCTCTAGTGGCTTCAATTTTGCAGTTGAATTCTAGACCTTGTTCTGGTTTAGTTCTGTAATTTGTTTTTTCCCTCTATATCCCATATGTAGGAGAAATCATCCAATATTTTATTTTACCCTTCTGGCTTATTTTTCTTAGCACAACCTTTCCAATTCCATCCATGTCGTTTCAAACAGCAGAAGTTTACTTTTTTATAGTTGAATAGTATTCCACCCTGTAAATGCACCACATATTTTTAAAAATTTTTTATATAAATTTTTTAATTTACATATATTTGACATCAATTGTAATTCCCATGTATTCTCCATCACCATCTCACCTGTGCACCATCACCTCAGTCCCCCGTGCTCCCGTCTGCCCTCAACCCTCCCCCTCTTCCCTCCCCACCAAGTGTCCCCAATTTGTCCTTGTCTTTTCATT
>JAGFMF010012118.1:1007211-1020804 GCA_019455555.1 Galemys pyrenaicus
TCTATGTACCACAGCTTCCCGATCCACTCATCTGTTTTGGGGCATTTAGGTTGTTTCCAGGTCTTACCTATTGTAAAGAGTGCTGCTATAAACATAGGGCACCACATATTTTTAAGCCAGTCATCTGTCATTGAACACTTAGGTGGTTTTTGTAACTTGGCAATTGTAAGTAGTACTGCAGTCAACATAGAAGAGCATAATATCCCTTCAAATTAGTGTTTTTGTGTTCTTTGGGTAATTTTGATAAAAATTACAAAAAAAAACACTCATATAAGCATGAAAATTACACTTGGATATCTCACATACATGGTTTGATGAAAAATAGACAATTGAATATACAACATATTTTACTGTAATGTTTCTTCACAGTTTCATATTGTAGCAGCTACATTGCCTCATGGATTCCCTGGGGGCTGGGAACCACACTGCAGTAACAGGATTCATTTTATTGGGTTTAACTGATGACCCCATGCTTCAAGTCATCCTCTTCACAATCATCCTTTGTATCTACCTGGTGACCATATCTGGCAATCTCAGCACAATCATTCTTATCAGAATCTCTTCTCAGCTCCATCATCCTATGTATTTTTTTTTTGAGCCACTTGGCTTTGGCTGACATAGGCTATTCTTCTTCTGTCACACCCAATATGTTGATAAACTTCCTGGTAGAGAGAAATATGATCTCTTATCGTGGATGTGGCATCCAGCTTGGTTCAGCAGTTTTCTTTGGGACCGCCGAGTGCTTCCTCCTGGCTGCCATGGCATATGATTGCTTCATGGCCATCTGCTCCCCCTGCTCTACTCCACCAAGATGTCCACACCAGTGTGTATCCAGTTACTTATAGTGGCTTACATAGGTGGATTTCTTAATGCTTCTTCCTTTACCATATCTTTTTTTTCTTTGTTCTTTTGTGGACCAAATGAAGTGAATCATTTTTTCTGTGATTTTGCTCCTTTAGTGGAGCTCTCTTGTTCTGATGTCAGTATCCCCGCAGTGGTTCCCTCATTTACTGCTGGCTCCATTATTGTTGTCACAGTTTGTGTCATAGGTGTTTCCTACATCTATATTCTCATCACCATCCTGAAGATGTGCTCCACTGAGGGGCGCCACAAAGCTTTCCCCACCTGTACCTCCCACCTCACAGCTGTCACTCTGTTCTATGGGACCATCACCTTCATCTATGTCATGCCCAAGTCCAGCTACTCAACTGACCAGAACAAAGTGATATCTGTGTTCTACATGGTAGTGATCCCCATGTTAAACCCCATCATCTACAGCCTCAGAAACAATGAAATTAAAGGTGCTCTGAAGAGATAGCTTTCTAGAAAAATATGTTTTTACTGAAGACTGTAGTGTTGTAGTATTATTATAACATATCATAAATTCAAAAATAAAAGGAAACTATGCATTGTGGTTGAAATATATCATTCCATATATCATTAACTTGCTCGTGGAGTTTTTAGTAAAAGTAGTAGAGTGTATTTTCTGATATCAAATTATAAATCAAAGACACATGATGAGCAATATTTTAAAAACTGAGGTTATATTTGCACCCAGAAACATAAATTGGTTCACGTGAATGAGTCCATCCTTTAAGAATATGTCTATTTTCAATAACACTTTATCTTAACATGAGTGTGATAGCTATAGTTCTAAGAGAAAATGTGAGATATAGAAAATTGATGTCAGAAAGTAATCTGCTTGGGATGGGTTTGTTAGACCCATAAAATTCTGACATGTGCTTCTGGGCTTTGGGTCCAGTCACAATATAGGGGGCCCCAGAAAAGAAGGGTGAGTTGTTATTAGTTAAAACAGGTGATTTCTTTGTGGGAATGAGCAGAATTCCTTAACTCTTTAGAAACTGAGTGGCACAAACTCTTGGAATGATTTGTTCATGGTAACCTGTCAGGAAGCTGGGTAGGGCCAGACTGTCTCTCTTGATTGCCCACGAGGGCTTGATAAACCTCTGATGACAACTGTGTTGTTTACTTCTCCTATTCCATCTTTGATGTTTCAGGCACAAATTCCATTTTGACAGACTCAAGGACATTCTTCATTGTCTTAACTTTTTATTCTTTATACATTCAGAAGTTATTCTGAGTATAAAGCATAAAGAATGTATCCCTCACAGTCTAAATACATTTTACAAGGAAAGGGGTAATTTTTATTTTAAGCAGTGTTAGTTGTTCCCTTTTTGGGGGGTGCTGAGGGGTATAGGGGAAATAAAATATACATGAACTTCAAATTTGTCCTTAAAGAAAAATAATTTTTTTGCTAAGCCTTTGTCATAAAGGTTTATGGCACTTGTCATCTGGGATCTCAAATGCCCTATAGTGTCTGTACAGAATTTGGAACATATGCACTTTTTATGATTCTGTACCGCATCAGAGGCTTAAACACAAGGACCATGTATTTGAAAATGGGCCACTCATCCTCATTTATATTATACCTGGTTTCTCAGAGGAAATTGTAAAATACCTTTGGATTTCATACAAGAGAAAGAGGTGGCAAAATTCTACTTTTGGGGGTGTAAAATGGTTTAAGTTCTTTGCCGAACTACATGTCTATTTAAGGGTGTGATTGCAGTGATAATGTAAATTGAACAAAGTTATGTTTTCTTCATCTATCTGATGTATTTTGGCATGTCTATATCAGTTTTATTGGTGCCTGTTGACCCTCTTCGTAGCAGTAAACCTAAGAAATCAATAATAAAAAGATATAGAAGATGCACCTGGCAATAAAGTCATGCATTTTAAGATACCCATGGATCAAAGAAAAATTAAATAAAAATCAGAAAATGCATTTTTAAGAAAAAAATACTACATAGAAAAATTTGTGCCAAAGATGTATCACTTTTCAGAAGAAAACTTACACGAAAATAACTAAAAAAAAAACCAAAAAACCAAAAAACGGCTTAAGTCTGCACTACCCTGTCACTAGAAAGACTCACTGGGAAGATGCACCACAGCCAGCCCACCAAGCCTCCTCACGGCAGCAGCTGCACCAGGGCACCAGCTGGCTGGCTGGAATGGCCACTGCCATTCCCTCCCGTCCCGCTCTGCTATTTCCACAAAATCCACTGACCCAGACATCAGATCTCTGTAGGAAAGTCCTCTGTGTCTGACAGTGAATTTTTGAAAATTTTTTTATGAACAAATCTAGTTTGTTTTTTGTTTAAGTTGTGTTTAGGGGAGAGGATCAGCCAAACCCCTCCCTACTCCCCCATGTTGTGGAAGGAGTCTCTAGTTCATGTTCCTTCTTAATTATGGAGGTAGATTTTTACATCCATCGCACCCCCCCCAAAAAAAAGCTGATTTCTCACCTCAAATACTGATATCATTATCTGATTAATGTATGTCAGGTAGAGACCCTGTAGCTCAGTAACAGTAATAGCCCCCAAGTTGAACTACAGATTCAACACAATTGCTATCAGAATTCCTAAAAATAGACCTGATTGTTTCACTTCTAGCAGGAATATAAGGGAACCAAATAAAGGACCAAGAAAAAGGATAATAACAATGAAAAAAAAACCCACAACACAATAAAAACAAAAAGACAAGGACAATTCAGAAACACTTTGTGTGTGGGGAGAGGGAATGGGACGAGGGCAGAAAGCGCACAAGGGACTGAGGTGATGGTACCCTGGAGAAATGGTGGGAAATCCATGGGGACCACAATTGATGTCAAATATATACAAATAAAGAAAAAAAACAGAGCTGTCAAAGGACCCAGCAATTACTCTCCTAGTTACCTACCCAAAGAATACAGACACTAATTAGAAAGGAAACCTGGTCCTATGTTTATTGAATCACAATTGATGTGGTATATACACACAATGGGATACTGCATAACAATTAGAAAAGATAAACAAGTCATCGTTAGTAACATGGATGGAGCTTAAGAGAATATGCTAAGTGAAATAAGCCATAAATGAAAGATAAATGACAGATGATGTCACTTAGAGATGGAAGATACAGAAACCAAGCCAAGAGTCAGACAAATTCTGAAACCAATCCTTGAACGTTGACCATAGATATCAGGCATCTGAGGAAGAGGGGGAGCATATGAGAGGAATTTAGGGTCCTGAGTATTGCCCTGGTGCTGAGGAGCAGACTGTAGGGTTAGCCAATTTTAGGAAATTTGGTGGCATATTGAGGGTGGGGAGGGAAATCTATAAATCAGAGGCCAGCTGGGAACCAGAGATGGTCACCAAAGCTCTTATGTCTTGAAATTTTTTAAAGTTTATATCAGCTTTTGAATTAGTTAATTAATTTTTTACCTATTTAATTTTTTTAAAGCTTATTTTTAGATGAAGTACTTTTTATTCTTACATCATTGTTAATTTTAGGACAGTATTTGATTTCACTCCTCAGGTGTACAGGGTTTTGACTAGCCCGTGTGGAAGGGAAGAGTGCCTACTCCAGTTCTCTGTCTGAAGTGAGTTTTAAATCTCGATGTAATTTAACCAGTGGAGTGCAGTTGACAGATATTTAAAAATAAGTCTGTTTCCTTTCTGTGAAATTAGGATAATGGAAATACTTAGGTCTCCAAATTATTGTGAGGACTGCATGCTGAAGGGTAAGTAAAGGATTAATTTAAGCACAGATTTTAGGTAAAAGTACAGTCTGAATAAAAATTGGTTAGGATATATATATATATAAAATGGAGAAAGACGAAAGAGTACATCAGGAGGGTGACATAGAACTTTCAATAATTAGATATAAATAGGATTAGCAAGAGAATTATTATTTTATTATTATTTTTTAATATAACTTTTAAAATTTACATATACTTGACATCAATTGTAATTCCCATGTATTCCCCATCACCGTAACACCAGTGCACCATCACCTCAGTCCCCCGTGCTCCCGTCTGCCCTCAACCCTCCCCCTCTTCCCTCCCCACCAAGTGTCCCCAGTTTGTCTTTGTCTTTTCATTTTTGGTTTTTGTTTCTTTCTTGTTGTTATTATTATTATTATTGTTCTTATTCCTTTCCTTGATCTTTATTTGGTTCCCTTATATTCCTCCTAGGGGAGGAACCATCTGGTATTTTTCTTTGGGTTAGCAAGAGAATTAGATTGAGCATTCAGACTGAAGACAGCTGTTTATATAGTTCATCCATATAATCCAACAACCCACAAACCAATACTCATCTCTTTGAGCCATGTATAGTAGACTATATATGATTTAGAATTCAGCCATGTATCTTCTTACTTTGCTGTTCTCTCTATATACAATGTTGTAGATTAATCTTGTATTTTTTGAAAAAAAAAAGTTTTTATATTTTCCAACTTTTTTAAAAATTGTTTTTTCTTTATATATATATTTGACATCAATTGTCCCATTTTCCCATTTAGTTTGTTTCCAGGTCTTATCTATTGTAAATAGTGCTGCAACCTTAAATAATTGTGTTATTTAAAATTCAAGCTTACATGGCTTTACAATTCATATTTCCCAAGGCACCTAATGGAGTCTCTTATGTATATCACTATAAAACGCTTATGAGATGAGCTTATGTGGAATGAATGAAGCTGTGTTTGAAGTTCAATATTCTTTACCTTGAAATATTAAATTTTAAATCATATTTGGCAATTTCAAAATAATAATTTGAAAATTATTATTCATTGCCCCAGTAACTATCAAATGAAAGTACACCAACACCTAAAAAAATAAGAAAAAACTTGCGATCACTTGAGAACCCTTAAAAAGGTTAATTGTGTTTGTGTGACGTGAACAGCTCAATATTCACTTGAGAATGTGATAATGATCTCTGGTGATTCGGAACTCACATTTGAATCTCTAGTATCTTCAGAGACTTATCCTCAAAGACAAACAAAAATAAGACAGCAGGGCTGTTGTAGTGCAACAATGATTTTGAATTTATTGCTGTAAGATGAATTCTTATTTCTGAAGGTAAGATTTTGATTTTCTTCAGCTAATCTGATGTATTGATTTTCCTTTACCATTTGAGAACACTTTATTTTCTAAAGTTGTATCTGTACCGACAAACTAGAGTTGAGAAACAAGACAGTCTAGTTGAACTAACACAAGTTTTTTTTTAATATAAAATTTTTAAAAATTTACATATATTTGACATCAGTTGTAATCCCCATGTATTCCCCACACCGTAACACCAGTGCACCATCACCTCAGTCCCCTGTGCTACTAACACAAGTTTTTACAGCCTATTCAGTGTGTGGAAACAGACACCAGGATTCTTATTTATCCACTGCAAGAAAAACCTCCCATGGTGTTTCAACGCTGAACTTGGAATTCAGTCATAATACTAATAAATTCAGTACTTTGATGTGTTTTGGTGTCTTACTGTTAGTAAGTATATTGTGAAAAAACTTCCTTTTAAAAAATGTTTTAGTTTATACGTGCAAATATACTTTGGAGCAAATCAAAATGTAAGTCAGAGAAATTGTTGATGTGGTTCAGCCTGACCACTAGTTGGGTGAACTTGGGCAAACTTTTCACCTTTATAGACAATATCAAAATATATCATGTTATATTTATTACTCCAGTAAGAAAATATTGTTGCATTAGGAAAGACTTAATTATTGGATAAATGTACTTCAATTATGAATCAAGTTAAACATGTTTTGCTTAGTAATTACATTGAAATTTCAAGCTACTTTGATAAGAAAGTGTTTTATATGTAAATATTAAATATATGCAATAAATTTACAATAACTTCATAAACTTAATTTGAAATTCCTTTCTAATTCTTTGTCTTAACAAGACAATGGTATTTCCGCTTTTGAATGGTAGTCTTACTTTACTAAGAGAGTCAACTTCATGATTAACTAGGCACCTCTTTTGTTCATTAACTGTCAGAAAGAAAGGACAATTTGTTATCCAATCATTTTTAATAGATTTGACTTCCTCACAGGAATTTAATTGCATTTATAGTATAATTACTGAAACAGTGGAATGGGTTCAAATTGTCTGAGATTCACATCTTGATCCTACCAGTTAGTATGTAAACATAGGTTAATTACTTAACATTGACAAAATCAGTTTCTTTGTACCAAAATAAAATTAAAACACTTAATACTATTTCATAAAAATTTAAATAGGATATTTATATACAGTTCTTAATCATACACCTTTCATTTAGAACATAATCAATAAATGTCTGCTATTCTTCAGTTTCTATTACATAACCCTATACTTACTCATTTTTATATTTTTATAATCATTAGCATCTTCAAGTTATTTTTATAAGTCTTATGTTTTATAAATTTAGCTTAATAGCCACTTTAAATGCATTTTATAAGCATATACTACAGAGGGGGGAAATTTATATAGCTTCAAGTAGGTTTTTAGTGTTGTTTAAAAAAGTCCAAGTGAGAGAGAAGATAAACAGATGGGACTACATCAAGATAAAAAGCTTCTGTACAGCAAAGGAAACGTTAAACAGAACAAAAAGAAACCCCACAGAATGGGAAAAAATGTGCTCCACACAACAGACAAGGGTCTGATCACAAAGATATACAAAGAACTCATAAGACTCAAGAAAAATAAGGTAAAAAACCCAATTAAAAAATGGGCAGAAGAACTTAAAAGACACTTCTCTAAAGAGGACATACACATGGCCAACAGGTACATGAGAAAATGCTCAACATCCCTCATAAACAGGGAAATGCAAATTAAGACCACAATGAGGTATCACCTTACACCGACGACCTCACACTAGTAAGAATGGCACACATAAAAAAAACCAACAACAACAAATGCTGGTGAGGATGTGGAGAAAAAGGAACCCTAGTAGACTGCTGGTGGGAATGCAAGTTAATCCAACCATTATGGAAGGCCATATGGAGGTTCCTCAGTCTACTAGAAATGGAACTACCATATGATCCGGCAATCCCACTCCTAGGAATCTACCCAAAAGACACAAAAACACTGATCCAAAAGAGCACCTGTACTCCTATGTTTATTGTAGCACTATTTGTAATTACTAAGACCTGGAAACTACCCAAATGTCCAAAAATAGATGACTGGATCAAGAAGATGTGGTACATATATACAACGGAATACTATTCAGCAATCAGAAATGAAAAACTAGGGCCATTTATAGAAACATGGATGGAGTTAGAAGGAATTATACTCAGTGAAACAAGTCAAAAGGCGAGAGAAAAATATCAGATGGTTTCATTACTAGGAGGAATGTGAAAGAGCAACAGCTACAACAACAACAACAAAAAAAGAAGAATGAGCTCAAGGAAAAGGGCAATTACAACCAAAAGCAATCAAAGGAAAAAAAAGTAAACTCAACAAGGCCAAAAGGTCAAAGATAAACCAAAGGGACCATGGAGGGAGGGGGGGAAGGAAGGGAGAGCAAAGAATGGGATGAGGGCAGAAAGAGCACAAGAGACTGAGGTGATGGTACATGGGTGGAATGGTGGTGGGAACTCCCTGGGGGAATACAAATGATATCAAATATACTTAAATAAATTAAAAAAATCTAAAAAAATAAAATTAAAAAGTCCAAGCTTAGCTTAAAAATTTGTTTATAGTAACCTGTATATAACAATGATAATGATAATGTGTATTGATAATGAAACCATTGAATTTATACTTCTTCACTCAATATTTCATCACAGGTTTATTTTTGTAGCAGCTACACTATCTCATGGATTCCTTGGGGGATGGGAACCACACTGCAGTAACAGGGCATTTCATTGGGCTTAATTGATGACCCCATCCTTGGCATTCTCTTTTTCACGATCATCCTTTGTACCTACCTGGTGACCGTATCTGGCAATCTCAGCACAATAACTCTTACTGTAATGGTGTGAGTTCCCTTCCCTAAGGAAGGCAAGATTGGTGAAAAGGGTCAATTTTATGGTGGTAGATAGAAATTAGACTCTTAGTGTGATCATAATGTAGTAAATTCAAATGTTGGAGTTTTAAGATTTACACCTGAAACTTATGCAGTACCATAAA
Source organism: Galemys pyrenaicus (assembly GCA_019455555.1). NCBI lineage: Eukaryota > Metazoa > Chordata > Mammalia > Eulipotyphla > Talpidae > Galemys > Galemys pyrenaicus. The sequence goes on from JAGFMF010012118.1 coordinate 1,016,168, forward strand.
CCAATAAAAGTCAGAGAGAGAGAGAACACTCAAATATATAGAATTAGAAATGAAAGAGATGGCTTTAGAAGGCAACACTATAAAAATTGTATGCCAATAAATTCTATAACTTAGATAAAATAAACAGATTCTTTGGAAGCCACAAGTTGTCAAAATTGATTAAAAACTAAACAATCTGGGTAAACTTAAAACTACTAACAAGTTTTAATTAGTAGTCAAAAAACTGTCCATGAAGAAAATTCCAAGCATGAATCTCTTTAGTGCTGAATTCTACCACAGTTATAAGGAGTAATTAATACCAGTACTTCACACATTTTTCCAGAAATCAGAGCATGTGGAACATTTCCTAATATAATCTATAAGGTGATTGTTATTATGGTAAAGCCATAATAACTACAGGCCTTATCCTTTATGAATAAGAAACTACAGGCTAGTATTCCTTACAAGTATGTATATAGGTAAAAATACTCGACATAATACTAGCCAAGTGATTGTAGTAATGTGCAAAAAGAATTATCCACATGACTATTTGTGGTTTACCTAGGAAAGGTATCTTATTGTATTTTACACCTGCATCTCCCTTATTTAAAATGATGAAAAAAGTTCCATGTATCTTTTGGCCTTCTATATATGCTCTTTGGTGAATTGCTTATTCGATATGCTTCCCACTGATTAATTGGATTGTTTATTTCTTTATTTTTAAACTAAAAAATGGAATTTATTTTTATGTATGGTGTAAGAGAGTAATTCAACATCATTCTTTTGCACATGTCTGCAGTTTTCCCAGTACCATTTGTTAAAGAACCTCTCTTTTCCTCATTGTGAATTCATGGTTACTTTATCACGAATTAAGCACTGATTTTTCTCTCTCTGTATATAAGATATACACTATCTATACCTATCAGATAGATCATAAATATTTATGCGTTTTCAATTCTCTTCCATTGATTCACAAAACTCAAAAACAGGAAATACAAGAAAAGAGTAGGAGGAGTCACTTCAAAACTTCAATATTATAAAGCAGCAAGTAATCAAGATGGTGTATGTTGATAGAAGAATAGATTAAGTGATAGAATATATTTAAAGTTCAAAATAAACCCATGTGTCTGTGCTCAACAGATTTCCAGAAAAGATACCAGGGACATCCAGTTAGAGAAAAAGAATCATTTGGGAACGTCAACCAACTCTACCCAGGGAGAAGCAGACAGCTGTGAGTTTTGTCTTGTTGCTCTGTGCTGGGGAATGTGTGGAGGAAAGCTATGGCATTTACAAACTAAAGATGCCACCTTCATTCTCCCCTGGGCATCTAGATTATGTTGGATTTGTCAGAGTTTCAAGAATGGTGAGACAGGTGCCAGTTCTTTGGGCAGTTCTGGAGAAGCTAGGGCATTGGATTGAGAGCTCAGACCTTTCTCTGCCTGTTGGGCAACTGTGAGCTGTATATTATTGCCCTGTGCTGTGTTGGGGATGGATCAATGGTGTCTACCAATCCAAGTTGCTGCTTCTGATTTCTGTGGAGTAGGTAGATGAGGACTTTCTTCTTAGAGCTCCAAGAATGACAATATAGAAACTAGCTATCTGGGACGACTCCTCAGCAAAGTTGGAGTGCTTGATGGAGAAACAGCCCCTTCCCTGTCCTTCCTTGAGTGAAGCTAGGAGAAAGTGAAGCTCCTGATATTATGAACAGTGGCAGGCAAAATCTCTGATGACAGTCTTGAATTTGGTTTCTCATTTTCCATGGATGCAGTAGAGTTCAATCAGTTTTTGATTTCTGGCAAAAAAAAAACTTGTATTAATGACTAAGGTAGCTATAGAGGAGGTTCTTTGCTTTGCTTCTCAGAGGAACATCTAAGTTAGTCAGAGAGACCCTACAGTTAGCAGAGAGTCCTGTGGCTTGGCACAAGAGTGGACACAACTTAGATATGAGACCAACATAGAATGTGCAGAGGAGACATAGAGGAGAGGCACCCTTTAATGCACAGGAGTTGCACACTGAAACTGGGGTGGGATATGTAGAGGGTGGGGCAGCAGGCTCAGTCAGAAGCCCTAGGGAAGGAAGAACAGAAGTATGAAGACACACACCCTACCCCTTAAAGAAGGAGTAATTTGTAAAGAATCTGGGTGTTCCACACAGGTTGGGTCCCCAGTAAAATATTAGATTGTTCTCTTGACTGCATTTGCCTTCTATCACTTCTCTCTACTTGGTACTGACTTTGTGAAGAACACTGACAGTGCACAAACTAAAGTGTCTTAGATCTGAAATTCCAGAGAGCAAGGAGATCAGAACTGCCACAAATATGAAACAGACCTCACCACCTGCTAACACATTCACAATGGTGACTGAACCCCTCCACAGCTGACTTACTGTTTCTTAGTCTTTCCTACCTTTCTGATGGTATCTGTTCCTCCTTCCTGCAAATGTACCAGTCCTTTATCCTAGCTCCATTCGAGGTGTGGTTTAAACTTCCAGACACCCATCAATAATGTCCTTGGATGAAGGGATGACTCAAGGATCCAACAAGTTTCTTCCCTCTCCTAGTAATTTTTTTACTGGTGTCTTTGGGATTTTCTAGTGCATTATCATGCCATTTGGAAGTGGTGATAGTTTAACTTATTCCTTTCTAATTTATATAACTTTTCTAATTGCTTTTACCAGGACTTGTATTTGTATTCCTCTTGTTCCTGATCACAGAGGAAAAGCTTTCAGTTTTTTTCCCACTGAGTATGATATCAGTTGTGGGTTTGTTTTAATGTGGTTTTTATTATGTTGCGATACAGTCCTTCTATACTCATTTGCTTGAGTGTTTCTTATTTTAGTCATAAATGATGTTGAATCTTGTCAAATGTTTTTTTCTGTATCTAATGAAATTATCATATGATTTTTGCTCTTCCCTTTCTTGGTGTTTATGATCTGCATTTGTTGAACCATCCTTGCATTCATGGAATGAATCCACTTGGTTAAGGTGTATGGTTTTTTAAAAACACTGTTGAACCAGGTTTGCTAGCATTTTGTTGAGGGTTTTGCATTGATGCTCATCAGAGATTTTGGCCTGTAGTTTTGTTGTTGTTTTTTGTGATTCCTCATCTAGATTTGGAATCAGAATAATGTTATCTTCACAGAAAGTGACACTATTTTCTTATGTAGCATGATGAAAAAAATTTGAACCACAAAATTGACAACACTGAATATATAATGAACATATATAGAGTATGCTTAGATACAGAAATCAACTTTAGAGCATTCTTTCTGAATAAAACATATATGTTTAAAAGTTGAACATGTATTTGGGAAATAAAGTCTCACTTAATTTTTAATTTTTGTCAGTCATTTAGCAATATTTATTGGACATCTACAACATGACATATAATATTTATTGGACATCTACTACATGCCAAATAATATTTTTGCTTCAATTAATTTTAATGTCATTGGAAATCAATGACAACGAGATAACTGGGAAACACTGACTTGGAAATAAATTAATATACCATTGAATAACTCATGAAACAAAGAAAAAATAATAGAGTACTGAATTATAAAAAAAGGCATATAAAAATTTATGTTTGTGTCATATATCAACTTTTAGAAGAAAACTTGTACTAGAAATGTCAGAAAAATGGTCCATATTAACAACTTCTGCATTTATTTCAATGGATAGAAAGAATAGTTATACAAAACCAAAAAAATGTGATAATCAATTTAAACTGATTCAAAATAAACTTCAAAATTTTCTTAGGAGAAAAAGTCTTCAAAGAACATATTATAAATATTCTCAAATCATTAGTGATAAAGTGCTTAAGAAAACAAACTGACAAAAAAATCTAATCATAAAGAAGGGAAAAATAAAAGATAGCTCTACAGCTAACACAAATTTTTTTTCAGTGATAAGCTCATTAGATCAGTTTAATACCAGTTTGTAGGTGTCAAGTGGTAAATTAACTAATGATATTCTAAAATAAAAATGATATCTTTTGATATACAGAAATGAAACATATTAAAAAGTTAAGAAACCATGTGAAACCTGTAGAACACTATTATGTAGTACAGCATACATATACACATATATGTTTGTGTGTGTATAATTTTATGAGTTCAATGGGTTTCTCTTTTGCACCATTTCTTAGAGCTTCTTATGCTATTTTGCATCATAAATTACAAAACGATGAGGTAGTTAGTTAGAGAATACAGTTTTTTTTACTCCTAAATTTATCTGACCACAAATCTCATAGTCTGGAATTGCTGCATCAGAGATATGAATTTTCACATTTTGCCCAAAGCTACATGGGCACTTTTCTCCTCAATTCAGTTATGCCCTTTTGTTTGATGTTCTTTCTGGGTCTCCTTTTAAAATTTTTTTATTAATTTTTTATTGCCTTATGTTGTTGCTTATTCTTGTACAGTTTTTAAATTCTCTCCTCAGGACATGCAAATGGCCAACAGGCATATGAAAAAATGCTCAACTTCTCTTGTCGTCAGAGAAATGCAAATCAAAACCACTATGAGATACCACCTCATCCCAGTGAGAATGGCACATATCAAAAATGTAGCAACAACAAATGTTGGCGGGGATGTGGAGAAAAAGGAACTCTCTTACACTGCTGGTGGGAATGCAAGATGGTCCAACCATTATGGAAAG
>JAGFMF010012118.1:1020951-1051211 GCA_019455555.1 Galemys pyrenaicus
CATTCATAGGAACATGGATGGAACTGGAAGGGATGATGCTCAGCGAAGTAAGTCAGAAGGCAAAAGAAAAATACCAGATGGTTCCTTCCCTAGGAGGAACATAAGGGAACCAAATAAAGATCAAGGAAGGAAATAAGAACAATAATAATAATAACAATAACAGCAATAAAGACACAGAAACCAAAAATGAGGAGACAAGGACAGACTGAGGACATCTGGTGGGGAGAGGAGCGGGAGGGTTGAGGGAAGATGGGAGCACGAGGGACTGAGGTGATGGTGCACTGGTGTTACAGTGATGGGGAATACATGGGGATTACAATTAATGGCAAGTATATGTAAATTTTAAAATATTTTAATAAAAAAATCAAACAAAATAAAATAGAGATGATTTTAAAGAAAATGCAGATTTCAATAAGAAGATCTGAAATAAAAGGGAGTGGAAAAAAACAAAACAAAACAAAACAAAATTCTCTCCTCAGGTGTAGTTCCCATAAATATCCTACCACTACATCACCTATGAACAAACATCATGGTATCTTGTGCTCTTCCCACCCCTGTTTTTTTTTTTAAGTTTTATTTATGCATGAATACAAGGGTTGGGGTACAGGCCAGAGTCCAGGAGGTGAGAGGATGCACCAGAGACAGAGTGGGGAGCAGAACAGGCAGACATATTGAAACACACCGCTGAGGGGAGCAGTGGGCGAGACAGGAGAGATTTGCTTCGCCATGTGGGTCCCCTCCCTGGCTGGGGATCGAACTTGTGCTACTACTGTGCCACGGATGCTCCACAGAGTGGTGCTCAATCCACTGTGCCACCATGGAGGCTCCCACCCCTGTTTTGACTTCTCTTCCTCCCCCTCCACTGCTTTAATCTTCAGATCTGTAATTGCCTACCAGTATCATCATTTTTTTTTTTTTACCTATTGATCAGATTCCCTACTTTTCTTCTATAAGTGATATCCGATTTTCCTTCTGACTTATTTCACTAATCATAATATATAAATGGAGATCCAGGGGACAGGAGAGCATGAAATTATTTGAAGACTTAAGTCATAAAATGTTCTACTTCTGGTAAAAAGCAAATTGTGTCTCTTAAGCAACATAAGCATACAGATACACACACTGACATACAGCTACACACACACACGCACCTGAAAATATGAAGCTCGGAAAGTATCAGGAACATTCAAAGTTATAAAGGGGAAAAATTCATAAATTACCAAACTTGAACCAAGGTAAAGACAACTTTAGTAGCATACTCTCCCTCTCTTCTATATTTTGCTGTCCATTTCTTTCCTTTACTTATGCTCTTAGAATAATTTCTTTATTCCCAAATCCAACCAGGATTATGGAACTTATAGATTTCTAAAACAAGTTTTGATGTTTACTACATAAATGTGTCTTTATGTGCTTATATCTATGTAAATGTACAGACATATGTGTGAGATACATTTAAAATATAATAATGTTTCATCTGCTTTATAGTAAGGACATATATATTAGGGTATATATCTCAGGCAATTATACATTATTTTAATTGTGTTGGACACAGAATGATGATTTTCATTGAAAGTACTTTATTCATTGACTTAGTGTATAGTCTGCATTTTTTAAGTGTTCCATATTCTTTTATTTACTATTTGAAGGGAAAACCTACTTATTATATGGCCTAATTCTTTCCTTAGTGCTATATGCATTTTTTTTGTTTCTTAGATGATAAACAATGGGGCTAAGAGGTGTGATCATTGTATTCACCACAGCCATCATCACATTGTCATGGAGTATGTCGTTCCCTTGGGTCTCAGCTAAAGCCAGCAAATCTGTAAGTACAAACATTGTCAAGTGGAGAGGCCTTTTATCTCCCCTTTGCAGAAGGATTTTTTTGTGACTATGTATCCAAGGAAGACAAAAGAAATAATAATTAAAATAAAGATACCCACTAACACAAAGACAGTAAATGTAAGAAAACAACTCTCTGAAGAATGGTGTAATCATAGGCAAGGAAGATCCCAGGTATGATTTTGGGGAAAAAAAAAAAAACAAAAAACAAAACAATGCTGGATGGTGTTGGAGTCACAGAAAAACAAGTTGAATATTATGATGACAGCACACAGAACACCATAATCCCAATGTCAAAAAAGACTATCATGAATTGAAAGCAGATCTTTCAAGTCTCTTTATGAGAGAACCTGAGGAAAAAAGAGCCCATTTCTTTCTTTTTTTTTTTTCTCCACAAATTATGTTTTTATTTGGAAGAACTGGTGACATATGATCACTTGTTTAGAAACACACTGGTGCATACAAATCAGCTGATAAAATTTATACAATAACGCAAAATTGGATAGGCTAGTGACAGATATCATAGTGACAGGTTGAGGCTGATGCTGATAGGAATTCAGGTTAAATTATAGGGCAAAATATTATTTGAATAACTTCCCCTTCCTTTTTGTGGGGCTCTTATATTCCTCAGTATCTAGGGAGATTTTCCCCACATCTCTTTTTTAAAAATTTTTTTTCTTTCACACTTTAAATCTGGAGACCAATGCCAAGCAGCATTCATACATACACATTTTTATGGATAGCTGTTCATTTTTAATCGAGGTAGCAATGACTTAGATTATTATTGGCATTTTGGAAGTATAGTGTCCTCCCTTCAAGTATAATTACTGTGAATGGGAGTATTTTTAAAATGTTTACTGCTAAGCTTAGCTGGAGAGCTACAATGACTATACCTGCAGGGGTCTTATACTGTTGAAACATTTACAAAAATAATAAATCACCCTAAATCAAAAGCACATCAGGCTAATATTGTTGCCAACAATTTTTGCCTCCAAATCACATACAGTGTTGAAACAAATATAACCTTAGGGAAAAGATTGTGATTTATAAAAAAAAACCCATAAAATAAAAACTAAAACATAAATGGAACACTGCATATAGAAAGATTAGGATATTTTCAGCAGCTAATTGGAATTAGCTGAATCTCCCAGTCCAAGGGAACATCAGCTCTCTGGTCTTTTCATGGCCCTAGGGTAACAGGTAGACTTGAGATATTAAATGTGTGCCTCCTTTCAAGCATATTTTGGAGGCACAGTTGTTATGAAGGGACTACTCCATTCCAGAGTATGTTTTCTTGTCCTGGTGTCTTGATCAATTGTTAAACTACTAGGAAATCTTCCAAATGATATAATAAACTTCTTAATGATATAATGAATATAAATGATATAATAATCTTCTTAATGATATACTGATGGAAAATATTGATAAAAATTTCAAGTTCCTCAGAACATTGAACCTAGTCATATTTCTATTTCTATAGGTTCTTAAAATATCCATTCTCTGTGTGAGATGGCAACATCAAAGTAGCACAAGAATACTACCCAATGCTGTTAAAGTTCAGTCTTATTTTTCAGGGAAGGAAAGGTTGATAGCATGAAGACAAGGATGTGGGGTTGAGAAGTTAGAAGGGAAGAGTTATACATCCTTTCTTGCACCATTCCATTTTCTACCACATCTTTGCAACAGAACAAGGTGTATTTCAGGAGAAATTGACACATCTAGGTTTGAAACTCACACTGATGCTGTTATTTCCTTTTCCATTTATATTGATGACAAGTTCTACTTTCTTCATAATATGAGATGTAACATTTTCCCCATTATTTCCCATGACCCTCTCAGTCCCTGAGGAACAAATCTGAGGAAGATGTTGGCTGGTACAGCATTTTGTGATTACATTCACCACCTTCATATTGTGCCGCTTCTATAGACTGAACGATAATTAATTTCTATACTTGTAGCCCCATTTCTTAGATTTGCCAAGTTCCCAGTACAGTGAGATCTATTAGAATGTCTCATTTCTTTGGTAAAACAAAGATCTGTAGGAATTTGAGGCTTATTAAAGTTTTTAAGCTACTTTGCAGATTCTTTTGTCCCCACCCAGTGCCAGAACATTGGACAGTGGACGTTATAAATCTTCCTACCTCCCATGAAGTACACCAAAACCATGGACACCCTGGGGAGAAGGTCTACAATATCAATTATCATTCTTCACCAGATGGAGAAAAGAATTTTTCTAGTAGTTACACTTAATTGCTGCTCAAGTTTCGATGTTCAAAGGTGGAGAATGATGAATATTTATCATCAAGTTTTTTTTGAAAAATGCATTTCACTTTCTTCCAACTCAATCAGAATAAGTAGGCAGCACTGATTCAGCTTTTTCAATGTTTTCTAAAAAGGCAGTACTATTTAAAAATTTAAAATAATAAGTACTCCTATTTTTAATTTTAAACAATAGGTACAATTTATTGAGTGGAGCTGTGAGTTCTGATAGACATATCTAAAAATACATAAATTGTATTTCATAAGACTTTGTAATTCATAAGACTTTGACTTTTTCTGGTTGAATTTGGCTTTCCAAATTCTCTATATATATGTAGAAAATATATTTTCTATAACTTCCCCTCAGTTTTTCTATAAAACATAAACTTCTTTTTAAAAAGAAGTCTTAATTTAAAAATATATTTCCTTAGTTCATCTCATGAGGCTATTTTTAGATCCATCAAGGGAATTACTATTGCTTTTAAAAACCACAACTAGATAATTATGACTTTAAATGGTCACACTGATTAGCCAAAGGAAAAAAGAAAGAAAAATGCACAAAGACCCAAATTGCTAATTGTTTACACTGAAAGTATTGCAATAAAGTCTTATGTCTGCAAATTTACAATTAGATTTTGAGTAAAACTATGGAAGCTACAGGAGAAATTTATATCATTTTTTTCTTTGCTCTTTTCTATTCAATTCTTCTGATACTATATCACCAAACTGAACATTAGATTAGGCCAATAATTCAAAAAGTATTTGTTATGCATTGAGGTAGGGCATGGAGCATTAAGTGGGTTCAAATTTCAGCTGTGTCTGTATAGCATAGATAAGGAAGGAGTTTAGTCTCCTGATAATCATTTTTCCCAATCTATAAGAGGAACACAAATACTTATTTGATAGTGTGACATGACTGCTTACATAGATCTGGCATGTATTATGTGCTCAGGCTTGCTCAATCCATAGGCAACCTATGTCAAGAATGACAATAATAGTCATCTCAAGTCTAATTATCTCAAGTCCTCTTATTTTCATAAGTACATTCTATTATTTTCATAATTATGTATTGATATCTGCTATAGCACTATGAAATTGGTATACAGATTAGAAAAAATGTTATCTTATACCAAAGGAGAAACATCTTTATATCTCTTAAAATGATGGAAAAATAAGCTATATGAGGAAATTAGAATTTCACAAATCATTTATAGTTTTTATTTACACTTCTTTATATGTCATTTAAGAACACATTTTAAAGGTGTTTGTGATTTGTGAATACCTGTGATGAGTCCTCTATTTGAATAATGGGATCTTTATAAGCATTTTATAATCTTTATAAAAAATAAGAGTGGCTTTTTTACTCCTATGGCCTGTGCTCAGTTCTATGTGGATTTTGATGAGAGCTTGGGGGTCATCTGAGACTATTACAACTCGACCCTACACAGTTTCTCTTTTTTGTATACAAGGAAGATTGTCCTTGGAGAGCATAGAACTTCTTATGATGACCATAAAATTTATTTTTCATTCTGACATACCATCATGATTTTTCAGTTTTTTTTAAACTAATACATCATCTAATTGAAATTCAATTTATAAAAATATATTTTGAAATGTTAAAGTTTTACTTTCTGTTTATTTTACTTTCTATTCAACATCATTATTTTACACTTACGAAACTTTGTGAAGTACTGCTAGTCTTTTCTGTACTATTGACAAAGTTAGAGAGACAACCTACCGTAGAGACTATTTCAGAAAAAAAAGGCTAAAAAAAGAAAAAGAACATAGAATTAATGTGATTACTTTTTCATGAGGCAAATGCTGCAGAAGACTTTGTTGAAGGGAAAATTCCTTTTAACTCAAACCTCTAATTCCTGTATTGCTACTCAAAAGTATTTTCCCAGAAAAACTAGTTGAAAAAATTTTTACTGTGAGCATCTGCATATACACATGTAGATTGTTCTGGATGCCTGCTATTATGTAATAAAATATTCCAAAATTTAGTCACTTTATCTTTTTGAAATTCTTTTTAAACTTGTTTATGTGTTCTCCTTTCTAGTCTTCTTTATTAAGGTTTACAACACTATATGATTTGGAGTTCACACCTCCTCAGATGTATGTCACCACACCACCCCTAACATCCAAGCACCCACAGTCCTCTACTCTGGCTGTATATGGCCCCAACTTTTGTTCCCACCACTACTCTCCCTCCATGTCTAGCAATCTTAATTCTACAGTCATCTTTTAGGGTTTGTTTTAGTGTAGTTTTGTCAGTTCTGTTTTTTTCTCTACATTCTACATTGAGAATGACGGTGAAATAAAGTGAAATCATCCAGTATCTGTCCTTCTCCTTATGACTCATTTCACTTAGCAGAATCCCCTCCAATTCCATTCATGTTGTTGCAAATGGCAAGAGTTTATCTTTTTAAAATAGTTTCTATTTAAAATTCTATTGTTTACATAACACATCTTAATCTACTCATTTGTCCTTGGGTACTAGTGTTGTTTCTGTAAATTGTTTATTGTTAAGTAGTGCTGCAAGGAACATAGGAATGCCATAGCCCTTCAAACTAGCGATTTTGTATTGCTTGGGGGTCATTCTTAGGTGCAATTGCTGCGTCATATGGTATATTATTTTTAATGTTTTGAGGAACCTCCATACTAAAACTTAGGGACTTTGAAGACAACCATATTTATATAGACAGAGTTTAATGGAGATGTTAGAAGACATCGAAACTGTCCTTCCTCCCATGTCTAATATTTGATACTGGTAGTTTCCCGAATCTTAGCTGGAGAGTCAGCCTCTCTGTGTGGCCATGGTGATTGGGTTCACTTTGTGGGCATCTTTTCAAAGTCTCTTCTGAGCAGTTTCCTAATGTTGTACATACTTGACTTCAAGTAGTATCAAGGATTTTTGTCTCTGTCACTGGAGATATTAGTATGGAGAAGGACAAGGTCAGATCTATGATTGAGACCCCTCTATCACTGAACTTGGCTATTAGTGTTTAGCTGAAATTCAGCAAATACTTACATGAATGAGTAATGGAATCAACAGTCATTTTTCCCATCGGCCATTATATTTTCAACCCACTTTATGACAGCATAGTGTAAAGGGCACAAGCTTTGAAATCAGACATTTCTGGGTTGAACTGAAGTTCAGCTGTTTACTAATCATGTTTCTAGATATGCCAAGACGCCACTTGATGTGGAACAGAAGACCTGCTGAACCAAACCCAATTGGAATTCCTGACTCTCAAAATAATGCAGTATAATATTTAATAAAATAGTTTTAAACTATTAAGTTTGGAATTTGTTATGTAGCAATAATAATTCTGAACATCACCGTTTCTTAGCTAACAAATGACATCCCATTCACATGCACCAAATAATCTAAGTCAAACATTTCTTAGGTTTCCTCAACTCCTCCTATTTTTAAACACACACACACACACACACACACTAACCCATGGGTAATCCCTTTTTAGTCTGTCACAGAAACTATGTCTTCTATTTACTGAAGTAGCATTGCATTATAACATTATATAAGATTCAAATGTATATCACTGAAAGTCAAAACATGTATATGCTATATTATTTCACCACTAAAAAGATAATTCTACTTATCATCATACAACTCCCCTTTATCAGATTTATCTCCTTTCTCTTCTGGTAACAACTAATTAGTTATAGAGTTTAAAATTTTACTTCTGTTTTATTTATGCAACTATATCTTGAATAGGTCAATTTCTCTCTAACTACAATGTTTTGTCTTAGCTCATTGCACCATCATGACTTAGCTCATTGATTATAAATCTCATGGACACTCTGCTTTCACTCCTCCCTTTTATAATTAATGTTCCATATACCAACCAGAGTGATCTTTAAAAACATATTCATAATAGACATATTTGAAATTAGACATATTTGAAAAAGCCCATTTAAAAGCATCCCATTCCTGTTGAAATAAAATTCAAACACTTTCCCAGAACTTCTGAAGATCTCCATGATATAATTCAAATTCCAGGCTCCTCCCTAAGGATCCTGTCCAACCTTGTGCCATATATATTTATTCATTATAAAACATACTATGTTTTGTAACCTTTGTAGTATCATTTGTAATGAACTAGTAAATGTAAATAAATATTTCATGAGTTCTGTTACTCATTCCAGCAAAACATCAAACCTGCAAGGGGGTTGTGAGAACCCCCGACTTTGAAGCCAAATTGGACAGAAGTATAGGTGCCTTGGGGACCCATTAATGGCAACTGGTGCGAAGTTATAAGTTAAGGTTTTTTTGTGAGACTGAGTCCTTAAATTTTTGAAGTCTGACACTACTTCTGGTAGTGTCATGATTGAATAAAAAATTAGGACAGCAACTGATGTTCAAATATTTAGAAAAGATAGTTACCAATGGATGGGTATGGGGGAAAATACACACTTGGTCTCTGAAGAGTTGTGAGTATAGAAATAGCTTTCCTTTACACATTTTATTAAAAAAAACTATAACTGTTTTAGTTTATCCTTGTTATCTTTCAATCACTTTTCATATTTTCCACTTCAAATTTGCAGTAATGGTATAGATACTCTACATTTTTACTTAACGGTAGACTATTAATATTTTTCCATTCATTAATCATTCCTAATATTTGCCAATCCTTACCTCTCTCACCCCATTACACTGAGACAGGTGAGATTATGATGGAAATTTTTCTTACAGGTATTCTAAATTGCTGTCTCAGTGTTGCTTGAGATGAGAGAAAATCTATCCTTACTCTTTCCTTGCTCATCAAAATGATGTAAATGAAGTTAGAATATTTTTCAGCAATGACATTTAATGCAATCTTTGACAATAATCTGAGGCTTTTTTCTAAAGCCTATTTGTTTATAAATCCAGACTACGGAAATATGATAGTTGTTAACAGCTAGTTGCAATACTTAGAATTAAGAGACAATCTGCTTTATTCCTACAAATAAAATCACATTAAAGCAAATTGCTCTTTGTTTTTAACAATGTATTTAAATGTGGATAGACAAACAGTTATGGTTCTGAAGCTTGAATTCCTAGCAATGGGAATCAGCTTAGCTTTCCCATTGTCAGCCTTGTCTGGGAGTCTTCATAACCTAGACCTTTGTGGGGTTAGAGTTTGTTCTAAAAACTGATATAAGAAATAACAATTTAGGCTTGAGAGCTTCACCTAACCTTCAAATTCTGTAAATTAGTAATGGTGTGAAGTCAGTAGACTAACTGCTGTGGAAATACAGATTAAATCCATGGAATTAGAGGACTTGGTTCCTCTGTATTCAGAGGTCTTAAGTTCACATAACTTCAGAAAAACTGTTGGATCTCTCAAAGTATCCTCATCTGTAAACTGAGGTGAACTTATAATACACTCCTAGTGGGATTTCTGTAAAAATTAAATGGAGAAACCAATGATTTTGGATCCAGACTTTCTTGTTCAAAACTGGTCCCAGGACCTCCCTGTGGAGCAGCGGGTTAAGCAATGCACTATGAAGCAAACCACAGCCACTGAAGCAAAAGTTCGATCCCTGCCGCTGGCCAGGGAGGGGACCCACAAGGAGCGGCAGACCTCTCCTGCCTAACCCGCTGCTCCCCTCAGCAGTGTGTTTCAGTCAGTCTACCTGTTCTGCTCCCCGCTGAATCCTCTCACATCCCTGAACTCTGGCCTGTACCCCAACTCTTGTACGCATAAATAAATAAATCTTAAAAAAAAAAAAAAACTGGTCCCAAAGCTTCTTATCGGTGTGAGTTAGGGTAGCTGCTTGTTGACTTAAAAAACTGAACAAAGTAAGGTAAATGAGTTTATTAAAGAGTTGAAACAAAGGACTCAAGTCTAGATTCTAGTTCCAACCTCCAGATTCTCTGGGAAAGCTGTTCAAATTCTTAGTCTCACAAAGTGAATTTTATATAGTCTTCAAGGAAAACACTTTACATTTTCAAGAAATTTTACAGGGAAAGTCTGTAGAAGTTTCTGCTTAACATTTCTATTTTGTCTATGCTTTGAGGAGAACAAGGAAGTTGCTAAAATTTACCCTACCTATTTAGGAACCTGTCTTCTGAGCACTGGGATTTTTATTTTCAAGGAGACAATTTTTTATTGTTGACACATCTTATTGGCAAGGCCATTTTTGCTGTGCCTTGACTCTTGGATTAACCCCTGAGTTGAGATCATGGAAAGGGTCCCCTTAATTAATTTCATTTATGTACTTAATATTTCTTTGCCCACATGATTTATGTGTAAGAATAAAAATAATAATAGCACATTACAGAATTTACATAGGAAATCATCTAGTTAATAAACGTAGCACACAAGAATAAGGCCTGATTTATAGTGAATATAAAATATTATTTGATGAATAAATAAAGAAAAAGTGCTCACTGGATTTCAGTGCAATCTCTGGAGGGGCAGGTGGGGAGGTAAGTTTTAGAGGTTATCTGAAATGTTGAGAATGGAAGCTAGGAAAATATTTCAACAGTTGCCTTTTTCAGAGCCTCCTTGACGTCTTTGTTCCTCAGACTGTATATGAGGGGGTTCAACATGGGAATCACCACTGTGTACAACACCGATATGATTTTGTTCTGGTGAGTTGAGTAGGTAGATTTGGGTAACACATATATGAAGGTGATGGTTCCATAGTAGAGCGTGACAGCTGTGAGGTGGGAAGTGCAGGTGGAGAAGGCTTTTTGTCGTCCTTCTGTGGAGCGCATCTTCAGGATGGTGGTGAGGATGAAGATGTAAGAGAAAGAGATGACTAACACTGTAGATACAATGACGAATCCAGAAGAGATGGAAGGGATAATTTGAATAATGGAGATGTCAGAACAAGAAAGTTTCACTAACGGGGCAAAGTCACAGAAAAAGTGATCTACCTCATTTGGGCCACAGAAAGACAGAATCGCTGCGCAGACAGCAAATGTCCAGCCATTCACAGACCCACAAAAGTAAGAAGCTCCCACTAAGAGGAGACAGACTCTGGGAGACATCTTGGTGGAGTAGAGCAGCGGGGAGCAGATGGCCATGTAGCGATCATAGGCCATGGCAGCCAGCAGAAAACACTCAGTTGTACCAAATGAGACCACAGAACAAAGCTGGGCTTCACAGCCAGCAACAGAGAGTGTCATTCCATATCTAAAGAATCCTGCAAGCAGTATAGGTGTGACTGAAGAGGAAAACCCAAGATCTACAAAAGCCAAATGGCTGAGGAAGAGGTACATGGGTGTGTGCAGCTGGGGACAGGTTCTTATTAATGTGATTATGCTGATGTTGCCTACCAAGGTAACAATATAGATTGCTAGAAATAGCACAAATAAGATGGCACAAGTCGTAGGGTCCTTTGTTAACCCCAAGAGGATGAACTCTGTCACGCTGGTGTGGTTTCCAACCTCCATCTCTGTGAATGATGCCTGTTGAAGGAAATGTGAAATATTTCACATTTATTTATAATAAATGGAATAAATAAATCTTTACTTATTTATTTCTTATGAAACACATTGCTGGCTTTTTTTTTTTGGTTGTTTTTAAGTCTCCTTTCTTCCTGTGCCCAGCTTACACTCTCTATGTGCTCTGTAGGACATTTGTTGGTTTGTTTCTCCTTTGCAAGAAAACAGGCTGAGTTACCCTCACTGGAATTATGATTATAGTCTTTTTATCTCTCTCTCAACTTTGACATCTCTCTCAAGGTATATAGTTTTCATCATTTATTGGAAATCTCCACTTGGAAATCCCACAAGTATCTCAAATCAGTCTTCTCCATATCTCATTATTTTCCTTTTCACTGTATACACACACACATAAACACACTCACACACATATTTCCCAACTTTTCTTCTTGTCCCCTTATAGACCATAAAGTATCTGCAAAAGTGATTGCTTGTCAAAGTAATAAATACAGCATGTCAAATGGATTCTTTTTAGGTTTTCAGTCCCTTTTTACTGCTTCACTATGAAGTCTGCCCTCTTTAGCACCACACTCTGTATACCTTCTCATATGTCATATATCACATATATGTGATTCTTTGCTTGTTGCTCAGGATATTTTCATCCAACCCTTAGCCAACTTTCCTGAACTATTTAGAATCACCAAAATGCTTTCTACCCTCTCTAGCCTTTGGTTTTCTCTGTCTCTTGCTTCTCAGGAAATGGGGAAGTGGCTATTTCCCACTTCCCACCATCATTACCCTGTGTGACTTCTCATCTATCAAGATTCATGTCTAGCCGAAACCTTTCAACTCCTAAGAATTAATGAAATAACCCTTGACATCACCTTTTGAATATCTCAGAATTGTCATTATTTATTCTGGGTTATGGTTTCTGTGGTCTACTTGTTTATGTTTCACTCTTCCTAACTTGCTTATATTCTCAATAACTCTCTAGTTTATACATATGACAGATAACTCATCCTCAGGAATGAGATGGGTTAAAGAACACAATGAGAACTGAATACATGATTATTGTAATGAATAGGCTGTTGAGAACCAGATTTCAAAAACTTAGGTCTTGTAGAACTAAGACAATGAAGATAGTATAGTCAGGGGAAAAAAAACAAACAGCATGCAATTTTTCTCCTCTGTGGTACATAAAGAAATAATTGAATGTCCTAAATAAAACAAAAATAAACTTTGAAAAATATAAGTCCAAATTAGTTGTTACCAAAAGAGAAGGAAGAAGGGGATGGGAAATTTAGGTATAAGGTTTCAATTGCTTCATGAAAGATGGGGAGGGGGGATATAATAGTATATACAGATTTTATCATCATACAATCTGAAACCTACATGATGTTATACTATGATGTTAAGTCAGTAAAAAAGTTTACACATTAATGTAAGTAAAGTAATATCTTGTTTTTCAACAAATATTACATAACCATGTTGGAAAAAAACACTGGAATATTCAAGAAAGCATTTGTCTGCTATCTGGCCACTGTTTGTTACATAATTCAACTGTTATCAATTGGGTGATTTATTTCCAGGACCTTTTGCTTTCTACATATTTTAATATATCATTTGAAACATTTCAGATAACTTTTAATATTAGAATATTTATTTTGCATATCAATATAAAATTTTATCACATGATAACTTCTAAAAAGATAGTTTTTGAGATCTGCATGTCATTCATTCAGAGGCTAGACCTTAGTTTAACTAATTCACACTAATTTTGGACATTTAACTGTTCATAAATTTTTATTATCAGAACTAGTCAAGTTATAAAGTGAATAAACATTTAGGGGACAATGTGAGAAACAATGGTATGCTTAAAAAAATCCCATATCTATATCATTTTAAGATAGTAATTCAAAAGAATGGGCCTCCCTGCTGTCGCAGTGGGTTAAGCAAGGCACTATGAGGCAAACCACAGCCACTACAGCACGAGTTCGATCCCTTCTGCCGGCCAGGGAGGGGACCCACATGGTGTGGCAGACCTCTCCTGCCTCACCCGCTGCTCCCCTCAGCAGTGTATTTCAGTCCATCTGCTGTTTTGCTCCCCACTCTGTCTCTGGTATTTCTTGTATGTATAAATAAATAAATCTTTAAAAAACCCCAGACAACAACAACAAAAACAAAAGAAGTGTAGTCTATGGTCTAAGTAAGATTATCTCCATGATTTTCAATAATGATAATGCCAACTGCCTGCTGTTTCTCATTGTCTTCTTGAGTTCATACCTTCTCCATGTTTTGCCATAGAGTTTGTCAAGGGCAGAGTTCCCCTGATTTCATACAGACAAAGAAATCACCACAGTCCAACACAATGAGTTCAGGGCATACAATGGAAAATATTTCTAAAATAGTTCACTCAAATATTGAGATTCAAAAACATTAGTCAGACTTATTTTAGTGATCTAAAAATTTCATTTATAAACATCATTTCTTCCCATTTACTTCAGTTAAATAATAATCCCTGCTGGTAAATTCTAAAGATTTACAAATATTTTTGGTATTCACTTAATTTTTTTTAACCTGTAATTAATAACTAAGGGAAAATTTAGAATTTTTTTAACTTAAGTAATGGCTCTCAATTTTAATGTTTATTTTGGAAGTACATTGTAAGTAGACTTAGAGTAAAATTGCTTATTTCAATTTGTAATTTAAATTTTAACTTTCATTATCAATAAAAGTTTCCCAATTTCCTGAGAAATGTTTTAGAGTTGAAATGATGGATAGAAAATTGTTGAAATCCTTAGCATGATAATTCATGGATAATTCAGAATCTATCTCTGATGCATTTTAACTTAATTAACTTTAATATAATTCATAATGTATCTCTGATTAATTTTAATTACATATACCTATATTTGTTTCTTGCAGCTTTTATATTTTTAAGAATCCTTTTTGGGGAGAAAGGGAGAACAAAAGTAGAATCACCTTAACATGATGCTGAGATTTTCTGCTCAGTGTTAATGTTTTTAATTTTCATGGAAACATAATTTTCTGCAAGCAACATTATTTCAGTTCTTTAGATTTTAATCATCTATTCTAAATGACAAATACTAGCACAAACTACCTTCAGAATATTTAAAACCATAAAGGTTAAAAATTTCATTAGAAGTTAATATACCAACTGATTGTTCCCTTCCCTTCCTCTTACTGGCCACCAAGGGTTATTTCCAGAGCTCCTCACTTTGGCATCCCATTCAGGCCGCCCACCTGGCAGGGAATCTGATCTCAAATAGTCTCTCCTTCAGTGCGTGGTCCCTTTGGATGATGAATAGGACTGACTCTCATCCAGGAGGTTATCAGGTGGCTCCTTCCTGATTTCCTTCTCACAGTTCCAGTTCCCACGTTTAGCAGTGACTGGCTCCTGCTGACCGTCCACACTGCCCCTGGGGAGCCCTGGGAAGCCTGGTTTGTGTGCCCTGAGGGACCGTTCTGCAGGGCATCTCTTGCTGAGGCCACGGTTTTCACAGGGGTAAAGAGTCAGTATTGGTGAGAGAGTATTTTCAACTTCTCGTGGAATAAAAGGTAACTTATTTAAACAAAATCCATGTATTTTGCACTCACCGTTCAGAGTCAGGATTGTTGATGTTGAACTCCAAAGAGAACCTGATCAAGCTGATCTTCCCTGTTAGTTTTGTCGGATGCTGTGCACTGCACACTCGGCATTATGCACCATTGAGAGTGCCTCTGGGTCAAGGACCAGTTACCTGCTGTGAGGATGAGGGTGGGTGTCTGTGAGTGGTGGGGTGGAAAGTAGGACTTTAATGGGACATGACATGTCCCCTAGGTCTGTTGTTCTTGCCCCTTTGAGAAAAGGGTTTTTGGGTTTGTTGTACAGAAATGACTTCTTGAGCCAGGTAACTCATTAAGACCAGGTTGCCTCCCCAAAGGGCATGTTTACCTGCAATTCCTTTCCCCCTTGTTTAATGAAATGAGGTTCTTGGGTTTTCAGAAACATCTACCACTGAGAATAATTTGTGACTCAGGTAGAGTAGGATGAGGTCAAAGTCATTTTCAATTAAAATGACCTTTGAGTTAAATTAAAGGTGGACATTAGAATGAAGGAATTAATAGTAAACAAGGAAATTCTTTGTTTAGTGATTGAGGAGGTGATCCTACCTAGTGATTATGTAGCTGTAGAAAAAAGTTAAAGATGCTTTTTATAATGAAATTCAGTATACACAGTGTTTTTCCTCACATAAGTGGCTTGAACCTTTTTTGATCCTTTTCCTTTTCCCTCCCTTGCAGAATGTCTCTGATTTATAGTTGCCTATTAATTTGGTTTTTGTTTACAATAATTATTTATTTGTCCTGACACCTTTTTTGTTTCCCCTCTATTCCTCCATAAGCGAAACTGGCCAATATTTTTTCTTTCTTCCTTCTGGCTTATTTCACTGAGCATAATCCTTTCCAGCACCATCCATGTTGCTGTAAATGGCATGAGTTTATCTTTTTTGATTGCTGAGTAATTTTCCACTGTGTGCGTGTGTGTGTGTATGTGCATATACACACACACTACATTTTCTTGGTCTAGACATCTGATATTTATAACACATTCCCTAATCCACTCGTCTGTTTTTGGGTGCTTAGGTTGTTCATAGGCTGACTATTATAAATTGTGCTGTAATAAATGTAGGAAGTACATATAGACTTTCAAATAAGAGTTCAGATAGTTACCAAAGACTGAAATTGCCAAGTCATATGATAACTTCATTTATAATATTTTAAGAGACCTCCATACTGTTTTCTACAGGGCTGAACCAGTCTACATTTCCATGAATAATGCAAGATGACTCATTTTCCCCCATCCACTAGTGTGTTTCTGGTGTTTTTGATATGGACTTATCTCACGGGTGTGAGGTAGCATCTCATTTGGCTTCAGTTTGCATTTCCCTGATGATAAGTGATAATGAACACTTTTTCCTTATTCCTATTGACCACCTGTTTGTCTTTAGAGAAATAGTTAATAGCCCTATTGTTCATTATTTTATTGGGTTGTTTGTTTTCTTTCTGTTGAGTTGTATGAGCTTTATGCAGAACTTTAATATTGGGCACTTGTCAAATGGAGTGTGCAAACATTTTCTCTCACTCTCAGTAGGGTGTCTCATCTTAGCTATAGTTTCTTTCACAGTGCATTCCTTCTCCACCCCCACTCCACTCTATCACAAATGACAGGCAACCAATTTGACCTGGATTTGTTTATATAAAAGTTAAGTCAGACTCTTCCCAGATTTGAGGACTGACTTGGAGGGGCTTGGAGTGCTTCTGGTTTGTCAGTAAGACCGTAGTCTGGAGCTGGAGTACATGGGTTAAATCCTTTCTTTTCCCACCTTTTAAACTGTATGATGTAGGAAAACTTAACTAATTTTGATATTATTTTTAGAGTTTTAAGTGAATCCTAATTTTTAAAATTTTTTAATATATTTTACATTACTTTTCATTTTGTATAGTGTATATTTCTTACCCCATGAAATTCCTATCACCAATTCACCTGTGAATCCATCACCATAGTACCTTGCTCTTCCCACCAATTTTGTTCCTCCTCCCCTAGGGAATGTCTCAGATTTATAGCTGTCTGTTGATTTTGATTTTTAATTTATTGTAATTAATTTTTTCCTTAATCCCTTATTTGTTTCCTCTACATTCCTCCTATAAGTGAAACCATCTGATATTTTTCCTTTTCTTTTTGGCTTATTTCACTGAACATAATCCCTTCTAGCTCTATTCGTGTTGCTGGAAATTGCATGAGTTTACCTTTTTTATTGCTGCATAATATTCCTGTGTGTGTGTGTGTGTGTGTGTGTGTGTGTGTGTGTGTGTGTGTACCACATCTTCTTGATCTAGTCATCTATTTTTGGGCATTTGGGTTGTTTCCATAGGTTGCCTGTTGTGTGAAGACATCATTTTGAATTAGTGTTTTTGTGTAAATTCCTAGGAATAGAATTGCTGGATCATATGGAAGCTCCATTTTTAGTAGTTTAAGGAACCTCCACACAGCTTTCCATAGTTGTTGGAGTCCTAATTTTTTATAAATCTACTATGGAACTGTGATAGTTAATGACATATTAATGGCAATGATTAGATAAAAATAACTTCCTAAAAATAAAGATTTCTACAAGTGAATACTAACCATTATGCCAAATGGAATGATTTATTCTTAACATTTGTGGGTTTTTTTATGTTTTAAAGGGTTTATTTTTTCTTTTTTCTAAAATTTATATGTATTTGATATCAATTGTAATTCTCATGTATTTCCCATCACCATATCGCCAGTGCACCATCACCTCAGTCCCCGTGCTCCCATCTGCCCTCAACTCTCCCCCTCACCCCTCCCCACCAAGTATCCCCAATTTGTCCTCGTCTTTTCATTTTTGGTTTTTGTGGTTTCTAGGATATCATGTGATTGTGGTATTCAGACCTGCTTTCATATAACATGGGAATCAGCCCAGATTTTTCAACTTAATCCTTATTTGGGATTTCTCAGGTTTAGATTTTTTTCAAAATACTGGTATAAATGCTTGACTACCTAGCTTAAATTCTGTAAATCAGTAGGAGCATTGAAGTCACTGTATTGTAACATTACAGTATAGATTAAGTATCTGAAATCAAAGGACTTGATTCCTCTATAATTGGAATATTTGAGTACATATCACTCCAGACAAACTATTTCATCTCCCCAGTATTCAGTTTTCTTAGCTTTAGATTGGGTATTTTTATAATAAAACTATCATGCTATTGTGAAAATGAAATAGGCCAATATGCTAATTCTGAAAACAGAAAGTGTGGATTCAAACACTGGCTTACAACTTTCTAGCTGCAAGATTTGGGTAACATCTTATCTTTGTGCCTACATGATTCATTTGTGAACTTACATAACTACTAGTTCATTGGGTTTTTTTTTTTGAAGAATAAGTCGGTTAATATACATAATATGCTTAGAATAAAGCTTGATATGTAGTAAGTTCAAATTATTATTGGGAAGTAAAAAATGTGTTTGACACCAATAGGTGTTCAAAAATAGTTATAAATATACTATAGTTATCACTGATTTCAAGGTGTTTATCAATTGATTTACAATGTCTAAAAGTGAGAGTTTAAAGAACTATGATTTTAATATAAGCAGTCAGTTAAGCAGAATTTGGTAGGTTGTGTGATAATAATAACAGTTTATCTGCAATGCTAGGAGTGGATCTTAATTATATCTTCTGACAGTTGCCTTTCTCAAAGCCTCCTTGACATCTTTGTTCCTCAGACTGTAAATGAGGGGGTTCAACATGGGAATCACCACTGTATAGAACACAGATATGATTTTGTTCTGTTCTGTTGAATAGCTGGATTTGGGCAAGACATATATGAAAGTGATGGTTCCATAGTAGAGCGTGACGGCTGTGAGGTGGGAGGTGCAGGTGGAGAAGGCCTTGTGTCGTCCTTCCGTGGAGCGCATCTTCAGGATAGTGTAGAGGATGAAAACGTAAGAGAGAACCATCACAATCACCGTAATCATAAGGATAGATCCGGAAGTGATGGAAGGGATAATTTGAATAATGGAGACATCGGAACAAGAAAGTTTCACTAACGGGGCAAAATCACAGAAAAAGTGGTCTATCTCATTTGCGCCACAGAAATTCAGCTTCAATAAACAACTGCCAAATGTCAAAGAGTTCACACACCCACCAATGTAGGAAATGCCCACTAAGAGGATACAAACCCTGGGGGACATGTGGGAAGAATAGAGCAGGGGAGAGCAGATGGCCACATAGCGGTCATAGGCCATGGCAGCCAGCAGAAAGCACTCAGTAGTACCAAACAAGACCCCAAAACAGAATTGGGCTTCACAACCAGTAGCTGGGAGTACTACTCCATGTCTCAGAAATCCTATAAGCATTATGGGTGTGATAGATGTGGAAAACCCAAGGTCTACTAAAGCCAAATGGCTAAGGAAGAGATACATGGGTGTGTGGAGTTGGGAACAGGTTCTTATTAATGTGATTATGCTGATGTTGCCTACCAAAGTAACAGCATAAATTGCTAGAAAAATCAGAAAGAAGATGACACAAAGCATAGGATCCTTTGTTAACCCCAAAAGGATGAACTCTGTCACACTGCTGTGGTTTCCAAACTCCATCTCCTCTGTGAATTATTCCTGTTGAAAGAAATGTGAATATTCATTTTTTAATACTTTCCCCTACACATTCCTAGTTTTCTTTAGTTATTCCTTATATTCATTCACAGTAATTCCTTGTTCTACCAAGTTATATAATATTTTCTATATAGGATTTTTTGTTTTTTTCTTTGCACAAAAGGAAAATAAATCAACCTGTACATGGAATTGCAGTTATATTCTTTTATTTTCTAAAATTTATTTAAAACATTCTCCCACCTTCACTTCTTAGTATATCTTTCTTGAAAGGTTCCGATCTATAGCTTTAACTACCTATTAGGAGTCTCAGTTGGAAAAGAATACTTAAGCACACAATACCTCAATATATAAAAAACCTCAATACCCCCAAACACTTCAAATTCCACTTCCACTTTACTAAACTCATTCTTCTCTTTAATCACTCTTATATGAATTCTTCATAATTCATGGATATGAAGTCTCAAACATTTAAAATGATAAATGATTTAATATTTACAATGGTGGGAGTAAATCATTTAATTGATTGTAATATCTAGTAAATCATAGATCTAATAACAACTCACTAAAGAAAAGACTATATCTCTTCATTGACTGAACTTCATTAAGAGCACTTAAGTTACTCTACTGAAAAGTAACTTACTACAACAGGTTTTAGCGGTGTCATCAGAAAATCTGTTTGTAGTCTTATAAGTTGATTCCTGTCAATGTAATGATGCAACCATCTTTTTTCCATGTAGACACTTGAAAATTTGACTACAGCTAACATGCTTCCCCAGCTTTCATTTTTTTTGAAATTTAAGCATCCATAGTTAATTTGATCATTCTATTTGCAGTTTATTTTTCAGATTCCTCACAACTCTCTTTGTGAACCTTGATCACACAAACATTGACCAGAGGAATAGGGCCACACACGGTATATTATGTATTGCATAACAATACATAATATAAATTTTGTTTTACAAATAACAGAAAAATTTCAACACAAATCTTATTTGAGAAAAACAGTATCTTTTGCATTTTTAGTTCTGAACTTTGACATTCATTTTCTTCATATGCCAACTGATTTTCATTCTTTCCCTTCCTCTCCTCTAGCCACCTGGATTCCTACCATAAACTTGATTTCATTCATGATTGAATGAAATCCAACCACCTGGTGGAGGAACTCTGACTCTCAAAATAGTCTTTCTCTCAATCATAGGGCATGCTAGATCATCAAAAACAGTTTCGGCCTCTTCCAATCTGAACCGGGGTTTCCTCTTGATGCCCTTTAGTTACTTCAAGGTACACAAGTTTATCGGTGTCTTTGGTCCATACACACCATTCACACTGTCCCTGAGAATCAAGGCAACCTGTTTTGGGTGCCTAGAGTTACCATTTCGCAAAGCATCTCTTGTCGATGCCATTGAGATCAAGAGTTAAAGTGGTCAGTTAATTTCTCATCGAGAAATTAAATGTAAATTTTTTAATAAAAATCCAAAAATACTGCACTCACCATTGAGAGTTGGAATTGTTGATGCTGAATTTCAAAGTGATTTTTATTATAAAGTAGAACTTCTCTGCCAGTTTAATGGGCTGTTGTGGACTGAGTATTTCATAATATGACCCATAATATCCATCCCTTGGCCTAGAAACATAGTTCCATGCATGCCGTCAGGATGAGTGCGGGTGTCTTTGTGGGTCTGCTGGGCTGGGCAGGATGGCTCTAGTAGAGAATGACAAATTCCCTAGGCCTGTTATTGTTTGGCCCTTTGAGGAAAGGTTTCTTGGGTTTGCTGTGCAGCAATGTCTTGGGGAGCCAGGTGACTCATTAAGGCCAGGTTGTCTTCCCAAAGGGAAGACATTCCATGGTGTCCTTTGGTATTTCTTCTCCCTTGTTTAAGGAAAATGAAGGGGAGATTTTGGTTTCCTAGAAACACCCAACTCAGAACAACTAGACCATGTATTAATTGTGGTCAGCAGGATAATGTCAGACACTTTCTAATGAAAACAATATTTGAGTCAAATTGAAAAAAAGAATTAGATTTGAGGAGCGGAATTATTACTTTAACTTGGTAATTGTATAGGAGTAGATAAAAATTAATGACATTTTTATGATTTTTTTCCTGTAATTTGGTATATACTGATAAAAAAGAAGAGCAGTTGTATCAAACTTTTGTATTTCAAACTATACTGTAATGCTATAATAATTAAAACAGCATAGTATTAGAATAAAAACAGATATACAACCAGTAGACTAGAATGGAGACTTCAGAAATTAACTCACATATATATGAAGAGTTGATCTATGACAAAAGAGCCAAGAATATACATTGGAATGAGGAAAGCCTCTTTAATTAGTGGTGTTGAGAAAACTGGACAGCCACAGGCAAAAAAAATTGAAACTAAATCTCTATCTCACACCAAGCACAAAAATCAACACTAAGTGGGTAAAAGATTGAATGTAAGACCATGAAATACAAGAGGAAAACAGAATTTAAAGATATCCATTTTATTCCTCCCTCAGATGAAGATACATAGTAACAAGTGGATAATTTGTTTTTAGTATGTGTTTAAATATGGGTAGACAAATATAAAATCATATTTTTATGGTTTTCAACCCTGTTTTCACAAAAATGGGAATCAGTTCAGTTTTTTCCATGATCATCTGTGTTTTAAATCATCACAACAGACTTATAATGGGTATCATTTGTCAAAAAAATACATAGAAAAAAAAATACATAGAGTGTAAAATCTAGTGTTTATACCCTACTCAAACCTTCTATGATCAGTAACCTATAGATTTACATCCACTTAGCACTGAAAAAACTATCAAATCTCCTTAAGAATCTGTATTTTAATCTGAAAATTAAGGTAATTTATACTACTCAATCATCAAAATATGACAATTACATGGAGAAACACAATGCTTTTGTGACTAGACTTTTTTAAGATTCAAACACTGGTCCTACACTTCCTATTTGCATGATTTTGGGTAACTTCTTTTTTTTTAACTTTTCTTGAGCACTTCAACTTTTTCTTTTTTTTTAAATTTACATATATTTGACATTTTTTCGAAATCTACTATTCTAAGGATTAAGTACTTAGCAGAGGAGGTGCAAATTATTATTTGGTAAGTTAATAAGAGTGTTTGGCACTGATAAGTGTTCAAAAAGTGATTCATCATTATCACTGAATCAAGGTATTTATCCATTGCTTTGTCAGTGTCTAAAAGTGAGAATTTGAAGAACTATGATGTTAATATTATATAAGCAATCAGTTAAGCAGTATTCGATAGCCCCTAACTGCACAGGAAGAAAAGATAAGGTTATCTTCTGACAGTTGCCTTTCTCAGAGCCTCCTTGACGTCTTTGTTCCTCAGACTGTAAATGAGGGGGTTCAACATGGGAATCACCACTGTGTAGAAGACAGATATGACTTTGTTCTGGTGTGTTGTGTAAAGAGATTTGGGCAAGACATATATGAAAGTGATGGTTCCATAGTAGAGAGTGACGGCTGTGAGGTGGGAGGTGCAGGTGGAGAAAGCCTTGTGTCGTCCTTCTGTGGAGCGCATCTTCAGGATGGTGGTGAGAATGAAGATGTAAGAGAGAGAGATGACAAACACTGTAACCACTATGATGGATCCAGAGGATATGGAAGGGATAATTTGAATAATGGAGATGTCAGAACAAGAAAGTTTCACTAACGGGGCAAAATCACAGAAAAAGTGATCTACCTCATTTGGGCCACAGAAAGAAAGACTCATTGAACAACCAGTAAATGTACCACCATTCACACACCCACCAAAGTAGGAAGCTCCCACTAAGAGGTTACAGACTCTGGGAGACATCTTGGTCGGGTAGGACAGGGGGGAGCAGATGGCCATGTAGCGATCATAGGCCATGGCAGCCAGCAGAAAACACTCAGCTGTCCCAAATGAGACCACAGAACAAAGTTGGGCTTCACAGCCAGTAACAGGGAATGTCATTCCATATCTAAGGAATCCTGCAAGCATTATAGGTGTGACTGAAGAGGAAAACCCAAGATCTACAAAAGCCAAATGGCTGAGGAAGAGGTACATGGGTGTGTGCAGCTGGGGACAGGTTCTTATTAATGTGATTATGCTGATGTTGCCTACCAAGGTAACAGTATAGATTGCTAGAAATAGCACAAATAAGATGGCACAAGTCATAGGGTCCTTTGTTAACCCCAAGAGGATGAACTCTGTCACGCTGGTGTGGTTTCCAACCTCCATCTCTGTGAATGATGCCTGTTGAGGGAAATGTGAATATTTATTTATTCCATGCTTATGAAACACATTGCTGGTATTCTTTGGTTATTTCTAAATCTTCTTTCTTCTTTTACCCAGCCTGTAAACTTGTGCTCTACAGGACTTTTGCTTGTTTTCTCTTTGCAAAAGAACAGGCTGATTCACCCTCACTGTGATTTTGGCTATTGTCTTTTCTTTATCTCTGAACTTTGACATCTAGATTGATCTCTCTCTAAGTCCAGAAATCCCACAAATCAGTCTTTACCATATCTGGTCATTTTTCTCTTCATCGTCTATATGTATATATGTACTTCACTACCTTTCTTCTTATAGATCCTATTATATCTGCCAAAGTGTTTTTTTTTACTAAATTAAAAGAATATAATGTCAAATGGATTCTTTTCAGTGTTTTGCTTCCTCTCATTACTTCATGATGAAGCCTAGCCACACATTCTGTATCTTCTCATATACTTTATACCACAGATATGTGATTCTTAGTTTGTCCCTGAGAATATTTTTCATCCAACACTTGTACTTATTTAATCTTCCTGAACATTTAGAGTCACCTCAGTGTTCTCTACCTTCCCTAGACTTTAATTTTCTCTGCCTACTGCTTGACTCTCTCCTACCTCCCACCATCATTATCTTGTGTGACTTCTCCTTATCTATCAAGAGTCATTTCTATCCCAAACCTTCTGAGTCCTAAAGAGTAATGAAAAAAATCTGCCCTTTTTTGACATCATCTTTTCAAGATACCAGAATTGTCATTGTTCTGGGTTATGGTTTCTGTGGGGGTTTTTTGGCTTATGTTTCAATCTTCCTGACTCATTTTCAATTACTGTGTGTTTTATCTCATATGACAGGTAACTCATCCTTAGGAATGAAATGGGCTAGAAACCAACATGTTGCAAAGTGAATACATGATTAGTATAATGAATAGGCTGTGGAGAAACAAACTTCAAAAACCCAGGGCTTGTAGAGAAAAAACAATGAAGACAGTATAGTCAGGGGAAAAAGACAAACATCATGTGATTTTTACTTCTCTGTGGTACATAATTAAACAAACAACTGAATTATCAAAATAAAACAAAAGTAAACCTTAAGCTGTAAGATCAGATTTGTCGTTATCAGAAGGGAAAGAAGAAGGGCCTGGGAAATTCAGGTACAAGGTGTCAGTTGCTTAGACCTTCAGCAGAGAATATACTAGTATATACAGATTTATATACATGATTTATATATATCTATAAATCAACTACACACAAGATTTATAATAATGCATGACAGAAGCCTACATGATTTTATACTGCAATATTACTTACAGTACAAAACAAAGTCTATAAAATTAATATAAGTAAAGTAATATCTTGTTTCTTAACAAATATTACATAGCCATGTTGGAAAATAAATTGGCATATTGAAAATAATTATTTGTCTCATCAGGCTATTATCAGACACTTCAACTCTTAGCAGTTGGGTGTTCTATTCAGGACTTTTTCCCTTGTATATATTTTAATATATCTTTTAAAACTTTGTAGATAACTTTTATTTTAAAACTTTTTAGATAACTAGAATTTTAATTTTGTGTATAAATATAATTTGATCATATTATAATTCCTAAAAACATAGTTTTTGAGCTCTGTGTATAATTCAGTCAGTGGCTAAACCTTACTTTAATTAACTCACACTAATTTTGGACATTTAATTGTTCATAATTTTTTACAATTAGAACCACTAATACTACAAATTGGATAAAATTTGGGGACAGTACAAAAACAATGCTATATTTTTAAGATAATTCTTTTCCAAGATATTTTTCTTAAGCAACAATTCAAAAGAAGTGTGGTCTGTGTTCTAAAGAAACATTATCTCCATGATTGCAATAATGAAAAAACCAACAGCTAGTTGTTTCTCATTATTTGGCTGAGTTCATGCCTTCTCCATCTTTTGCCAAAGAGTTGTGTCAGTGGCAGAGTTCCAGTGATTTGAGACAGTTGTAAGATAATTGAGTCGATTACCAAATAATAAAGGCAGACAAAGAGAAATTACTACAAACTAATACAATGATTTCAGGGAGTAAAAATACTCCAATAAAGCTATAGTTATCAGAATGATAAAATAAAACTATGAAAACATTACTAATATATCTTATTCTAAGTACTATAAAATCAAAAACATTAATCAGACATATTTTAGTGACCTAAAATTTCCAATTATAAACATCATTTCTTTCATTATTTCAGCTAAGTAACAATCCCTGAAGTAAAATCTGTGAATTAGAAGTCTTTTTTTGTATGCATTTAATTTTTAACCATAATGAACAACTAAGGGAAAACTCATACATCATAACTGATTTTGATATTTTAATTTTGGGTATATATAAGTTATATCTGTAGGTAGTCATACTACCTTTTTATTTTGTAATTTAAATTTTCACTTAATGTGATAAAAAATATTTCACAACCTCCTGAAAAATCTTCATAATTGTAATAATGGATAGGAAAAAGCCAAAACTTCAGCATTTTATTCATGGAACTTCATATTCTAGCTATATTAATTTTTAATTACATCTATCTATACTATAATTTTTAATTACATCTACCTATCTTTATTTATTTCCATGCATTTTTATTTTTAAGAATCATGTTGGGGGAGAAGAGGAAAAAAATGGAGTCAGCTTAGCATGATGTTGAGATTTTCTACTCAGTATTACTGATTCTAATTTTTAAGGACACAATTTTCTGAAGGCAAAATTATTTCAGTTTTTAAGGTTTAACATCTAAAAATTCTTAACATCTATGCTAAATGATAAATATCAGCATAGAATATCTTCAAAATATTTTAAAACCTTGAAAATAAAAAAAAAATCATGGAAAATAAAATATGCCAACTGAGTCTTCCCTTTCCTTCCTCTTCACCAGGCATCAAAGGTTATTTTCCGAGCTCTTCATTTTGCAATCCCATTCATGCTTGCCCACTGGGCAGGCACTCTGACTCACAAAATATTTTTTCTTCAGTGCTTAGGTCACTTTGGATGATGAAAAGTGGACTGAGGGCTGTGATTATCATGTTTTGGGTGCCCAGAGTGACCATTTTGCAGGGCATCTCTTGTTGATGCCATTGAGATCAAGAGTTAAAGTGGTCAGAGTGTCCATTATTTTCATTTTCTCATTGAAGAAATTACATGCAAATTCTTTGATCAAAATCCATAAATAATGCACTTACCAGTCAGAGCTGGAATTATTGACACTGAATTCCAAAGTGATTTTTATTATAAAGCAGAACTTCTCTGATATTTTAATGGGTTGTTTTGGACTGAGTACTTTATATGACCCATCCAGTGCTCCCCTTGGCCTAAAAACATAGTTCCATGCATGCCGTCAGGATGAGTGCGGGTGTCTTTGTGGGTCTGCTGGGCTGGGCAGGATGGCTCTAGTAGAGAATGACAAATTCCCTAGGCCTGTTATTGTTTGGCCCTTTGAGGAAAGGTTTCTTGGGTTTGCTGTGCAGCAATGTCTTGGGGAGCCAGGTGACTCATTAAGGCCAGGTTGTCTTCCCAAAGGGAAGACATTCCATGGTGTCCTTTGGTATTTCTTCTCCCTTGTTTAAGGAAAATGAAGGGGAGATTTTGGTTTCCTAGAAACACCCAACTCAGAACAACTAGACCATGTATTAATTGTGGTCAGCAGGATAATATCATACACTTTTTTTATTTTTGTTTTTCAAAGATGTATTTAATTATGCATACAAGAGCTGAGTAACAGACTAGAGTTGTGGGAGGTGAGAGACTTCACCAGAGACAGAGTGGGGAGCAGAACATGCAGATCAACTGAAATACACTGCTGAGGGGAGCAGAGGGCAAAGAAAGAGAGGTCTGCTGTGCCATGTGGGTCCCCTCCCTGACCAGGGATCGAACTTGTGCTGCTGTGCCACTGATGCTTCACAGTGCAGCACTCAACCCGCTGTGTCACTAGGGAGGCCCCAATGTCAGACACTTTCTGATGGAAACAATATTTGAGTCAAACTGAAGAAAGGAATTAGACTTGAGGAGCAGAATTATTACTTTAACTTAGTGATTGTATTGGAGTAGATAAAAATTAATGGCATTTTTATGATTTTTTTCTGGAATTTGGTATATACAGACAAAAAAGAATAGTGTTTGTATCAAACTTTCATAATTAAAATAGCATAGCACTGGAACAAAAACAGATATTCAAATCAATAAAATAGCATGGCAAACTCAGAAGTTAACCCACACATATCTGAACAGTTAATCTATGACAACAGAGCCAAGAATATACATTGAAATGAGGAAAGCTTCTTCAACAAGTAGTGTTGGGAAAAATGGACAGTCACAGGCAAAAACAAATGAAACTAGACCTCTATCTCACACAAAACACAAAAAACAACTCTGAGCAGATAAAAAATTTGAATTCAAGTCCAAAACCATAAAATACAAGAGAAGAAAACATACATAAAAAGTCAAGACATAAGTTTCAGTGATACCTTTTCAGATTTGCCACCAACAGCCAGCATAACAAAAGACAACATAAATAATTGACCACATCAAACTAAAATGAATGAAACTATATTAAAATGAATAGAAATAACAGCCTACAAATGGAAAAAAATAGTTGCATACCATACATCGGCCAAGGGAGTTATATCAAAGATCTACAAAGAGCGCATGCAACTCAACAATAATCCAGTCAAAAAATGGGTGAAGAGCTAATAAACATTTCTCTGAAGAAGACATACAGATGGTCAATAGGCACACACAAAAAATGTTCATTATAATTTGTCATCAGGAAATGCAAATAAATTCCCAATGAGATATCACCCCACTCTGTGAGAATGGCCCATATCAAAAAGTCGAAACAACAAATACGGGTTAGGTGAGGTGAAAAGGAATTATTTTACACTGTTGGTGAGAATGTAGACTTATCCAGCTCCTGTGGAAAAAAGTATGAAGGTTCTCAAATGATTAAAAAATGATGTAGCATTTCCATTCTTAGGAATCTGCTTAAAAGATATACAACCTATTGTAAACAGTGCTGCAATAAACATAGGGTTGTATATCTTTTGGAATACTATTTAGCAATCAAAAAAGATAGACTAGAGTCATTCATAGAAACATGGATGGAGCTAGAAGGGATTATGCTCAGTGAAATAAGTCAGAAGGCAAAAGAAAAATACCGGATGGTCTCACCCCTAGGAGGAATATAAGGGAACCAAATAAGCGAACAAGGAAAAGAATAACAGCAACAATAATAAAAAAACAAAACACAACAAAAACAAAAAGACAAGGATGAATCGGGACACTTGGTGGGGAGGGGAAAGGGAAAGGATTGAAGGCGGAAGAACACAAAGGACTGAGGTGATGGTGCACTGGTGAAATGGTGGTAGGAAATCCATGGGGACCACAATTGATGTCAAAAATATATAAATAGAATAAAATATATTTAAAAAAGATATTCAACTACTAATTCAAAAGAAAACATGCAATGTTTACTGTGTTTATTGTGACAATCTGTACAATAGCTAACATATGGAAACAAACTAAATGTGTCAAAGCAGATTTATTTTTTATTTATTAAGTAAATAATAATTTTTATCATCCCCATCACTGAATCAAGGTATATTTAATATACCTTTATAAAATAAATATTATTTATTATATTTTTATATATTATAATAAATTTATTTGTTATTTACTTATAATAAATAAAATGAGTAAATATCATTAATTAATTTATTTTTTCATTGTTATAGCAGTCTGTTATTTTATGTGTCTTGGCTAAAAATACTGGGTTTATATTTTTTATTTTAGATTTTCTCATTTGTCTTTTAGTGGTTTTAGTTTTATTATCTTTCAAAAATCTTTTAATTCATGAGGATTGGGAAAAAATAATTTTCCCTATATATTGGACAGAAGTGTGGGCACCCTTGGGATCCATTACATGCAGTTGGCATCTACAGTCAGGAAGTATTGTAGGACTGAGTCCTTAAGTCTGTGAACTACCTCAGTTCATTAATGTTGCATATAAATTAAAATGGATACCCAATTGAGGTCCAGATAGTCAAAAAATATTGGCTTTCCAATGAATTACCATAGGAAAAAAGAACCCTATATTTAGTGTCAGAAGTCTAGGTATAGAAAGAGTTTTCTTTTACTATTATGTAGTAATTCCCATGTTTCAGTTTATTTTTGTTGTTTTTCAATCTTTGCTTATGCTTAGCGAAGCAAGTCAGAAGGCAAAAGAAAAATACCAGATGGTTCCTCCCTTAGGAGGAACATAAGGGAACCAAATGAGGATCAAGGAAAG
>JAGFMF010012118.1:1056552-1071685 GCA_019455555.1 Galemys pyrenaicus
TGAGGTGATGGTGCACAGGTGAGATGGTGATGGGGAATACATGGGGATTACAATTAATGGCAAGTATATGTAAATTTTAAAATATTTTAATAAAAAAAAAAAGAAAAAAAAACAAAATGCCTCTTTAGGACAGCACACTGCACTCTCAGATATAGTCCCTACACACGATGCTTTCCCTTTCTAGGGCTTTTCTTTCCAACATTACACTGTTTAGGGCCCTAAGCTATTTAGAGACCTCTGAATGCACCCTTTTCTAGTCTAGTTTACTTTATTCTTGCCTGTTCCACTTTTTTGCTCCTGGTTGGCTGGCTTCTACCTCCCACTTTTATAACCCTAGGTGGTTTCTACTCATCTTTCAAGATGAATTTCACCCAAAAGCATTACCTGACTTGTTAGGAGTTAGTCACGTAACTTTCCTTCTTGTGTTGCTTTGAAGATATATAGATTTCTATTGTTCATACTGGGTCATGTTTTTCCATTTTCTGGTTTACATTTCATTTTCCCCATTTAGTACATATTCTCCTCAACAACTGTGTGCTTTATTCCATATGCTAATAACTAGTGTTGAGAATAAAATGTGCCAAAGAAGAATTTGTTTAATGAATTAATACCTGACTGGTGTAATGAACAGCAGTGCAAATCGGAGATGAATATAGTTTAGTTTTCCTGTGCAGAGAAACCAAGTCTGGTAGCGATAAAACATGAAGATATTATTAGTTCATAGAAATCTGTAATAGTAGAATAAATAAGGTAATACCTTATTTTGTTTCTAAACAAAAATTATATAATCATATTGGAAAAAAGTACTTGAAAATTCAAAGGAAAATTTTTTCTCAAATCTGACTATTATCACACAAGTCAATTATTACAAATTTAATAACTTCTTTCCAGGAATTTTTCTCTTTGTATATTTAATATAGCATTTTTAACATTGTAGATAAATTTCATGTTGTTGTTTTTACTTTGAATTTCATAAGAATTTTATCACAGTATAATTCCTCACAAATCTAATTATTGAATACTTTATGACATTGCATGGAATTACTAGACTTTAATTCAATTATTCAATAATTTTTGACATTTAACTGTGAATATTTTACTATCACAATATTACTATCACATATTGGATTTAGCATCAGGGGATAACATCGCAAACTATGATACATTTAAAAAATAATTTTATTCCTATATGTACTTAAGCTAATAATTCAAAAGCAGTGTATTTTGTATTCTAAGCTAAGTATATCTTCATGATTTACATTAATGGAAATATCAGAGTGCTCAGTGTTCACTACTGTTTTGTTGTATTCATAGCTACACTTTCATGAAAGAGCTTAGTACTTTCTCCATGCTCTCCCACCGAGTTGTGTGTTTTGAGGGAGTCTTGAAAATTAATGGCATACAATACAAGAAGACCCGAGAGAGCCCTGCGGTCTAAGGCAGTGACTTCAGAAAATACTCCAGATTCACTGAAAATTGTAAAAGTCTTACTAATGAGATTGAGAAAGCAAAATGCTGAAAAAAACATTTAAGCGCTTCTTTCAAATATTATAAAATTTCACTTATACATATATTTTCATTAAGTAAATAGCAATCCTTTCAGTAAGTTCTATAGATTTACAAACCCTTTTGCCATGCATTTCTTTTAACTTTTACATATAATTAACAGCTAAAGGGTCATATACAAATTTTTAATCTTAGTGCCTCACTATCCATTTCGTTTATTCTAATTTTGGGACAGCTGTACATGGTATTATATATCCCATTTTTATAATTTACATTTTTATTTAATGGTATCCATATAGTATTTCCCAATTTTCTAAGAATCTTTATAACAGAAATGTTGAAAATATGGAAGGCATATATGTAAAATTCCTTAGTAAAATATTCATGGAGATTCAAAATCTATGTATTATTACTTTTCTAAACATACCTCCTTATAAAGGATTCTTTGGCACATTTGCTTTTGGAAGTCTGTTACATGAAACAGATTTTCTGTCCAATATTATTGATTCTCATTATCATAAAACACAATTCTCTGATGGCAACATTAGTTTAGATCTTGATGTTTCAAACACCATAAATAATAAATTCAGTAAAAAAGTCTTCAAATATAATCTTAAAAAGTCTGACTGTCTTACTCAACAATAAGAAAGTATTTCCAGCAGTGAGAGACATAGTTCTTTGAGTTCATTGCTAATTTGAGTTATTGGTTCTCAATAACCAATACTTGAGAACCTGCAGCTCATTAAGAATGGATTTAGGTCTCTTCTTTCATTGTTCTTCATAATATATTTAAGTTACTCTTATGATAAGCAGCTTACTACCACTGGCTTTAACTCTTTCATCAGATAAACTGTTTTAAAGTTATGAGTTGATGCCTGTGAGCGTGACGGTGCAGTCACTTTTCTTTCTGGTATGAGAACAGGATCAAGCACTGAGGAGTGTTTGTGCTCTTTGCAGTGGGGCCGACCCTCCTCTCATTATGAACAACATGTGAGTTTCAGTGCTGACACTGTGTGAGACTGGAGACAGAAAGCTCAAGTCTGAGGCCTCACACTGGCCAGTTCTTTTAACTTATCATGGTAAAATCTCCCTGATTCTCCCTTTTTCCTTTGTAAAATGAGAATGATTGTCCCTATGATGCACCTTTGTTGTGAGATTGAAAGCAATGCTTCCTGAAAAATATTCAAATGTGTTTGGTTCTGCATCAAAGTTAAGGAAATATTTTTTGTTAAGTACAAATGAAGTGTTGGTAGATTTTCATTATATAATGTAAGTGTAATGTAATACATAAATATAAGTGTATATAATATCATTCTATAATATAAACATAACTTAAATTTTATTTCAATACATGTCAGAAAAATTAGACCACAAATCTAAAATGAGGCAGGAAGTACAGTATCTGATGTATTCTTAGTTCTGAATTCTACCACTTAGTTACATAATATGCTAACTGATTTTTCCTTCCTTTCCTCTCCACTAACCACCTGAGTTTTTCCATAACTCTTGATTTTGTCATCTCCTTCACACTTGCTCTCTGGGGTTCAGGATTCTGACTCTCAAGTATTCCTCTCTATGCATGGGGCACTTTTGATGATCAATAACACTGTCGCCTCTTCCAATCTAAGTACCAGTGGTTTCTCTCTCACTCTTTTTCCATACTTGCAGGTACAAAGCTTATTGGTGGCTTTTGCTCATTGAGACCATCCACTCCACTCCTGGGAATCCTGAGCACCTTCATTTGGGAACCCAGAGAGATCGTTCAGCAGGGTATCTCCTGTTGAGGCCACAGTTTCCACAGGGGACAAGAGTTAAAGTTAGTGAGAGAGTATTTTATTCTCATTTTTTTTTTATATTAAAGAGCAGGTTTATTAGGAAAATGGACAGACGAGTAAAGGACACTGGTATAGACACAAGCGGGTAGAAAGAGCTGCCCCAAGAGGGACAGGTTTGCTGAGAGAGGCCTGTATGGTTGCAGGCGGGTGGCCTTAAGGAGAGCTTCCTCTGCTGAGGGAGGTCGGTGAAGAGAAGCCCCAGCGTGGTGCTGGTCATGGGCAGGCAAGAGGCTGCTGCCCTGCAGAGGAGAGAGCTGGTGGAGAGAAGCACCTGCATAGTCACAGGTGGCTTATTTTCAATTTCTAATTGAACACATGAAAATAGAAATTATTCTTAAAAATCCATGAATATTGCACTCACAATTCAGAGCCAGAATTGTTGATACTGAATTCCAAAGAGAGCTTTCTAAAGCCGGTCTTCTCTGTCAGTTTAATGGGTTGGTGTGGACTAAGTACTTCATAATATGACCCATCCAGAGCTCCCCTTGGCCTAAAAACATAGTTCCATGCATGCCGTCAGGATGAGTGCGGGTGTCTTTGTGGGTCTGCTGGGCTGGGCAGGATGGCGCTAGTAGAAAATGACAAATTCCCTAGGGCTGTCACTGTTTGGCCCTTTGAGGAAAGGTTTCTTGTGTTTGCTGTGCAGCAATGTCTTGGGGAGCCAGGTGACTCATTAAGGCCAGGTTATCTTCCCAAAGGGAAATCTATTCCATGGCTTCCTTTAGAATGCCTTCTCCTTTGTTTAATGAAAATGAAGGTGAGATCTTGCTTTCCTAGGAACAGTCAGCATGCAGAACAATTAGCTCTCGTACTAATTATGGTCAGTAAGGTGATGCATGCAGTTTCTAATTAAAATAATCTTTGAGTTACATTGACAAAGGGCATTACATTGAAGGAGAAAATAGTAAACAGGGGAATTATTACTTTGCCTTAGTGATTACCTAGTGATTATACAAATGTGGTAAGATTTTTAAAAATAATTTTCTAGACTTTCGTATAATTGGGATTGTACAATATATGAACTCTTTTCTCCCCACACCCTAACAGAACAATTCTGAGGCATCTACACCCTCATAGTCCATTGAAGCAATAGCTAATACTTAAGAACATTCAATATCCTACCTCCTTTCACCTGCGTCTAGGGCTTACCAAAGTACCCTTCTTTCTTACTGCTCTTTTGACAACCTTAGGTAAGCCAAGGCACCTCAAAGTGATTTATTTTACTATAAAAAAATTAATCATTTTACACCCCAAATTTCTACTTAGGACTGAACTCCTTTACTTTGTGCACCATTTTTTTTTTGTCCCATACCCTTTCTAGGAATGTCTGCTCTCTCCATGTGGAAATATGTCCTTCATCCAAAAACCATCAAAATATTTTTTGGAAATATATAAACCTCTCCAACTCATTAGTCTTATTGAAAAGCACTTAAATTATTTTCAAGAGAAAAAGAGGATTGCAACACCAAAATAAGAGGGAGCAGTCCCCAATGTCTATACCTGTTTGTCAACGGGGCCAGATCATGTTCAAGCATTCTACAGCATTCAGTTAAATTATTAGTCGTTTAGACAGTGTGGCGATCAGTCCTTCAGAAACCCTAGAAGTTGAGAGTAAACCACCTTTTGTTTAATCACTGATTTATTCAACCCATTCAATTATGCTGAGTCCTTGCTCCTCAAAACACAAAACTCAAACCAAACAAACTCAAGCAAAATGAAAATTATCACATATTATCATCTGTACATACTTTGAAAGTATGTAGAAGCTGCTTCAAAAATATGGAATGATTAACTTTGTAAGGGAATTCTCAGGGAGGGGAATAAATAAAAAGTGCGACTGCTAAGCACATGCATTTGTATGGGTCCTGGTGTAACTTAGGGCAGAACTTGCACAACGAACTGCTGAGGTGGAAAGTTGGCTGGAGGTGAGGAGTAGAGGCAGTGGGAGCAGGGTCTCGTCCCATCTCTGTAGACAGGCTCTAGCTGGGTCGTCAGGTCATAGGGAGAAATGCACTGAGTAAAGTATAAGTAAGAGAAACAAAGAATAATCCAGTGCTACTCAAAAGATAGTCCGTGGATTGCTGCTAATTGGTAAATTGTGTATTTTTTTAACCCATGGTGCAATAAGGACAAAAATTGAGGGTAACCATTTAAACGTTCTTAAAGTAATCTGAGATTTTGTATGTGTATTGAATCTAAAAGCAATAACAACTAAATTTATGTTTTTGGTTTTCTCATTTATTTTTAGTAGTTTTAATGCATTTCTAAAGTTACATTGCACGATAGCTTGTGAAAGCATGGTGTTTCACTTAATAGTTTGAAAACACTATGCATTTTCTGCATAATGTCTATGATAATTAAACAGATTATAAAATGTAAAGCTGACTCACAATTTGCTAATGAAATATGAGTCAAAAAAGCACATTAAAAGATCTTCAAAATCATTTGTGATTATAAGAAGAAAATTTAAAATCATGATGAGATTTTAAATTTTTTTAAATTAAATGTATGAAGGCATACATTTCTTCATACATTTCTTAAAATGGCTAAAACAAACAAACAAGCAAAAAACAATGAAAACACCAATGCTGGCAGGGATGCAGAGAAACTGAATCATTAATATATTGCTGGTAAAAATGTACATGATATGACAACTCAGGAAGAGTTTGGAAGGAGTTATAAATATATTGTTAAATATACACTTAGCATATGCCAAATAATTGCCTTCTTGGATATTTGTGGTAAATGTAACTTTAATTTTCACACAGTTTTGTGTGAATATTTTTTGTGTGAATATTTGTATACAAATATTCATATAGGTTTTATTTGGTATAGCTGAAAACTGGACACGAACCATGTATTCCATATGGTAATAGGGAATGGACAGAGATTATAAAGTATTTGTACAAAGGAAATGTAATCATCAATAAATAATGAGCTGTTAATAAATGTGACAACATGGGCAGATCTCAGGCAAATATACAAAACGAAGAGTCAGTATCAAAGAGTCACATACTATAGACTCTATTTATCTAGGAACCTCAGAATGACTAATTTATAGTTACAGTGAAAAATCACTGGTTGCCAGGGATTAGGGAGATGGGAAAGTTTTACTTTTAAAGGGTAAGACAAGGAAGTTTCTTTGTGGTGATGAAATAGCTTTGCATATCAAATGTGGTATTCGGTAATTGAATCTAAATATGTGATAAAATTTCATAGACGATACTACATATATTTACAGACAGACAAAAAGACTGACAACAAACATGAAAAATTGAAGCAGTCATGAGAGAATACATTATGTACATAGAAATGAAGACAAATTGATTCAGAATTCTCATAAGCTAAACATTGAAAAGACAGTGTAACAAAGTCTTTAAAGTTCTACAAAAACTTGAACAAAAATTAATGAAGTTTATTTGGAACTATAAAAGACCCTCCAAAACAAAAAATAATTCCTGAGATAAAGGAACTAAAAAGGTAGTATCACACTCTCCAATTTAGAACTATACCACAAAGAGATAGTAACCAAAGCAAAGTGCTAGACTTAAAACTGACAAGAATTGAGAACCCAGAAAAAAACCCCTACATATGCATGTAAAACTAATTTATGACAAAGGAACCAGAAGCAACATTTTTTCAATAAATGGTGTTGGGAAAATTGAAGTCTTGTGTGAAAGAATGAAAATAGACACAATAGTATTGTTCGCTACGTTTAGAGCAGTACCCAGAATATGAAAGAACTCAACATAATTCTTCACTAAGTCAATGAGAGAAATGATTAACTCTCTGGTAGTATTTCCAGAAAGATAGTTGATAGTGTTATATAAAATATATGTATATGCATATATATATGCACAAACTTCTTAATAATTGAGCGAAAGATTAGTGGTGTGTGTAATTCAGTTCTCTAAAGGGGGATGACATTGTTATTTTTATTACCTTCCCAACACCATAAGGGACAAGTGCAATAAGGTGCAAACCAGAATTTTTGACCATATGACTGTGTAACTCACAATGATGGTTAAGGCTTAAAATTAGTAACTGAGGAGAAAAGACTCTGAGACAAAAATCAAACCCAATGCATAGGAGTTTTTTTTGTAAAAAAGTTTGAATGTAAGATTCTGGAGGCCAGGACAGACCATCAAAAGTACATGCCCTACCTTACAGAATTTTTTTTAATGGTAAAACTGACAAGAATTGAGAACCCAGAAAAAAAAAAAACCCTACATATGCATGGAAAACTAATTTATGACAAAGGAACCAGACACAACATTTTTTCAATAAATGGTGTTGGGAAAATTGAAGTCTTGTGTGAAAGAATGAAAATAGACACAATAGTATTGTTCGCCACGTTTAGAGCAGTACCCAGAATATGAAAGAACTCAAGCCTGAGATCTGCCCATGTCGTCACATTTATTAACAGCTCATTATTTATTGATGATTACATTTCCTTTGTACAAATACTTTATAATCTCTGTCCATTCCCTATT
This sequence comes from Galemys pyrenaicus, assembly GCA_019455555.1. NCBI lineage: Eukaryota > Metazoa > Chordata > Mammalia > Eulipotyphla > Talpidae > Galemys > Galemys pyrenaicus. The sequence goes on from JAGFMF010012118.1 coordinate 1,064,387, forward strand.
ACCATATGGAATACATGGTTCGTGTCCAGTTTTCAGCTATACCAAATAAAACCTATATGAATATTTGTATATAAACTTTGTGTGAAAATTAAAATTACATTTACCACAAATATCCAATTAGCTACAATTTCTCTCACAGTAGGTACTTAATTCAAGCAAGGGATTTCCTGTGGTGAAACCTAAGAATTTGGTTGAGTACATCCCAGGAAAGGGATTTTTCAGACAGAACAATGTACATCATGAGGCATGCAGAATCTTAGTAGGAGATTGACTAGCATGGAGGGATGATATTGGAGATTAGACTTAATGGTTCAATAGATAATAGATAGTACAGATGGTGAAAGACATTGAAGGCAAGTTGAAGACAGAGGCAATTGGGAGCCATATGTAAACATCACAATAGCCACTAAGGAACTAGGGATATCAAAAAGGGGCTGTTCTTCTGTAGCAACATCTACAGCAGAATTGCCTGTGAAAAGTAATCACAGCTTTTATACTGTGTGTTATTCTTCTTTCTGCTCATTCTCTTTTGATGTTTCCACAGATGTTACCTTCTGGTGCCACACTGTTCCCTTGTCTACTATAGAGCTGAGGAGACCTGGGAGACTTGGCAAGTTTTCAGAATTATTTAAAAAAAAACAACAAACCCAACATTTTACAGAAAGGCAAATATCCCTGAGGAAATGCCTGCATCTTAAAATGTATTCTTAAAAAGTTGAGTTTTGATAATTTCAATTGTTATTCAGAAGAGTAAGTACAAACATCATTAAAAAGTCCCTATGGCATATCGATATTTAATAAACTATGGCTACCACACTGGGTGATAGGTCCACAAAGCACAAGATCCCTGTTATCTGGTAACGATCTCAAGATAATGATCTCATGTGGGATGAAGACTCATTAAAATCTTCGTGGTCCTGAGCTCCCTGCTTAAGGAATGGAGAAGATATTGCATTTGATGTTGCAGAAGAATGATAGCAGAGGGGACTCATCATAAGTATTCAAAGGAAAATCACCTAAAATTCATTAATTATTTCTGAGCTACCCAAGATGAAAGGAAGAAAGGTGGAAAGTCAAACCTGAACTGTAAAATTGTAAATTCTTCTTCCAGCATAATACCTCATGAATTTAAGAGACTAGATGGTTTTCCTTCTGTAGAAGGTAGGAATTTTAGTTTTCTTCTCAGTCCAATGGATATTATTCTATATGTTCTAGTGACCAAATAACTGTTGCTCTTAATAAGCCACTGTAAAATATTAAAGGACTTATAGGCATGGATAATCTAGAAATTAATAATATGAACATTCCATACTTTTAATATAGATGGAACCCATAAAACTGTATGGAGAACAGAAAAATGTTCCCTTTAGAGGTGAATAGAGGGGAACCTTTCAGAGGAAAGTAGTATGGAGGGGTTGAAGTAAGTCGTGATGGTGTTGGATGAAAATGGCTCAGGTAGATAGATGCGTACCCACCTCAGGGTCTGGGTAATAACTGTGAACTGTGCCTGCAATGCTCTCTCCCGTAAACTTTATCCATTGGTTTTCACTATCATTCTATTCTCCACTTAAGTGTGTCACTTCCTCAGAAACAGTTTTCCCAATTCCATAATTAAATGAACAAAAATTGTCATTCCCTTGCGTCATAGAGGTTCCGTGTGTCTGGTCCAACGTGTGCTATTTCTGATCCAACGTGTGCTGGCACATCACACACCTTTAGTCAATTAATTCATGACTTTGACATCCGCTGCTCCACACCGTACCTTAGTTCCATCATTTGTAAAATCAGAATGAAAAATTCTTCCACACGTAGACAGAAACAGCTCTGTCTGCCCCAGCCTGTGTCTGGCACATTATAGGTGATTAACAGATACTGGTTCCTGACCTATTTGATCTTGTATTCTTGGCCCATAACTATAGTACAAATAGAAAACAGGAAACCTTTAACAATATTTTTATTTTGCTTTGTTGTCTCCTTTTCGGTTTTAATCTCTGTGAATTCTATAAAATATTTTCCAGTCAAGGTTTCTTTCTCTTGCACACTCCTTCTTTCTCCACCACTAATTTCCTACTATTTTTCTGTCTGAAGGTGTGATGACTGAAGGCCTTCTCTGAAGATAAGGTGACTGAAGGTAAAATCAAAATTCTGTGCAATGTTATCCTATGACTTTCCTGTCCTTATCTCTTACAAGTTTAGGTGGTTAATGAGCAATCAAAATAGAAATGTGGTTTGATGATTGATCTGAAGAATGTGGATTGATTTGATTCAGTTTGTACTTAATAGCAAAAAAAAAAACATAACAAGTATACCTGCTAGAAAATATCCTTGATATTCTGCTAAAAATGCAAAATTGGTTAGTACATATGACTAGAATATGCCGTTCTAGAGTGATACCAAATATTCAAAATCACGTTGACTCCAAGCTAATTTCCCATATTAGAAACCTGGAATAGGATTTCAATGAGAAGTTCTTAACAAAACACACAACACTGATGTTTTATGAAACTTTAGCCATTGGTATATCTGAAACTTTATTACTGCGATAGAACCCTATCAAAGTAGATGTTAAATGCACTCAAGTTGTCTAGTACTGTCACAGTTATCACCTTGGGAGCCACTTCATAGTGGTGGACTATGAAAATAGAATTACATTCATTCCAAGAAAAGCTAAACTTCTATTTGTTTGTTTGGCAATAGCACAAACCAAGTTATATTTTGGTGGTGCTTGACCTGTTTACCAGAGAAGTCCCTGTAACAGGACACCACCCAGTGACAGAGGTGTGGGATGGTCACTGGAAGTGGGAGAGAGCTAGGGGATGCACAGGTTGCAATAGCTACATGAAGTTGCATAAGTAGCAGTAAGAGACTATGAGTCAAAAGCATCTTGGAATGTTTCAGCCCAGGGTTAGGCTTATCCATAAAAGGCACATTCTGGATCATGGCCTGAGTGAGCTGTTAACTCATGATCCTAACCCTCTGTGAAAAAGTAACAATAAGGGCCATTACACAAAGGCCCTAGCCCATTTATATAACTTTCATCATCCTAACTTTTAACTCATTAAATTTCCATTGAGATATAACTGACATACAACATGACATTAGTTCCAGGTGTACAACACAATGATTCAATATTTGTGTATCTTATGAAATGATCACCATAATGTCTAGTTAACATCTGTCACCAATGTAGTTATAAAGATTGTTTTATGAAATACTCTTTGGTCAACTTTAAAATACATTATACTCTATTAATAACTGCAGTCATCATGCTGCACTTTACTTTTCTAAGATTTATTTTATGACTTGAAGTTTTTAACTTGTGACTCCTTCACCCATTTCCCCCATCTTTTGTTTTCTTTATTTATAAACTTCATTGTTTTTAGATTCCATATATAAATGACACCATGCAGTGATTGTCCTTCTCTGACTTAGTTCGCATAGTAAAATGTTTTTTATTCATGAATATTGTTATAGATGGCACAAATTCCTGTTGTTGTGTTTTTTTTTATGGCTGGAAGTCGTGCATCGTTTACGTGTGTACACTCTTTATCCATTTATCCTTTCATGGACCCTGAGGTTGTCCCTTCATTGACTATTGTAAACAATACTGCAATAAGGATGACAGGTGCAAATCTTTCTAATTAGTGCTTCTTTTATTTATCAATACGGGAAATGTACAATCATATGGTAGTTATATCTGTAATATTTTGAGAAAGATCATTTGAGAAAATTTCACTGATCTTCCTAATTTATTTATTTATTTCCTAATTTATTTAAAGTACAATGATAGTTTTAAATTATTTAAGAATGGCTGAACTATTTTATTTTATTATTTACTTTAGTCGTTCAATCAAATTTTACTAAACACTCATATTCTAGTTGTCCTTAGATTACACACACAAATTTTTTTTGATGTGAAATACCAAAGTTCCACTGGGTAAAAATAGAACAATTTTATTCATTTTTCCTTCTCACATGCAGGTCCTGATTAGAAGAGACAAGTAAAGAGCACTTTTAGGTAAAAAATCCAAGAATCTATTTAGACCCACACAATACGCCATTTATACAAACTCTCATGCTAGGATCAGTCTCATCACTGCGATGTCTGAACTTGACTTCAGGCAGGTGACTTCAGTGTCCTTTTCTCAGGCTCTTCTATGAAGAGTTGCCTTGATCTTCTCCAGGTGCATGGATAAAACCAGATGACTCCAGAGAAGACAGATCTTCTTGCAGCTTCAGAGTCTTAACCTCACAACCCTCTGCACCTCTGAAGAACACTGCTCACAGCAGGAGATGGGCAATCACACCACAGTCAGCACATTCCTTCTGTGGGGGTTCTCCAGCTTCCCAGACCTGCAAGTCCTCCTGTTTGTGCTGATTTTATTCTCCCACGTGATCATCCTCGTTGCCAATGTGTCCATCATGGTGGCCATCAAGCTCAGCCACAACCTTCACACCCCCATGTACTTTTTCCTCTGTGGCTTGTCCTTTTCAGAGATGTGCACCACCATGGTAATCATCCCCCGTGAGTTGGTGGACCTGCTGTCAGACAGCAAGACCATTTCTCTTCCTGAGTGTGCCACACAGATGTTTTTCTTCTTTGGCTTGGCAGGCAACAACTGCTTCACCATGGCCGCCATGTCCTATGACCGTTACACTGCCATTCACAACCCACTGCACTACACCATCCGGATGACACCCAAGATCTGCGGCCAGCTCATGGTGGCCTCTTGGATGGTTGGGTTCCTGGTTTCTATGTGGATCGTCATCACCATATTCAACTTGTCTTTCTGTGGCTCCAACATCATCCAGCACTTCTTCTGTGACATTGCTCCTGTGGCGTCCCTTGCTTGTGATTCTAATTCCTATCATGAAATTACTATTTTTATACTCTCTGCCTTTGTGTTGGTAGGTAGCTTCATTTTAATTATGATTTCCTATGTGTTCATTGGGTCTGTCATTATGAAGATGTCTTCTGCAAAGGGGAGGTATAAGGCCTTCTCCACTTGCTCTTCCCACCTCACCGTAGTGTCCATACACTATGGGTTTGCTGGCTTTGTGTATTTGAGGCCTAAGGACAGTAGCTCATTCCGTGAAGACATGCTGATGGCTGTGACATATACAGTAGTGACGCCTTTGCTTAACCCCATTGTGTACAGTCTTAGGAACAAAGAAATGCAGACTGCCCTGAGGAAGGTCCTGGACAAAGCAAATAGTTTTATCACTCAGACAATTAATAAAAGAAACTGAACACTTAAAATTACAAAGCATTGATAGGTAACATGGAATACTTCCAATAAAGTACTTTGTTTATAAAACAAAACAAATTTCTGAAAAAATAAATTTATAGAGGTGACCATAAAGGAATGATACAGAAAGTTCTCTCTGAGACCTATTATTTTATTATGGCACAAAGATATATAGCATGTAATTTATGAAATCCACAAAGGTGTAAGCTGTTCTACCTAGGCTATGGGATATTTTCACTAAAATAATTGTGTGTGTTGTGAAGAGAGTGGAAGCTGTCATGGCATATAGGCAGTTTAAGACCACACTGTCTAATGGTACATATGCTTAGTGAGTGATATTAGCCATGCTGTCATGGGACTCAAAGACTAAGATGGGGGAAAGGGTCTAGAGACTGGTGACAAAGTAAATGAGGAGAAGAAAGTGGATGGCAGCATGGGACTGAGGGCAGTAGGATATTTTTTTGTAGCTGCATAATACTGACTTCAAGGAGTGAATAGTTTGGTAATAAAAATGCAAACAAATGATTCAGAAACAGAGTAAGAAATTAGGAGAACATCGACATTGTATACTAATGCCTGTAAAATAGGGAGTGAGAGACTTCTCTTCATCAAAACTGAGAAACAAACATCTTTCTTAGCCAACCAGGTTTAGTTATGATGTAGAAGTAGAGAATGCATTCTTTGAAAAGCTGGCAAGTGAACTGCAGAGATGAGTCCAGCAAGAAAGTCAGATATTTCTAGAGGAAACCCAGCAAGGAAAGAAATAACTTGAAAAGAGAAAGCACCAAGAGCTAGAGTGAACATAATCGAGGAGAGATCCTGAAGGGATCAGCTGGGATTCAAATTACATCTATATTATTGCAGGCGCTGTCAGGGTCTATTCGGTCCCCAGGTCCTATTCTTTGTTCAACATTGAATAAAAATTTGTGTAGAGAATCTCTGACCACCCATCTCACAACTTCATCATTCCATTTTCACAAAATTTCCCTGCTAAAGTGTTAAATCCTCAATTCATCATTAAAAAAGATAGTTTCATTTCAGTAATTATTTTGATGCTCAATTTTCAGCCATATTAAGTTTTGGGGTTTTTTTTTACATCTACAGCAAAATCAAATTCTCTAAGGGCTAAATGACTAGAGCTATGAAGAAATGAATCTCTTGCTAGCACTCTGGTTTTTAATTTCTTCATTTTATGCACAAAGTAACCTCTATTGCTTTGGAAGAAAATGTCAGAATTATTGTATTAAAATATATTTTGCAATAAAATAACATTTATTACGCCATCATATTACAAAATTTCACAAGCACATTTCTGCTGTATATTATAATTAAATGTATTGTAGGATTGAGAATAATAGAAGAGGGTACCCAATGGACTATGGTGGAGGATTATGGGAACTTTGGTGATGGATGTGGTCTGTTTGCATTTGAAGATATGTAAACCAACATTACTGCAATTAAAAAGCAAAGAAAGTAAAATTCATATAAACAGAATCAAATAGTGATTCACAGAGAAAGTGAAAGAAATGGGATGACATTTTTCAAAGGGTAAAAAATTGTAGTTATGTAGAATAAGTTCTACATACAGATCTAATATACCACATGATAGTATTACTCATGATAATGAATAATACTCTATTGTAAAAAAAATACTGGGGGTTTATTAACAGAGTAGATTTTTCCCCCTTTATTTATATATATTTGCCATCAATTGTAATCCCCATGTATTCCCCATCACCATATCACCAGTGCACCATCACCTCCGTCCCCCATGCTCCCGTCTGCCCTCAACCCTCCCCCTCCCCCCTCCCCACCAAGTGTCCCCAATTTGTCCTTGTCTTTTCATTTTTGGTTTTTGTTGTGTCTTTATTGTTATTATTATTATTATTGTTATTATTATTGTTGTTGTTGTTCTTATTCCTTTCCTTGATCCTTATTTGGTTCCTATATATTCCTCCTAAGGGAGGAACCATCTGGTATTTTTCTTTTGCCTTCTGACTTACTTCGCTGAGCATCATCCCTTCCAGTTCCATCCATGTTCCCATGAATG